>VZRF01005646.1:233614-277919 GCA_013396875.1 Vireo altiloquus | reverse complement strand
GCACCCGGCTTGGCCTGATCACCCAATGCTGTTTGCTTGCTCGTCTTTTATCACGAACATATAATAGAACTTTGATTGAAAGTTATTTCGGCTGACTTAGCCTGAAATAATTTATAACATGACTAATATTTTGTTATAATCAAAGGTGGACAAACAGAATGGACTTATTTCTGTTTCTGATGGAAATGTAGGAGGCGGCCATCAAAGTTGACCTAAATAGGTAAAGTAGCATTTTACAAAATCTCTTCAAATGCCAGAAGAGCAAGCTCAGAGCAATTTATTTCACATCTGAAAGCCAATACCAGCAGCTGGCATTCACATGAAAGGTCTGGAGTTACTTAGCTACACAAATACTGGAAATCTTTCTGTGACTAATTATTTCACAATTGGAGAAAAACTAAACCCTATTCACAGTAAAATGTATTTATTACAAGGCCCTTCTGGTCTGTTTTTTCCTGAATCATGCAAGTAGTATCCCCTCAGCTGCAGAAATTAGCATTTTGGCAAAGGATCAAGTTACAGGAGTTGTCAAGTACAGTGCAACCTGTTTAGAAGGCAAGGAAGTAAAAAGGGATTTCATATAGGTGCTCTATGATGTGGTAATGTGTGAAATGCTGTGCTACTCCTGAGTAAAACACATTTGGCTGTCCCAGCTAATGACCCATTTATGAGCATGCTGATTCAAGAGAGGCGTTTCACAGCCTCAGCAATAGTGTATATTTAAAAGAAAAAGAAAAAAAAAGTATTTTACATCTGTCTTTTCCTTCAATCTGTCAGTAAGAACTAACAATGGTGAGTTCAAAGTGTTGAGGGAGATGATGAGAAGGGGCAGATCTGGTAAGGACAATCAGGGTCTGTGCAGTAAATCAAATGTAAGTGAGATGTAATTCATTCTCAATTATCCTTTACGCTTTTTGAGATATTGCATATGGCCATGTCCCTTAGTGCTCCTGTTTTATCTGTAAGCTACTGGCTTTAGAACTGGGATGTCTGTGTGAAGGATATGGTGTCAGATTTATCTACAGAAAAGCCTCCGTTGACGTAAGATTTCTTGGCCTCTGTTTCATCATTATCAAGTATTCCTGTTTCCAAGGCAAAAGGATTGACTATGTTGACTTCAGAGGTGACATCCATCTGCTCCAGCTCCTTTTTTGAGAGCTTCTCCACTACTCCTGTACCAAAGGCATCTCCCAAGACATTCACCATTGTTCTGAATCGATCCCTATGGAACAAAAATGTGTCAGACAAACCATTCAGTTTTTTAGAAAATCCTTTTAGTAAAAGTAAGGTACTCTTGATCATGCAGTGCTGTTTTCGGCAATTCTTCGATTAAAAGAAAATAGTCTTGTAAAACAAGAAACAGAATTTTATCCACGTGTATTTGAAGAAGCCTGGAGTAATTTTCATGAGAAATGACTTTGTACAGGACATGCAAAACTGCAAGTCATCTCACTTCTTTGTTAGAGCAGTAATTCCACTGCTATGGCATAGCCTTACAAAATGTTGGAAGGATCACCTCTCAGGCCCCTGAAGTATGCTACACAGCTGGTTCCCTTTGTGATGAGAGGCTGTGGGCTGCAGCAGCCGAGTCTGCATTGTGCCTTTTGTCATTTTAACAGTCATGTCCTCAGCCAGAGGAGCACCTAGCCCAGTATCTTCAGTATTCTGGCCCAAACCCCGGGAAAAGGGCAGGCCTATCTTTTGCTAGCTTCTCCTTGTTAAAGGGCTAACTTAAAGGACTATGATACTCCTGCACTATTGATTTTTCTCCAGACAGAAATGTAATATGCTTAAAAACCTGATGCTACTTGGCAGAGGAACAATAAACCCTTGCAATATAACAAGTCTGAAAATTAGCATGGAAGTATGGTATGGATAGTGGAAGGCCATGCTTCCCTGTTTTTCTTTTTAGTGCTACAAAGACTGTGCCAGAACAAGTTTCTCTTTCCATGCAGAGACATTGAAGTGGATATATTCAGAATATTTCAGAATACTTCTACAATTGCTGAATTCCAGTGCTAAAAAAAAGTTTTCCATGTGCAACGAAAATATATGGTAGGGAAAGGAAGAGAGAACAGTAAAGTAAGATTCTAGTAGGATCAGTGTGACAACTGAGGATATAAACAGCACTGGAGACTCATCTGTTGTAATAGTACTATTCTGTTTATTTTTCTATTCTTCATTTAACTTGCGGAAGTACTCCTCAAGCATATGTAATATAACCTTGGTAAGTTCAGAATTAACTAGTGGATTGTTAATGACCCACTACTAGCAAATAGTTTGCAAAATTATACATTTTAGGCAATAAGTTCAAAAGGTGAAAGTGTTAATAATCTACGTGGCATTGAAATGTGCATTCCATCTCCTGAGGTGCAAAATGCACTAGCAATGATCCCTGATATATTAAATTAATCTTTAATTTACTTTACACAGCAAAACACATCTTAGTCTGAAAAATGCCTCAATTAGAACCAGAAACATCTTGAATTGTTTGTATGCTTCATGGTGGAACAAGTACCTTCCATGTACTAATATTGTGCCTAAAACCCACATAAACTGTGGACTTTTAAAGCGGAGTAAAGATCAGATCCATTAAAGTCATGATTGCTATGTGAAATAAGGAATTACTGTTCTCTTTCTGTCTCACTCCCATAAGATTAGTAGAGGGCATCAAATGAAATTATTAGGGTGTAGATTAAAACAAACAAAAATTCTATTATGTGTCTGCACAACACATCATTAGGATGTGGAATTAATCTCCATAGGGCTTGAGGAAACATGGATCCCAAAGCAATGAGGGGCATTCATGGAAGAAGGCGGCAAAAACCACCTCTAACTCAGGCATTCTGTGAGCTGCAATTTGCAGGAGGCTGGGCAAATACTTTGCAAAAAGAACCAGTAGACATCTGTTCTGTTCTTAGACTCTTTAGATACCTGCTCTGAGCCAGTGGTTTGTACTGATGCTTAAAAATGTTAAATGGCTATTAAGAATAGAAGAGAGCTGGAGAAAACAAATTGAAAACAGCAAATGAAACTCTTAGACCTTGTTGCAGATAGCTGATTGGGAGAAGGTACTTGTGGATGGAACTGGTTCCTTTGGAGAAATTATGCTTATATATAAATTGAATTGATTCTTGGATCCATCCAACAGCCCTGATTTTCTGGAGACTGGCATTTCTCTCTATTTGCAAAATTGAGTTACATAACCAAATAAATTAAATATATCTATGAAATACATAGGTTGCTGCCAGAAATCCTTCAAGAAAATGATTGGAAAGGGTGGAGGAAGAACAGCAAGGCATTTATCTTGAGTGTAAATAAAACCTGAAGAAGATATGCAAATATTATGAAATTATTAAGATCACTGGATTGATACCAGTGAAATGTCATCCATGCTAAGTTACTGCAAGTGAACAAGATCTTGGGCTGAGCACTAAAGCTCACACAGTTAAGGAGGCAAAAGAAATAAAATTATTCCTTAACTTGTGAATCCTGTTACCCTATGTATCATGGGACAAAACTGATTATTGATGTCCTTCTGAGCTCCAGGATACACTCTATGATTCTTTGGGCTTTTGCAAATGTAGCAGAGATATACACACTGGTGTAACTTGAACAGAAATGATTTCTGGCAAAAAGGCTTCTCTCCAGAAAGAGCTGATGAATGGGACTGACAGGTTTGGAAGTGCTCTGAGGTGGTGGGATTAGGCATAAGGAACACTTTCTGAATTTATATGTGTGCTTGTTGATCAAGGGCTGGGCCAGTGCTCTCAGTGAAGAACAGCCCTAACAAAGTAGGGCTGGCAGCACAGACCTGTGAACAGCCTGCCATATGTGTGTGTAGGAGTCCAGGGCCAGTTTTGCTTTGTTCACGTTGTGTTCCACTGCCAGTGTACAGCTATTATGTGCTTTGAAGCTTGTGGCTACATTTGATTTTTATGAATGATGTATGTGTTTAGCATAATGTGGTGGCATTTCTGACATTCTGGAGACATTTCCTGGTACTGTCAAATTTGTCTGTCTTGAGGAAGATGCTCATGATTTATTAGAGCTGTGACCACTACCTTGAGGCTGAAAGCATTTCTGAATGTGAGGTTATCGACTGCCATCCCATGCAGTAAGACTTCTCTCACAATTAAAGCCTTTACTGAATTCAACGCTGAACAAGCCTGGCCATAAGAATAATCTTTGTCCATTTTCTGCAACAGTCCTAAATGATTTTATTGCTTTCATGCAAACATTACAAAAAAAAAAAAAGAAAGAAAAAGTAATTAAATATGAAGTGCCTTAAACTTACAGAAGCCAGTCAACTGCAATGATCAGAGTAACATCCTCGGCAGGCAGGCCAACAGCGCTCAGCACAATCACCATGGTGACAAGTCCGGCTTGGGGCACACCTGCAGCCCCGATGCTGGCTGCTGTAGCTGTGACACTAAATCCCAAATGAAGACCAGAAGAGGCATTCAGAATACAGAAACTCTGTTTTCTAGCACAAATAGTTTTATTTCACTGCAAGAAAGAAGCCTAAATGTTTCAGTTTTACTCTTGAATAGTATTTACTCAAAGTCAGGTGTCAAGCTTATAGGACAAGCCATGTACTGATGTACTGTTATGGTTACATTGGAGAATAACAGGCAACACATGTCTAACAGGCAAACTGGACAGTTCAAAGGTAGAGGCTGAGTTAGGTGTGCAAGTGTTTGCAGGAAAGAATAATGGCAATTTCCAGAACAGTGATGTATGCAGTTGCATATCCTGGCCTATCCTACCTCCTCATCAGTTTGCACTGGCTAGGCTGTGGATCAAGAAGTGAGAATGTTATTTCCTGTGCTATGTTTAAACTATTAACTGATGTTTAATGCTAATAGTTTAAACTTTCCCATGGGGTATCCAAAGGTAATGTGCCATTCACAAAAAAGCTCACTTCCCAGAATATGCATGCAAGCCTTTAGTCTTACCTAATGGTAACTATTTGGCCAATATCCAGTTCTAAGTCATTCAGCTGTGCAATAAATACGGCTGCTACTGCTTCATAAAGAGCTGTGCCATCCATGTTGATAGTAGCTCCAACTGGAAGAACGAACCTTGTGATTCTTTTGTCAATCAAGTTTTTTTCTTCTGCACAGCGGAAGGTGACAGGCAAAGTTGCTGAACTGGCATATAATGAAACACATAAAGTAAGTGCAGGCAACAACATACCATTTCCATTATGTTTCCTTTTCCTCAGAGTGTAATCTGCTTTATGACTCAAACAGAGATCTAAGGCAGGAAGGAAGGCTGCACCATGAAAAAGCAAAGCAACTTTTATTATACCTTCTAATTATTGGAAGAAATAGCTGAGTGTTAATTGTTCTCAAAATTACATGGTAAAATTGCCATGGTGTATACAGTCAAAAAAAATTTGCAACAGCTTGCACTCTGTCATGTCTATGACTAATGAACTGAATGGCAAAGAACTGCCTCCTCCTTGGAGAGGCAGACTTTGGTGTAAGGCTAACGCACTCTGTAGTGCCCTTTGGGTACAACAGAAATCATGATGAAAGCAGTATTTCAGCCTCCAGGGGACTGAGAACTGTCCAGCTGATGCCAGGGCTTGTTGCAAAGTAGAAATAAAATCAGACCACAAACAATTCAATTACTACTAGGTACATTACAGAAAAGATGTTTCTTTTGTTTACCTGGAAGAGATCATGAGGGCTGTCAGAAGTGCCTGAGCCATCCCCATGGCAAACCGAAAAGGATTTTTCCTTACTATTATTAAGTATATCAGTGGCAGAATTATACTGGAATGGATTGCAAGTCTGCAAAATAAAATCAACTGGTTAAACAAATAGATCCATCTCATTGTCTTGCTTTACTAAAATGATCACAATAGGTATCCAGCTCTGTCCTCAAGAACACTTATGAAACACTAAAGGTGACTTTATTCACATCTATGTGCAAAATTTAGAGAGAATGCCATGTTAATAAAAAGCAGACCAATCCTGTCCTATGCTTCCTTTTGGAAAGGAAAGAGAGACTATATGTGAATTGTTTCTCTTTCCTGAGCTTAACAAGTATTGGCTTGGAAATAATTTTAAACTGATAAAAATGAGAAGCCTAAACTAATACATAATATTTAAACTGATGTGCAGAGAGTGATTTGAAATGACACTAAAAGACTTTACTCTTCTGCCAAATCCTTACAATGCAAACCAGAGACAAATCAGAAAACCAAATTAAATTATTATTCTCAGTTTGTCTGCCCTTATTACAGAACATGTTCTGGAAATAAAGGTAAATATGCTTTCCAGTCAGGTACAGCTGAAATGCACATCTTTCTGCAGAAACTTCAAATATGGACCTTTAGAAAAATCGACACCTGCTCTGGGGAAAAATGTGTAAGTTCAGGTCTACAATTAAAACGTAGTGAGATATTTCAGAGTGCTTAAATGAGATATGTGTAGTCTAAGCATTTTTAATATTTTAAGATGCTGAAATACTATATTTTGAAACTATTCAATTCTAAAATTAAGTGGGTTGACTCACAGGAGATCAACTTGCCCTCTTGACTTTAGCAGCTCAGATATATTTGCCTGGATATTTGTATAGGTCTCAGAGACAAATTAATTCCTCAACTTATGCATTAATTTTGAACACTGTGCAGTAATCCTGAATGCACATGAATGCAGAGCTTGTGGGCATTAAGATTAGAGGTAAAGTGACTGCTGTTAAGTACCTTTGAAATGAAATGTGTTTGAAGGGTCTGTGAAATATTCCCTATGTTCGAAGGTTGCAATTATAGCAAGCCATCAGCTTTTTGTGAAATTATTACATAGCCTGGAAACATAAACCCAAAAACTGTTGTCACATATAACCTTGGAATTTTTATTCTGTCCTCACAGTATGTTCATGTGCACATTCCTGTGTTGTAAAAGTGCTTTATGGTTTCAGAACAGTTGATAAAGATGGCACTAAATCATGGTACCATTTGTTCTGCCAAAAACAGAGAGCAATAAATTAAAGATACATTAAAGTAAATTAAGATAGCAGTAGTCACAATACGGAAATCCACAATAGCATCAAAACAAAACCTACATATTTGTTTCCTTGGAAAAATTATCTTTTTCAAAGTAACAGGCATTAAAATTTTCATTCTGTAGGGGAACATATGACATATTTAGTGGAATGTAAATAATAGCATGCAACATATCTTGATAAAATTCTGTAAATAACTCTAAAAAGAAACCTAGTAATTTACACATGCACCACCACAAGGCACCATTGTATAAATTGCTAGGTTTGTGACATGCCTGAGAACAAACTGATTTCTGCAGAATATATAGGAAAAAAAATAAAGCTGTATGGGTGCCATTTGCTGTCTTGATAAAATGTTAATGAGAGTAAGCATTTCAAGTATGTCTGAGTCTAAAAACTTACAGACTTAGTTCTTCGAAAAATTTAGATCTGCACCTTTTTAGTAGCAGCATGAACATGACATTATTCAAAATAAAGTATTTATGTATATTGGCTCTGTTACTACTGATTTTCATGGACCAAATTTGAAGTAATATTTATTTTTGTCATAAAATGCAATTCTCATCAAGCAGCAGAAATTTTTATACCAAAAATATAATCAGTAACTGCAAAAAGAAATTCTAATAGCCTTCATTCTTCTGTTAGGAAGAATCTTGTCCCTCAGAATCCTGAGCTGACATTTCTTATAGGAATATCCCTCACAAGGATGCAGCTGCCTTCCTGCTTTGAGAAGAAACAAAGGGACAGGCAAGGAGAGTCTACTTTCTGCAGCTTCCTTTTCTTCTTTTTTTCCACTTCAGCCTGAGCTCCCTCTGGCACTTAAATTATGTCTCCACTTTGACTTTCCTCTGCTGTAACTTCTAATATGTCCTCATCCTGACTCTGCAATCATTAATCATGAGAGGCTTGAGATATGTGGTGGTAAATTGGATCAAAGACACTGGGGGAAGTCTGTTTCCTCATGGTGACCTGAATGAGACATAGAGACTGAGATGACCTGCAGACAATGGTGGATGAGTGCTGGTAGGGCTGAGGCTGTGAAAGATCATGAATAATAAAGTTGGGAAGAAGGTGAGCTAGATAGGGAGGTTAAAGGAAAGAAAGCAGAAGATAAGACATACCAGCACTCATGCTCTTGCACAATTATCTTGATAAGGAATACAAGAAATGTTTAAGATAACCTGTTATTTTCAGGTTCAAGCTTAAAGAGAGGATGATATGCAGTTACAGAAGATGCTGGTGCAACAGAATACACTGCAATCAAACAAGATTAAACACATAAGAATGAAAACCAAAATGATGGTGGGAACAGCAGTTTTTAAGAAACCAAAGGAAAAAGCAACTTTTCTCCTTTTTCATGAGAAGCAAGAAAAAAGGGTATTCTTGCAAGCTGAAAAATGTACAACAAGCACCTTTTCCCTGCAGCGTAAAGCCTTGTGTGTACGTGTCCGTATCTGCTCCTCTGATCTGATTACAGCATGCTCTCCCTGATGGTCAGTTTGGCAGAGAATGCGCTGCTGTTAGCCCTTACCCTCCACACCTTGAGCAGCACCCACGAGAGGCTACTCTGCAGGAGGCAGAAATGCTGGAGATCTACCTGAGCACTCATCAGGGAAAATAGTGTCATGTTTGGTGGAACAGACTTTTTCTCTGCAAGGATACAAAGGTGCTCACTACACATAATGTTTTTGATGGCACCTGGGAATCTACTTAAAATTGTTGTGCTTGTCAAACCCATAGTTATCAGCTAAACAGGAGACTACGTAATGGCAGTTTACTTTCCAAAGTACTTTGGAGAAGGCACTGTGTCTTCACACACATCTTAAGGAAGACTTGCCTTGTCACAGTACAAATAGTAACCTGTAAACAGTAACTGATAGGTAAATAGTCATAAAACTTGCTATCACATTTAAAACTGTAAAACTTGCTATCTGATGTAAAACTGAAGTCAAAAGCCAGCAGTAATCCATCCAACATATTTCTCCTCTGAGTTAACTGGAGTTAATAACATAGAAGACCTGCAGAAGTGATACACTGTCATTCTGTCAATGACTTCTATCTAGCTTGTCATTGGGGTGTCATTTATAATTTGTATAGAAAATATCAGAGTCTTGATTTACTGTCTCTTGGTAAATAACAATTTCTGAAACCTTTAAAAATCTGACTTATTTTCCAAGTGCAAACAAATACTCACAAAAAACTGCATAATGCATTAGATGAACATAACTTGCACTCATTTCTGTAACCTTTTGAAAAAGTAATGACTCAGTCCTACTTCTGGAGCTGTAACTCTTATTTAGAAAGAAATTTTATCTCTGATTTTCAAACAGCCAGTCGAAATATACTGGCTTATGAATAAAACAAAACAACCTTGAAATAAATGTGCTTATCTAGCACAGATTAATGCAAAAACCCCAGAGATCCTTCTTGACTATTTATAAAGTAGTTTGCATTTAAGACTAATATATTACAATTCTCTTTGCTTGGCTGTCAGAAAGTGTGTGAATGATGTTTGAAGAATAGTATGCAAATGCATAAAGTGTGGGGGAAAACTCTTGAACAACTTTGGATCTAGCCTCTAGACAAAACATATATAAATCCTTAGTATAATGAAGGAATTACAGGACTGGATGCTAAGGTAATGGACCAAGACAGCCTAGAAGGCTATGCTTCACTGAATTGGAAATAGAAATTTAAATGCATTTAACTTATTGGGACTGTAATGTCCATTTATCTGACAAAAGGGTCCTTTGTAGGATAGTCTTCAGAGATATATAATACTCTGTTTTATAACCTATCATTTGGATCAGTTAAGTTATTCTAAAGTTCCACTGCTGAAAGGCTCCATGTTGTGCAGGTGTAACCTCCTCCACCCAGACTATTCTACATAGAAAATGGCTAAGAAAAAGAATAGAAAAAAAGTTCTGATGCATGGCTATGTTATTCAGACCGCAACTCCTCCTTTTGCAGCCTCACCATCTTAACAAATTAACAATTAACAAATAGTGCAATCCCCAGGGCTTCTCTTGATGTCAGCTGTCTGCTCAGTACTGGGGAGGGAAGGGATAAGCCTCTTTGGCATAATTTATTGTGCACTGCTCTTACTATGCATTTGTATTCATCAGGGAAAGTTTGGTCTATGCTGCTGCACTTTGGCCCAAAAATCCTGTGGAGTCTCCCAACATAATCCACATATTTGTGTATCTTTGATAGGCTGGCAAGAAGTAAGAAATATCAAGTAAGAAATAATTCATAACTTCTCCCTAATACAACAGTATTTTCTGTTTCAGCACAAGCTGTGAAGGTGAAACAATCAATACAAGAAAAGCATTTGCATTTGTGTTTTGGGTTTTTTTAGAATGCAAGACAGTGACTTTTTAAAACAAAACAGGCATCCATGCAAAATGGGGATTCAAACCCATCTTCAGACATCCTCACAAATTTTCACTGATGAGAATTTTTGTCTCTGACCTAGAAGACTGGATGTGGTAGATAATTGAGTGGTAATCAACTGATCTCCAAAACTGCATGCGTACAGTCCAATCTTTAAGAAATGACATACCCACTTATTACTGTAGCCATATAAAGACCCAATTTACGAAAGATTTCCCAGTCCTCAACTTCTATTATCTTCCCAGCAATTAAAAACACGATACCAATAGGCATATACCTAGAAAGCAAAAATAAAGCCATCAAAAATTTATTCTCAGAAATACTGCATGCTGCCTGTGAAATAATTTCTCTCACAGAGTAATTTTTTAAAACAGGCAGAAAATATGGTTTGATATCCTATTTCACAACAACATATTTTTTTCAATATTATGTTACACAATGTACTTTATTTGCAGCAAGGTTACAACAGAGGTGATGAAAAAAAGACTGGAAAATCAAAGCAAATGTAATTCTACATATAGGCTAGCTAGTATTGTATAATTTAGTGTCACAAAACACATAGAAGTTGAGAAGGGGTATGAGCATATACCTTGTTACAGCCAATGCTTATGTGTATAGCCACAAGCTTCCCAGGGGTGGGAGCTGGCAGTATTGAGACCAGTATTCTGCAATCCCTCACAAATGGGAAAGGTCTCATGTAGCTACAGGAGCTGCCCTGCAGCACTGGGGGCTGTATCTGTGTCACCTGCACAAGGCATGCCTTATGGACCTGAACATCTGCATAGGCTACTGCCTACCGAAAATTCAAGAGAAGTATTAGGAATTATGTTAGCACCAGCTCCACTGCATTCTTTTTGGTTCCAGAGAGCAGGCTGTCACAGAGACAAGTCACTATTTGTCAGAGCTTTGAGCAGTATAAATTAATCTAGAAATTTGTGAATATATAAAATATATGCATTTGAAAACAGAAAATATAAATTTATAAAATGTATGCGTGCTATCCCAAAACCAAAATTGTACCTTATCCCTGTAGAAAGCAGGAATATCTAGTTCCTCTAAGCAGTGAACTTGATGAAAACAGAACTAATTCCTCATGCTTTCAGCACAAAACTCTATTTTGTTTCCAACAACAGCTCCCACATCTGTAGAAACTCAGGGAGCCTGTAGCCACAGCTTCTGACACATGCAAGAAGATGGATAATCACTTTATAAGTAAATTCCTGTATGGCATTTGCTAAATCTGGGGTCTCATTGTTGGTAATTTTCTGCAGAGTGAGGCAGCCTATCTCACAGGGCTTTAACTTAGCCTGGGACTAAACTAGCTGCTTAGCACAGGACCAGTTGCAGAAATTAATTTGTTTTTCTTTAAGGGAGCAAGAAGTACAACTAAACCCTGGACAGGTTTACTATTTAACAGACATCTCAGTGTGCTGGGATGTAAGAAAAATCCATGTAAGGGTCAGATCTGACAAGGTACTGGTGTGAAACATGCATATGAATAGAGTACTGCAGTAAATGGCACAAGGCACTCCACATGTAGGAACAAACTCTGGAAGGAATTGTGTGTACTTTTAGTCCTGATCCTGTAATTGTGATTTGAACAGACAAAAGATCTGTGAATAGCTGTGAAGTCCAACCAAACACTATCAGATGAGTTTCTGTATTTTAAATTTGTTTTCCTTGTCTGACAATATTATGAGAATGTAGTCTCACAAAACCTATTAGCAGGAGGTAAATGATGCTGAATTGTATTTTGCATACCATTTTGAATTTTGCTCTGTGTTGTGGCTTGCATACTAATTCATATTTCTAAAGGACCTTAGACCCAAGGACAGCTATAGTGTGAACATGTCTGTCAGGGAATAATGTTCAAGACTCAGAAGGGCATATGGGTGGTAATGCTTATCCTCAAAAGACTTCTCAAATCACTAGTGCACTAGTTTTTGTAAACATCTAGCAAGAATGTCTAAAAACCTCAAGTTTCATGTATACCAGCAGGACTGTTTCTTTAGTATATATTAAGTGGAAGCCCTGTCTCCAGTTTCCTCAAAAGAATCAAATTCTGTAGAAAGGAAAAATTTTACCAAACTTTCTTTGAAAGTTGATTTCCGTAAAGCACTATGCAAAAGCAAACATGAAGTCTGAGTCCGCTCCTACGTCTTTGATGACAAAATCCACTAAAAGAAGTTGTTAGAAAATGCCAGTACATGCTTGGACTTACCACATAATTATCTGAACTATTCTCATTGTAGCTTCGTTCAGCGCATTGAAGAAATCCAACAGCACTTGTCCTTTCTCTCCCATTTTCCCAATAACCATTCCAAAAACAAGACAAAAGACAATCAACCCCAGTGCATTGATGCCATTGGAATACATGCCCACAATTTTATATTCTTCAGTTTTGTTCTATAGATTGGAATCAAGAGAAAAAAAGTACTATCTGAAAATAATGAATTTACTTTAAAGAGTTCTAAAATAAAAATACATTAAGATGATTTTTTTGAAAGACATGAAGCTCTTTCCTAGTCTTTCTATTGCCTTTCTGAAAGTGCCAAGTGGGCAAGTTCAGAAATGCACAAAACTGAACTTGAACACTTTGTATTTTAAAGCCATGCAAGGATCTGACCAAACCCTAGCAGGGAGTAAAGCACCCCTTATTTTGTGTTATCATGTCTATAGACTTCTGACATGAGGTATGGCAAGGTCTAGGTATCCACAGTCATGCTTTCAAGATTTACTCCCATTCACTCAAGATTTACTCCCCACTGTGGAGAACAAAACACCGACGTAGAATCCTTGTGTTTGTTTCTGAGCAGCTCAAGGGTTTGTATATGGATTTAAGATAAATTCACCACTGCATAACAACTGGGGCATCAGTGAAATTGCATAATTTACAGGAGAATTGTATGCACATAACATAAAAATCCTACTAAAGAAATATTCATGTATTCTTCTGTGCAGCATGCACATATGAAAGAAAGGGTGCAATTCTTCACTACATCCTGGTTCAGAATTTAATTAATGTCTTCTAATATAGCTCGTATTCTCAAGCTATTATTACTTTGAGATGAAATTTGGAAGGAGTATAATAAGATGTATATTGATTTGGTACTGTTTGTAGTTCTGTGTTCACATTCTCTTGAATTCCATTCTCCCTCTCCTCCAGAGAAAGTCTAGACTTTATACACCATTAATGCTCAGAAGCTTTCCAGAACCTCTAATGAAAGGCTTGTTAAATCTCTTCTTCACTTTTATTTCTGTACATTTTTTTTAGAGTACAAACGATTAAAAAATGCTTTATATTGTTTTCCATTAAAAAAGATTTATTATTTTCAACTAATTTTCTTCTCTAGTGCTTACAGTTATAGTCATTGCTACTCAAACTTCTCACGGTGATATACATCTAGTCTTTCCACAGTGACTGTTTAATTTCTCAGAAAACTGACAATTCATAAGCAGATAAATTTAATCAATCTTCATCTGTTGTATTTGGACAGGTCAATTACCCATGGGCTCCTCTGATGTTCTTAAACTTACTGGAAGATACTTGCAATGACCTCTAAGCATTTACTTATTAACTTTTGTGCTCTTGCTAAAATCCATCTATGTGCTATTTCCTTTCATTTCTTCATCACTAACCACATGAACTAAACAAATTTAGTCTATGTGCTTTCTCCCTACTCTATATATTATGAAGGAATACAAGGATAAAGCTCGCACCTCTGAAGGCTTTGCTGTCGTAGCAGTTGTAGTGGGTTCTTCTGGAAATATGGAGCTATTTTTATCCACAGCAGTTGTAGTTTTAACTTTTTCACGTTTGGTTTTATACTGGAAAAGTTAAAAAACAAAACACCCGAAGAACTTATTTAGAAACATAAGAAAACTGAAGAATAGACAAAGGCATAGCCTTTGCCCAGTAAAAACAAGAGAAAAATTAACCAATCTGACTTGAAGGTAGCAAACATAGACTTTATTTCCCTATTCATGTGAGCCATTAGGGCTCTGTACCTCAGAAGCTGTAGATCAAACAAAAGATTCACAAATAATATGCTATGAATTCTGCTCCCCAGGCTCTTGGATACCCTGTTGACATGTTGCAGTCTTGTGGGGCATGAGCTAGAGCTCCTGACAGTGGCAAGAATTTTTGCTGGAACAGTCTGGAGGCAATTGCTGACAGCCATGCCAGGAGAGGTCTGTAGGGCAGATGCACCTGATATAACCAGGCCCTTGGTGACGTGGTCAGCATAACTAATGCCATTATGTAAGGCAGACAGCCATTCTTTGTGGTCAAATGGGTTACATATTTCCCTTTCCCCTCATTGCCAGGTCTTCGAGGTCCTGTGCACCAAGCAGACAAACCAAACAGACTTACAGTTCCTCTCCCTATTGCTCTCCAGATTCCTTGGCACTAGGCTGACTACTCCTCTGCTTATTTGTCTTAAATGTTCCAGGAACCCAGCCAGACAAGTGGTGTTGATGATGCAGTCACAGAACAGGGAAATGTAACAGCACCAAGTACACTGTCTATAAACCCAAGCAGGTACAAGTCCTAATTTGGTCCTTTGGACCAAAGCTGCTGCAGGACAGTGAGACCCCGTGGTCAGGGATGCCTCCATCATTGTCTGCTTCCTCTGAGGACTGAATGACCAACCTGTATTCTTTTATATGTTTTTCAAGCCTAGATTATGGTTTTACCATATTAAGTACAAGTATTAAGATATGACCAAATCTGCAGTGGCTCCAGGTGATTAGAAAATGTAAGTTAAATGGTGCTATTATAAAATTGTACTACACTGATTTTGCTCATAGAAATCCTATGCTATTCTAAGTTCTATACTAATCATAATATTCCGTTAAGAAAAGAAAACTTTAATAGTAACTACAGTTTAGTACTACCATCATTCTGGCAAGGATCCCTAAAAGAGCCTGCCTGTCCCCTTAGTGTTGTGTGATCAGTAATGATGAGAAAAACTACATGGAGAAGTTTTTATAAAGTGAGTTGTGTGCAGCAGCATATCGGATATAAATTTATGGGAAAGGTTAACTGCTAAGTCTAATATATAGACATCAGTTTTCTCTTTCATTTTGCAACACTCACTTTTCCTGAAAGATGTCTCAAATAGACTACTAGTTATCAGCCTTTTCCTTCAAAGGATTTGGTCTGGCAACAGACATTAGATATGAGACCCTTCAGGGTGAGGGCTAACTTATACAGACTTCATCAAACACTGAAAAACATTAAAAACAAGGAAACTGATCCTCATAAAATGGTTCTTCTAACTCTCATTGTCCCAAAAGAAAAAAATCTTGTCCTATACATTGCTTAGTTTCTGCATTAAGCTCTTAAACAGTGTCTTTTAGGGACCTAATAGCTGATAGCAGAGGGTTTATCATAATGGAAAAGGAACCAAGATGCCTTAAACCCCATCATTCTAGAGGAGATTAAGATATTCCTGGACTTCTCAGAAATAAGTCTTGCCTGACAAGTTTTTTGTGACATAAGAAAATAATTCGTGGCTAACAATGAAAACTACAGCAGTAAAGAGTAATGTTCAAACTTACCTGTTGAAAACAGGCCTGAACAAGGTTCTCTGGGAACATATTCCTGTCAACAAGCATAAAAGCATTTAACATTACAGCATACTAAGAGAAAGTTGTTTGCTATAAACAAAATGATAGAATCTGATGCTTAAAAAACAGATCATGTTGTATTTCTTTTAGCAGAAAGGAGTGTATTTAGCATCAGCAGATATAGAGTCCAAAGAAATAATGGGTTTAAGAGTCCCAGTGACTGTTTTCCTACTTGAACTTGTTGAACTTTTGGGCTTATTTTTTACTACTTGACATTTCTATTGGTAAGCTACTAAACCCAGTGTATTTTTTCCCTGTTACATTATCTCCATGACTTGCTTAAGGAATACAGGACACACCATCTTTACAGGATGTGTCAAGTTTAGGCAGATGAGAAAAATAAAAAAACCTCTTACAAAGGCTGTACTGTAAGAATCAGATATTTGGTGTGCTCTATTGTAGTTTTGAATTCAGAAATTAATCTTGCTAATGGTAAATTCTCCTGTGTTATTCTGGTGTCAAGGACCATTTACACAGTGAAAAATTAGGAAATTTAGTGCAATGCAGTTGTGTGACTCCTTTCCAAATGACAATTTTGGACTTAAACAATTGCAAAAACATTAATTAGGTATTTGGTAAATATCCAATCCAGTGCAGAAAAATGCATTTTATATACTGAAGCAGGAGCTTTTTGTCTGCCTTACGGATCTTACACAAACTCCTGCCTTTAGTTTTCAAGCTTTTAAAGCAAAATCAAAAGCAAAAGCAGTTTGTATAAGTGTGAGTTTTTCCTTCATCTTTACAAGACTGTCTGGATCTGAATCTTATATCCATTATTTTTATCCATATTTTAGCATATAAATATGTAGGAAAATTAATTCTAATTCCTTCCAAAGAGAATTTCAGATCTTTTTACTTCTAATTTATAGTCTTAAACTTGTTTGCAAGAAGTTGAGCTATAATCTATAGCAAGCCCCCAAACTACTACATATGTGGCAGTTGATTTTTACATGACAGATAAAGTAAAAATGCTACAAAAACAAAATGGTGAGCAGGAATAGTGATAGAAGAATAAAATAAATCAACAGAAATATTTTTGAAGGAACTACCTAGCCTATTGGAAATGCAGCCTTTTTTTGTGTTACTTTTCTTAGAATTCCTTAAACACAGTAGCTCTGAAAACCTGCACATATCTTCTGCAGACTTTTCTAGAGGTTTCCTTCTTCTAAGCACTTTGAAGTATCTATTGTTGTCCATGATGCTAATGGGGAGAGACATAAGGTTGCCTTAGATACTGGTGATGCAGCAAATTTCTTGACTGTGGAATCCTAGGAATCTTTACACACTGCATTTGTTACTCAATCCTGCCTTGAGGAGCAGAACAACAGCACTGCAATTTCAGCTAGTTGTCTATGCTGGGTGACACCGAAGCTGCCAGTCAGGAATCCACCAATCCTCTATGGATTTTTTCCTCACAATAGATAAATCTTGCATGTCAATTTCTATGAAGGAGGGATTTTTTGTCACTGGTTTATTAACCAAAGTCCATGGTGTAAAGAGAATTTTTTTGAACAAATTGCTTTGAATATATTTTAAAATGTCTAATCTGTTGAAATACAAGTTATTCTCCCCTTATTAATCTAAACAATATCAGAATGCATTTTATTGTATTACATATCACAACTTTATTTGTGTTTGTTTGGACTTCTCCAAAGGGGATATGGAAACTAAAAATGAAAACCTCACCTGATCAGATCCAGCATGGCATCAACAGTACTGACTTCTGGGGTACTGCCCACTCTATCAATCTCACTTGCTCTTTGAGTCACTCCAGGTTTAATGGTCACAACTAGGACAATCCCTGCAGAAGAAGAAGCAGAGAGCTCACAGTGCAAGCAGAGGCATTGGTGTATTCTTCCTCAGTATATCCTGTGAAGCCAAACTCTTTGTGAGCTCAACTCAACAAACACTTTCCCTGGGTGCTCATGCTGGTATGTTCAGAAAAGAAAAGTCTGCAGGTGTTGTCCTTAAATGTGAGGGTTCCCCTAGAAGAGGAGCTACTTTCAGGCCTGCTCCTAGACTTCATCGCTTTAGCTTTGTTTTTGTATGTATCGTACTACATCACTACTGCTCACCAAGAGGGTAAATTACTTCAGCTAGGCTTCAGATTAGTGTACTGCCACTTTCGCAGAGTGAATATACTTAATTGATATTACCTTTTCCTTTTTGTAGCTCTTCTTGTTACTAGCTTTCAGATATGAATACAAGTGTGTGCTCTCCTGTGACCCCAAAGTCACAGGGCGTTTTAGTAAAGTTAGGTAGCAATAGAGTTACGTAAGAGAAGGGCTTCAGAAAAAAACAAATAAAAAATTGTGAGTTAAGAAATACTAGATTTGACCTTGCAAATACTGAAATCAATGACAAATTTTTTATTTACTTTAGTAGCTTCATTTTAGGCATTTTTACTATTATTATTTTCCAAATGCATATTCTTTTATTTTTTTTTCCTTAAAAAAAGAAATCCAAAGCAAATGAAACTATTAAATTTTAGTGAAGGGAGAAAGAAGGGAGAAAGGTGTTTGGATGACCCTTCAACCAGGCAGGAACAACTCTTTCTAACGACATCTGTGAATAAGCAGTACTGCACTTGCATAGCTCTGCATTATGAAACAAGTAATGTCATAACACCATGGAACAATTTAGAATAGCACGGACCTTGGGAGATTGTCTGGATTAATACCTCAGCCTGAGTTGGGACAATTTCAAAGTTAGATACATACTAATGTTAGTCTTTAATAATATTCCTCCTTATGTATTCACAGAAATTTCCCAGGCATATGAGATAGACTGTTTTATTTTGTTTCTTCTTTAAGAAGGCTGGCTGAAGATGTTTCTCTAAGCAAATACGGGAACCTGTCAATGATGCTTGTCAGGAATCAACTTCCCGTAAGAGGAGATGTGGATTTCAGAGATGTAGGATTGGAGTGTGGAAGTGACAGAAGGAGAAACAACCTCTAAGGAAGGAAACAAGATGAAAAGAGAACCAGTATTTTCCATCATTCTTTCAAGTGTGACACACTACATATTTTCACATTTGAGAATCAGGAACAAGCTATCACTTTGCTATTGAGGAAATTCACTTTGTAGTTAAGGTTGGCCTTTAATATTCATTCGTCTTTTTCACTGCTGGTCCCTGTTTACCTCAGCAGATGGCTCCTAATCTTCCCTGAGCTGAAATATACAAGGAAATTGCCTGTGGCTTCACATTGGCTAGGAACACAGCCCAGCCGTGGACAGCAGGACTAACTTCTCTCCGTATCTGACTACAGGTAGTGTCAGGTTGTCTAGTATGATTCCCTGTCTTGTCTCCACATCCTGTCTTGGAAAATTAGTAATGTCACAGCGCAGTACATTTGTAATTACGCAATGCTGATGATTTAAAAAGTTACAGAATCACAGAGTACCTAGTATTACAGCAATGATTGTAGTGCAGAGATAATACACAACTGCTCGCAAACCAATCTTCCCAGAAATGTTGGAATCCAAAGCAGCAACACCTGCAAAAAACAGCCACAGAAACAAAACAATAAAAACCAGTCTTAAAGGAATGCTCTTATTTTTGTAGAGACAAGTAATTATTGTCTCTTAGTACTATGCAGGAATTTTTTCCTTATTCAAGATGTTTCTAAATACCTAATTGACATTTGCACTTCTGAAAAATATTTGTAGCTGACCAACATATTTGCTTCTGCTTCTTTGCAAAAATCTGTTTTCCCTGGATTTTTCTAGGACAAAGACAATTGAGCTTTCTTGATTCCCTGATGTTTGTGATGAATTAGACTTCTTTGGTTTATAAGAGTATGTCACGATTTATTTCCTTATTCACTTAAATAATAGCTTCACTTTTTCCAGATCGGTAACATTTTGCTTTAAAGCTAAAAGCCATGTGAAGAGAGTTGCTCAGGTCTGTTACTCCAGGTTGCTCAAAGGCACATCAGACAAGTAAGGATCGTTTCTGGTCAGTTTGTCTTCATTAATAGGTTTACATTCTTAACATTTTTGACCAAAGCTTTTTCTGAAGTTTGGGTGTTCACACTTCTTCACCTGTATTTGTCATTGTCAGGAGCAATGGTAGATTTACTAATGAAGGTAGGGAATGTGCTGAGACAGATACTATACTGAGGTCAGCTTAACTGCTGGCAACAATGTTTGATGAGACTTCTCGTGAAGTATTTTTTAATTGTTTAAAAGATTTATACAAGTTATATGTGTACACATACAACTCAGTAACCAGGGCAAAATGAGCACTGTGACTCCAAAACTTGTCTGTTTATAACAATATTAGTTAATGATTCACTGCTATCTCTTTATTATACATTTGTGCTGCATTTATATTTGAATGTTTATTGAGTCAGTTTATCAAAGACTGGCTAGATTCCTTTGTATACAAAAGCAAAACCACCAGGAGGATATTTAGCCTCAGAGAAGAGTGAATTTGTAGGGAAAAAAATAGTTTCAAGGTGAAGGAAGAAAAATCAAGAGATCTGACATACATGTAGCTTACTGATCTTTGAGCTGAAAAAGGATCTTAGCAAGCACAGTTTAACCATGTGTTGATGTTTCTTTCAGAAGGTATATTAACAGCACCCACAGCTTGTGCCTAGAGTACTTGTATAATGTCTTACTAGTTCTGTTAATTGTTATTCAAAATGCAAACAATACTTGGAGGGGAGAATGAAGGTTATTTTATTTCAGTATCTGATTATCTTGGGTCTTCCATAGGATAGTGTATCATCAGATTCAGTACCGAAAAACTACACATATATACAGAAATCATGATGTAAAGATACTCCCACTTGTAAAGCAAATAAGGATAATTAATCAACTATTGATACGACAGAGGAATGCAGATCAATGCACAGAAAAACAATGCCACAGCTATTACAGGAAGCTGTCAGATTTTGAGGCATGAATAACAGAATGGACACGGAATCTGGGCCATGATTTCTATTTATCACATTGGGAACTATGGGAAAAAAAGGTAGAAAAAAGGACTTTTTCATTTCTGTGGGCTCAGCTGTGGAAATCCTGAGAAGAACAAGAACTCCTGAGAATGGATAGTTTTGGGAGGAAAGGGTTAAAACTGGAAGATTTGGCGAGGAGCAGGGAATCGTTTAGACCAAAGTAACCTTGCAGCTGGGAATGCTAAAAATGTCAGTGTGGGAAAACTCCATTTATTATGCCTAGTGTGGCTCATCCTGTGGCTGTTTTGAGAAGTGGAATTCCTGTGGAGAGATAGCACACTGTCACAGAGATGCAGGAAGCCTTCTGCTGCAGCAGGGCAGGCGGCGAGCCCTCCCCGCGCTGGCGGCTCGGTTGAGCTGAGCCTAGGGCAGCCTCTGTCCCTGTCTCTGCCACCAGCACTGTGGGTGAGGGAAGGAGATAAATCTACTCTTTGCATTTCAGCTGTCGCTTGGCCGTTCCCCTGGTTACCTGATTGTGGCAATTCACAGTGATTGTAATAAATAATGCTTTCTGCGGACAGGCCTGTTTTCAAAGGCTGTTAATGTTGAAACTTCTGTACCTGATAAATTAACTTGGAAGAATTTACATGATGTTTTTAAAACAGAGCAAACAGGTATTGCTGCTGTTCAGTATATTTTAAGGAAAAGTTCATAAAACCTGAAAATGATGACATTTTATTCTAAAACTTCTGCCTTTTTTTTTTCCCTGACAGCCTTGTTGACTTAGTCAAGAGCCTAATAATCATGCAAGGTTATTTCCATGGAGTAGTCAGTTAAAAAGATCCTAGGGTTAATTTGAAAGGAGATGCCTGTGACAGGCATTCTTCTGGCTCCAAATGAAATCCCTTTGCAAACTGTTATGCTCGGTAGAGTTATAGAGGTATAATAAAGGGTAAACTTTGCCCCTTCCTTTTTAAACTGGATAATGATCCTGTAGTGAGCAAGCTGTGCTAGGACCCAGCCTGTCCTTCCATTGTCATGTTGGTGCTGCTTTGCTGGTAACCATAAAAACACACAAATAATTCAGGCAGACATGGCTGAATAATGATAATAATTCAATATAATACAAATATGGTTTGAGGATGATGGGTGTGAGGTTTGCATTTTTTTGAAAGCTGCTGTACTCTGAGATCAGAGTCTGAGCATTCAGAATGATGCTTCTATTTAGAGACTGAAGTAGCATTCACCACAAGTGTCACAGACAGATTTGCACTGGGTGATGTATGCTGCTAAGCTCCTTTTTTTTTCATGTTAGCTTGTTACACATAGGAAAATATCATATATAATAATAGACTTCTCTCCTGTTGGATGTATATCCTGTTGTCATAACTGAGTAATTGATAATATAATTGATAGACTTTTTCTCAAGACAACGGAAAATTAAGGTTCCCTTTGTAGTTACATCATGGCTTTACAATTTTTTTGGACATAACTGAAAGAGTTAATGGAATATGTGCTGAACAAAGCACTAATAAAACCACTAACTACAAAATTAGTAGTACTAAACTACTATGCAACTGATTTCAGTTCAGAAGTATACTTATTACTCAAACTAAGATGGCACAAACACTGTTCCAAAAGGAAAGCCTGCAATGTCATTCAAAATTATATCATAAAAGCAGTGTAATTAAGTTTGGTTATCTACTTTGGATTACCACTAAACTTTTACAACTAATTTAATTCTTCTTTCTTCTCTCAATCTATCCCTAAGTTTAAACATGTTTGAACAGATAACCTGGTAATATAATATACTGAACAGAGTTTGAACAGGCATGATAGATTTTCCTACATCAAAACTGCAGTATTTCTGATTAGTCCCTTATAAATTTTCCTATAAAATATTTCCTAATTCAGCTATAGCCACTGAAGCATAGACTGCAATTCTGTGGCTATGATAAAAAAAGGCTTACGTGAGATCACCACAAAAGACACCAACTGATATTAAAATCTGTTTATCTACTTCTCTGCCCATATAATTTTAGCAGAACAGAGTTAAGGTTTTAATAACTGAAGTCAAATTTTGGAATCAGTTGTCTAGTCTTCTGCAATTCACTTTCCATATTTTCTGTTACAGCCTCCAGCTTGAAGGTCTTAGTACTCTTCTCTATTTTTGCCCAGTTTTCTCTATTTTGCATCACATACACTTGCAAAAGAATAAAACCCCGAACAATCAGTGAAATCAAGTCTCTCTCTTCTACTAATTCTTGTACAAGGACCTCAAAACCCTATCAAAGTTCAATGCTGCCCTGCAGCAATTTTTTTTGTTGTTGTTGTACATCTTTAAAACTATTTCCCTGAAATACTACTTTATAAAGCTACTTTATCTAAGGGAACACTCTGATTTAAACAAATCTAAACTTAAATATGAAACATGGTGTTCCAGAATTTTTTACCAGTAGCCACTGAACATAAAATGTGTTCACTTTAGAGGCCTGTAAAAATGCATATGTACAAATGTCCAAATGGCGTTGGCTTGAGGTGTAACACTGTAATTTGACAGTTATTCACTGCGCTCTTGTGAGACCAGTCCTGTGGTCCTGTGAGGTCTGGAAGTGGAAAGGGTTCCTTGAAGGACTGGAAACAATCACAGGGGTCTTCTGACTTCCATTGCTTATCATCTAATTAGCACCCTAGGGGATAACACCTACATCCTTAGAATTTGTCATACCATTCTACAGAGTGGAATACATGCAGCTGTGCACACAGATTTACGTTTCCAGGTGTTCTTTTTCATTACATTATGAGAGATTTAACCTACAATTTGGTGCAGTGGTTGACTCTGTTCAACAGCAACGATCATACCTAGACTCCCTGGCATTTTTTATTGCTGCTTTACAACTTTCAGTGTCATCAGGTGCATCTCCAGCAGTACTTCCTAGCTGTTCTCAAACTTCTGAAGATTGGTGGAAGCTGACAGGATCATCAGTTTATCTGCATGACACATTGATCATTATGTATAATCCATAAAAGGCTAGGCTGTTTAACTCCTTTTGCAACACAGCTACATTTGAGGATCAAGATGTGAGTTTTCTCAATGCCACTTAGCCAGCTCATAGCACTGATGGCAGGTTGTTCTCCTTAAGTGACCCAGGGCCAGAAGGAGTCTGGCTAAAGGCCCTTCCAAGTTCACACTACTGTGAGCCACATGGTGTATTTCTCTATTAGTTTTAGAAGCTAACTGAATTCTGAGAAAAAACAACTCAGGTATGGTGCATATCAACTGTACACAATTCTTTCAGGCTTCTGATATCTAATTCCCTATTGGTACAAAAATATAACAACAAAAGTTCCTGAAGAGTAGAACTGTATGGCCTTTTACACCTTCTCAGCTATGACCATGATGCTGATTCAAAGGCAAAATGCAGTTCTGAAACGGCTCCAAACTGCCAGCAGCCTTGTTGCTTTAATTGAGGAATTTCTGTGGTCACAAGATAAATCACAAAATAATTCCCACCTTCTCCCAGGTGTTCAAACTTTATTTCTTCATGTCCAGTTTGGCTTTTCTGGCTGCAATATGCAGTCACTACATCATAGGAATTATATGATTGGTGAACATCCAGGAAGGCAAAAATTTTTTACAGAATGTTGCATAAGACATATGAAAATAGAAAACCATAGGAGACTCTTAAAATGCCTATAGAAAATTTCAATAGACAATCCTTGTAAGGGGATCACAATATTTTATATAAAAATAGTAATGTTAGTTTATTATTGGGATGCACTATGTTATGTGCTGTTGCAAAAAGGTAATATTTATTCTTTAAAAAATACTAGGGAAGAAAACCCCAAGAAAATGCTGAAACAGTGTCTTTGATAAATGGACAGCTGCTTGAAATGCATCCAGTTTCTTGGCTTTAAAAATGGAGCTGGGATTGTTTCTAATTTAAGACATGAGCAGTATCAAAATTTCAGTTGCATCTGACTGTGGTATGACTTCTCTGTTCTAAAGTGGTCTTGAAATGTAATTTACCTAGTACTGAGAGTTCTCATTTAATCCACTGGTCATCACAGAGCTGGTCAGGCCATAAAAACAATCTTTCTTAGACATAAGTGAAAAATTTTAATTAGTTCCCATACTTTTCTGCTACTTGCAATGGGAAACACTACCAATACTAAATCAGTATTTGGCCTGTACCTTCAGAGGACAGACATATTTTTTATCTGAGGAGTGAACACCAAATTCTAGCTCCAGTATTGACCAAGTTTATTGCTTGCACAAGCAGTGTGTAACAAGCTTTTTGCTTGTTTTCTTATTCCTCTATGTATCCAAGAGACTCCAAATTTGCATTCTTGTTCCATGAGCTACACCAACTCCAATCAGCTATTGCTAGGAAAGGAAGGTATCTCACATATGTAAGACTAGATTTCATCATATGTCCATGTAAATTTTGTCATTATTTAATAGTTGGGTAATAGACACAAGAAAATTTCACTTTCATTCCACAGAAAGGTCCTTTCTGCTGTCCTATAAACTTGGGGCAGTTTGAACATAAATTCAGAAGAATGTTTTTCTCAGGGCTTTCCAAAAGAAAGGATTCCAAAGCCAGTTGTCCTCCATTCTTTTGTCCTTGGCCCAGTATTTCCTCTTGTCCTTGATCTGTGTCCACTTTTTAAAGGGAAAATCCTTCTGTATTCAATTCAGACAATAACTGTGGTGGGGCAATCTCTGTAATACTGGTCAATTCAGAGCCTATGTTTTACCAAAGCCATTTTTGAGTAATCTGTGATTTTTCCTCTTCCCATTTCAGACTCTGAGCCCTTTCTCTCTCATTTTGCCCTTTTATTTGCATGATTTTGTAGTACAAATTTTCCCTGACTGTCATTAATCTACTGAAAGCTCATTTTCGTTCTATTGTCCCTGAAATTTTGGTTTCCGAACTAGGTTCAACAGCAATTTCTGTTGTTTCTTCCAAAAGCTGAATGGTGAATCTTTTCTTTTTTTTTTCTGATGCTCTGTGGAACTCTCTGGGAAACCCACACTCCTTGTGTATGAACAAGACTGTCAGGACCAAGTAAGTAATTCAAAACTGTCTACTGAAATACCACCCACGTGAAGGACTTCACACAGCATGATGTTATGTACAAGTCCACTGCTCATCTGAGACACAGGACTCAGACTGCTATTGCCTGTAGATCATTCTAAAACATCTTTCCCTTGATATGCATATCATATTTTTTTTTTCTTGTGTTTATTGTGTCAGGGAGCTCCGAACGATCTTTTGCAACTAGTCTTTCCCCTGCTAACTGAATGACCTCCATAGCTAAGTCTCATTAGGAGGACAGTTCCAAGTCAGATGCTGGCTGAGAAGATCAGATAATGAAAAAGCTATGGCAAATGGAAGACCCAAACACAACTACATGCAGTCTCTCAAATGAGATTTTTCATGATGTACTGTCTTTAGTGTTTTTACTAGACGGCTTCCATTTCTATTCTGTCAATTCTTCTATAACAGCAGTTATCCCTATTATTCAAATGTCATTGCTACTTACTGTAAAGGAAAAGGATTTCTATGCTTGTAGCAATTACCTTTTCAACAGACTCGATAGAAATTTAATTAATTGCTCTTCTTTGGAACAAATTATTGTCATTCCACTAGTATGTTGTGTAAATGCAACAGCAAAATGTCTTACAAATGAAATGAAAAAACTAGCACATGGGAGGGGAGCGATGGCAGGGAGAGAGTGGGAAAGAGAGATAGATGCATGCAGGTAATGCATGAGCATCTGTTCATGCTATTTAAATATCACCAAAAAAAATTAAAATCAGAAAATTCTCAGTTTCTACTTACATGATCTAATGAGACCTCAATTGGATTAGCATGTCAAGTATTGGTCTTTTAACTTTAGAGAGGCATTTAGAAAAGATTATTTGAAAAAACCCCCAACAAACAGACTAAGGTACGGAATGCAACAGTAGTTACAACAGTCCAAATACTGAAAGATGTCTTGGTTCATTTAGGATGGGGTTGAAAAAGTAGTTGTAATGAACCTTTCTAAATGCTAGATAGAAAGGATGGAATGGGAGATGAACAATTTATGGCAATGAAAGGGTTAAAATCATTATAAAACAGAAGGAATTTCAGGTGAGATTTAAAGAAAAATTTCTGACCCTGGATATCAGTTTGTTAAGGAACTGTTGTGCTGTCTTCTTGGCAGCTGGCACTATCATTTTATTACGATCTTTCCCTACAGAGCTTATTGCAGACAGGCAGAGAAAGAGGGTATTAGTACTGCCTTCTATTCATGTTTTTCCAAACTTCAATTTCCAAACTTCTAGGAACATTTTAATTTTTCCTCTAGAAAGCTCTTAAAGGTTATATAATATGAAGTTAATGCCTTTTCAGGAGACATGATGTTCCTTGGTTGGCACATAATAAAAACTTCTAAGAAAGGAAGATGACACACCAATCTGCCAAGATGGACAGGCTAACAAGATTCATTACAGACATCAGATTCAGTTCAAGGATGTAGCAGAAATATAGCCCCAGCGCAGCTGCTGGTGAAACATGGATGAAGTGAATACAGAAAACCTGTAATATTGAAAGTACTTGAATTCCCTCAAAATTATTGGTGGCAAAATGTATAGGTTGACATGGTTTAGCTTCCAAGCTATTAAAAAAGCCTTAAACATGACACTGCATTTTTAATCGATGTGATATCTACACACAGGGAGATGGAGTGAAAAAGGGGAATGTGATCTGGTTTACGTAGTGGAACAGTTGCTTATGTCCTGAGCTCCACAAGAGAAGAGCAGAAGACACCGACTGGCTTTTGACCCATCCACAGTGGTGCCACCAGCAGTGCCCTCAGTGATACAGCTAGGATAGGAGGCAGTGACAGCTGGTGCCACAAAATGGCTGTTGTGTTGGGGCTCTTTGCCCTTGAGAGCTGGTGGTAATCATGCTCCATGAACCAAAAGTGCACTTCAAAGTTTTATTACTATAATTTAAAACCTTAAATAATGTAGGGGCTGTCTCAGTTGTATAAGGTCAACTGATACTGATGGGAAAGGAGTAGATGACTGTGATAGAAGTAATCTGAATAAGATGGGCACAAAGCCTTATCCATTAATAGCCCATGACTCTGCTGTCCTGCTTGCCTCAATGACTGCACATGGACAACAGGGACAGAACTTCCAGCATCCCTCAGTACAACTGAAGACAAAACGCATTAACAGCCCTGTAACATTTTCTGACCTTCACACGATTAATGATACAGAGGGAAGAGGTAAATCTCCCATCTGAGCCCAGGTAACTAGTTTACTAATACTATATAATGGATCTGATTTTCTTAGGAGTTCTTCTGGCTTAAGAAACAGCAAAGCAAGCAAAGTACATATAGGTATTTCAGAAGACAGTCCCTGAGTATGTTAAGCTAGACCAGGAATTTCCCAAGGACTGCGCTGATGATGCATAGGGCCTGTTAAAGGTGCCTCAGTAATGGAGCATCTCCCAGTACCTGCCCTTCTTGGTCTTGTAGAAATGGAAACTGCTGAGGCAGCTGCCATGCCAGGCATGATGATACCAGAGAAAAATTGATTTGGACCCCTGCATTATAGGACAAAACACAGATTTGTCCTCCTGCCATTTCCTTATCTGTACTCCTTTACAGTACTGTAAATACATACAACGTATATTTAAAATGGAACTAGCAGATCTGTTTCTGGGCATCAGCACAGTCTTAGTGTGTTCTAACTTAAATTACAAATAGAGTGGGCAAAATAAATACGTAATTGGTTGTTTGAATCTGAACTGTTCTGATTTTCAAAGATAAACATGAGAAATTGGAACAATTTGCTTAATACTCTAATTCAGTTTTTTTTCTCATTGCATTCTAGCTCTTTGTATCCCATTTTGTATATTTTGTTTTCATTCTTCAAATCCTTTGGCACTGTGATAAAACAAACTAGTACCTTCCCAGACACAGATCCAATACAGATTCGAGGTAGGAAACTCACACTTTAATTCTGAACAACTGAAAGGACAATTAATATAGTCAACACATCCATTTGTCAGTCACAACTTAACACACTCGTTATACAGGGAAAACAGCAGACTCTCCAAATGGGAAAAGTCACATGGCCCAGGTAATTCACTGGGATATTTTTCTCTATCAAGCAGTTGTCAGAATAAGATTTGTGGTGGAATCATTATCTTTATACTATTAGTAGCAAGTGCAAGTAAGAGTGTATATTTGGCATTGGGAAAAATGGACCTGGCATGATGCTTCAGACTGTGATAGACCAATAGTCAAAGTAAGCCCTGGAGTAAAGCAAGAGTTTATTTCTATAGTAATGGAAATTTGATCGTTTTGCCAGACCCACAGCTCAGGAGAAATTTTATTTATAGCTCACATACAGCTGCCCTGAGAGAGGTAATTGATACTGTCTGTTTTGCCACTGTTCCTGAAGTATGCTGTGTGCACCTGCAAATGCCTCATCAATTGCTTTAAGAAATTTTGGTGTTCCCCACAGCTGAGACTGCACATATTCACAATGCAGGAAACTCCCATGCATCTGTTCTAGTTTCTTTGAAGTTGTCTGTGAAGGCTGAAAGTGCAGGGAAGGTCACAAACATAAGAAAAAGCTCTATTAATATTTTTTCAGGGAGGAAAGATAAGAAATGAGGGAGAGATTATTGCAGAACTTGAAACAGACATTGAGTAGTTGATAAAATCATGTCATTAATATTGAGATCTGAGACATGGACCTGCTGTGCTATGTATCACATCTTTTTACACAAAGGTAAAATTTCTGGCATTTATGGGTTACTCTGGAAACATCATCAAAGAAAGGTCATCTATCAGATATGTGATGAGAATTTTTTGACATAACACATTCTAGCCCTGAAGAAGGACCTCCACATCAAGATCCATGGCTTATAGTTTGAAAATCAATGTGGCAGGACACATGAAATAACCCAACTCAGAGGGACCGATTGAAGAGAGATGGGAAGCAGAGCCATGGCATTCTCATAGTGTCTGGATGTCTGGGGGTGTTGTGTTAAGATCCAGATCTCCTGGCATTAGCTACTAACAAGGAACTTAGGTGCAGGAAATAAGGCCAGGCTGTTCATGTGATTAGTTATCTTCAGGTTGAGCATATAAGTTTCCTCAGCTTGTACCCAAATACAAGGGAACAATGGTTCAGGAAACTGGACAGTTGTCTCCAACCTAAGTTCTGCTGTGATCCTGACAGAAAACAGATTTGCAAACATTTACTGCTGTTGCATACTGTGTGAATCTCACTTCATGAAAAAGAAAGCTTAAAGTGATTAAAGGGGACTAGTCTGCTCAGTATGCACCTTGATGAAATATACCGCACAACTCCAGAGAATTTTCATTCTCAGAATGAAATTAGAGTTGTGAATTTCCAAGACTTTCAAAGATATTTTATATGTTTTAAGTACTTCCAAAATGATTAGATTTAAGTCTCAAAACTCCCATGAAGCATACAAGAGATTCCTCTCAATTCCTCCTCCCTACAGGGCAACTAAAAATAACATATTTTTTGTATTTGTCTAATATTTCTTCTTTTAAAGCATTAACTCAAAAGAAGTGGATTTGGGGTGTGGAATATTACACTCAGTACAGCTGTTCTGATGTCATAGCAATGATCTTGAGTAGCACTCTAGGCTTTTGATTTTCATTTTCAATTTTCCCATGTCACTACAGCAGGAGACAGAAAATACTAATCATTTCTTGTCATGAATGATGCATTAGTGTGCTATTAACTAACTTGAGGGATAGAAGTCTCATGGGTAGCCAAAAGAGCTCTATATTTTGATCCGAATTATCAATGGTGGACTTTTGGGTCAGACTAAATAAGTTTATGTCTGAATCCATTAAAATGATTATGAGAAGAAGAGAACAATTAAAATTTGGCTTTGAGGCAGAATACTACACAGACTATTCCATACCCAAAGCAAGGTCCTACTAACCAAAATTTCCTATTTTTTTCAAAACAAATACATGCTTAGTGCTTATGTCAGTTTTTTACTAGGGTACAGTTATATGCTTCCAGGCAGGTTAGTGGAAAAATTCCACAAATTGCAACTTGTACACTACATATGTATGTCAACAATGCTTTTCCTCTCTTACACTCAGAGGAACTGGGTTTGTGAATGAAAACCATGCTCTATAAAGCCCTCCATTTAACCAGAGGGAGAATTTTGCCTTTTGAATCTGAAAATAGACAGAGGTAAGGGTGCTCCTGCTCTAATTAGAACTCCAAGGAGAAAAAAGAAGCATATTCTTGATTTAATTGAGGAAATCAGTGAGAGTTTATCACTAAGATGGAATTTATTCCAACAAGTTAACACTACTAAGACTTTAAATTTTGCAAAAAATCCTGAAATCTCAAGGAGTGATTCCAACCTCCACTCTCTTTGCTGTGGGCTTGATTTACATAATTACACCCAAACAGATTGGAATCTGATCATGGGACATGCATTTGTGCACAGCTCCCGTCTCTAAAGCATAAGCTGATTCTTTTCAGGATGTGACATTACCTTTTAAAACATTCTAATCCTAAAATGAAAACCACAGACTGCATTTTCAAAAATGTCTTGGTGACATATTTTCTATCATGGAGTCATAGAAAGGTTTGGGTTGGAAGGGACCTTAAAGATCACCTAGTTCCAACCCATCTGCCAAGGGCAGGGACACCTTCCACTAGACAGGCTCTCAGAAGCCCATCCAACATGACACTGGAAATTTCTGGGGATGGGGCAAACACATCTCCATGGAATAACCTGTTCCAGTGCCTCACAACCCTCACAGTAAAGAATTTGTTTTCATTATCTCATCTAAACCTACTTTTTTTCAGTTTAAAGCCATCCGCCCTTGTCTTAGCACTAGATGCCCATGTAAAAAGACCCCTTCCAGCTCTCTTGTAGGCCACTTCAGGTGCTGGAAAGCTGGAACAAACTCTCCCTGTAACTTTCTCTTCTGCAGACTGAACAAGCATGTGAAATTGCTGAGGGAGCAGTCAGCTCCATCATCGGTCATTGATAAAATATTACATAAAATTGGCCCCAGTATTGAATCCTGGGGTACATTACTACTGACTTGTCTCCAACCAAACTTGTGCTGGTGATTGCAGCCTTCTGGGTCTGCCCATTCAGACAGGTTTCAGTTTGCCTCACTGTGCAATTATCTATCCTGTATTTAATCAGTTGTTCTGTGGGTATGTTATGGGAGACTGTGTCAAAAATCTTACTAAAGTCAAGTTAGACCACATGATGTCTTTTTAATTCTCAATTTTCAGATCAAAAGCAAAATTCACACAAAAATTACTGTAAAGAAGCAAACAAAGAAGGGGATGAAAAATTTAAGGAATGTCCAGGATGTATCTTCAGCTATGACTGTAAACAAGAGAGTTCACTGTTTGCCTTACTGTTCGTGGCAAAGTCACATATTTTTGCATTTGTACCTTTTCTGGAATGAGACCCAAAAGTATTTTCCTCTAAAGAAACCTTATCTTTATTGATTAAATGTAGGACGTGCAAGGAAAGCACCACGATCTGCATGCTGGCTGGTTGTCTTTGGTGGGACCAGATGTGTTCTGAGGATGTCCACCTCCTTGGAATATTTGTATTGTCCAGACCTCTATAGGGCCTGTATCTGATATCAAAGCTGTCAGATACATGTTCATATGTACATGTTCGTATGCTCAGTGGCAGACACTTGGGGTCGCAATATATACAAAGTTATTGCAGTAAAAGTAGCAATGACACTTCAGCTGGTCTGGAGTGAACATCTTTTAAATTTACAAGTTAAGGGGATGCAATCAGTTCACCATGAGAGAAAAATGTTGCCTTGTTATTGTGCCTGTGCTGCAGGTTAAGTGTGTGCACCAGAGACAATTACAGTGGCTCATTTGGTATATAACGGTAACCAGACTGTGGTGCTGAGTCCAAAGGCATCTAGGAAGTTTTGAGGCCTTTTGTAAATGTATGTTATGTCAAAATACTAGAGTTTAGTTACAGTTTGTGCAAAAATCACCAAGACAAAATTGGAAGGAGTAGCTAATGTATGAGATGGTTATACAGTCACTCAAAGGTACCCAGATGGGCTGGAGAGATTGTCTGAGAGAAATCTTATGAAGTTCAACAAGAAGAAATGCAGAGCTCTACATCTGGGCAGGAATAATGGAAGGCAAGAGTACATGCTGGAGGCTGACTAGCTGGAGAACAGCTCTGCAGAGAAGGATCTGAGGGTCCTGGTAGACAACAAGCTGACCCTGAGGCAGGAAGATCTCATAGCAAAGGCCAATAGCCTCCTAGGCAGCACTATGACAAGCTCTATCAGCATGTGGAGGGGAGGTGATCTCTCTAACATCTAACATCTGTGAGACCACACCTGGAGTACTGGGTCTAGTTCTGGATTCCCCAGTACAAGAAAGGGATGGACTTACTGGACTGAGTCCAGTGAAGGGCCACAACTATGATGAGGGTATTGGAGCATCTCTTTACATGAGGACAAGCTGGGAGAGCAGGGACTGTTCAGTCTGGAGAAGAGAACACTCAGAGGGATCTTATTCATGTGTATAAATTGCTGATGAGTGGGAAAGATTACAGAGCCAGGCTCTTAGTAGTGGTGCCCAGAGACAAGACATGAGACAATAGTCAAAATTTAAATAACCCATGAAATTTAATCTGAACCAGAAGACACTGCTCTAGCTGACACTGCATGAGCAGGGCCATTGGACTAGATGGTTTCAAGAGGTCCCTTTCAACCTCAGTCATTCTATATGACTGTGTAAAAGAGGGAAAATAACTAGTATTCTGTGTGATCATTCACGGGTTTATTTATTCATTTCAAATGCGCATTTCTGATGCTTGGAAGGTTAACATACCTATTTTAAAAGAGGCAATATGTCATCAATATCTTGAGGATGAATGCAACTGAACAGTGAAAACCATTGTGCACAGACATTCGCGGTTCTTTCGCAAAGCCCTATGTACTCTATCAAAGCAGCTTCTGTTCTGTTATCTATCTCGTTTCCTTTTCCTTGGCTAAAAACCTATTATAGAAGTGTAGAAAAAGTATACCCTTATTTTCTATGGAAATTGGATATGCCAAGGTTAGAATCAGAGCATCTCATTCTCATAATGAGATGCTCTGATTCTGACCTTGGCTTACCCAGTTATACAGTCATCTCTGTATATGACAGTAATCTGCAATCTGTAAAATCCAAGCTTGTGTTAGTAGTTACAAATGCTATTTACTCATACTGCAACATTCAAATTAAGCGAGCACAATATTTTTCAACAGGATGATTCTTGTTTCCCCTTTGCAAGTGCTGGACAGGGATACATTTAATAAACAATTAATTTCATGATTATTCTAATGATCTAATTTATTTCTGAAGACATAGGCCCAACTTCACTCACAAATAAAAGCTTATTCAAAAGAAGAAATGTCTTGGTCTTATCTTGTCAGCTTTTCCTGGATCTCCTGTCACAGACTAAGGTTCTCCTCTCCTTTATACACCATTTAACCTCCCTTCATTCCTTCGGACCCAACCGTTGACTACTTTATGTCCTCATTTCTCACTCTGCCTTTGGCAGCTTTCCATTCTGGATCTTGCAGCTCTTGATATTCTCCATTTCAATACTAACACTAGGTTCCCCTCATCCTACATTACAGATTTGCTCCAAAGGCCTTGACAGCTTCCCTTAAGAACTTTGTCATAGACTCATTTTGGGGTGTGCTGCTGTGAAATTAGTGATATTTTTGGCTACAAATTTTGGGGAGCTTGAAAGTTTGTATTTAATATCCTATTCTTGAAAGCACTTTTGTAACATGATCGAAATTCCCCTTTCATTTTCTGATCACAACATGCTCTCATTTTCTTTAGTCAAATGTCTGATGCACTTTCATTAACCTCTAACCAATTAACAAACACCTGGACACATTGTGACAAACACAACACAATCTCAAAACAGAGGTTTTGTGGAGATGAAAAGGGACAGTATAGTGACCAGTGTGTCTTGATTCACTGCAAGAAGCTAGTGAAAAGAAAATAGTCACAATCCTTGTACCATCAGCAAAGACTTAAAGAATAAAGAGAAGTTTGCTAGAGAAAGACCATTTGACATTCAGTTCTGTCTCTTTGCTTTGGGCTTCCTCCACCAAATCTTTCCAAAGTTTCCCAATGGGTAAGCTGTTAGCAAATTCTAGCATGCATGGCAGGGTTCTAGCTGATGCCAGGATGACTTTTTGCCTTTTCTTTTATACCCCTCTCATATATCCTTTTATATAGTTTTATGTGTTCTCAGTGTTTTTAGCCTACATCCTTGTCATTTTCCAATCCTGGTAACTCAGCTCAGACCCACTGTACTGTTAGGCCAGAAGACCAAACATCCTGGAAGCCCCAGACACCAAAGTCCTCTCCAAAACACATTTTGTAAGCTAAGATAGGCCCATCCAGTGGGAAGGTTCCTCAGAATGAGGGGTTCACTCGAGCCTCTCATTGGAGAATCTTTGATAAATATGTTAATTTGCAAGGCCTGTAATTGTGTGTATTTCGGTGTGTAAGGGGTGGCGTGTGCATTTTGGGGCATTCCACCTGGATGAAGTGCTGCACCCAAAGATCCTTAAATGAATATCAAGGTAAGAACCCCTTTTCCCCATAAACCATGTTTTGGTTTTAATTTTAAGAGCAGGGAAAGGTAACACAGCCAACAGCTTGCTTGCTTTTCCTAGAAGATAGAAGCTTTGCTTTTGTTTCCGCAACCCCTTCCTGGCCCCACAGTCTCTCTTTGCAATCACTTTGTTTGAAGGAGTTTTCAGTTTGGGGGAAGTACAAGTGGATTTATTTTCTCCTAATTTATTTCTGCCAGGTCAGTGAATTGAATGGACTCATAGAAGAATTCAGTGAATGCTAGAGCTCATGCAAGGTACCTTGGATGGAAGTTTGCTGAGACCAAGGAAGTGTAGGTCAGGAATGTCCTCTTTTTGTGACAGTAGGCTATGAGATCAGCTCTCCCTTGCTTGTGAAATGGCAACATGAGACTACTCACAACAGTTAACTCTGAACCTCAGATTATGCAGCTTTGGACTTGCAATTTGCAACTATTTAACCCCCTCCTGAAAACAGGGAGAGAGAGATACAAAAATCTATAAATTTGCAAAGTTATTAGCTCACAGCTCTTTATAATGTCATAGATAATAGTGCTAATCCTTCCAAATCTATTCTCATGATATAAAGAAAAAATTAATCTAAAGGTATGAAATCTATATTTCTCTGTATAGAGTTCCATCAAGTTGTTTTTAGGGATTATTTCCTTTAGAGAGGAAGCTAACCCACAATGATAATCTCATAGGCTAACAGTACATTTCTAGTCATACCTGTGATCATACTTGATATGATTAATGGCAGAATGATGAGTTTGAGCATTCTCATCAGCACTTCCCCAGGAAAGGCAAAGTAGAACTTATCCAAGTTAGACAGTTTTCCATATTCCCGTACCAGCACACCAACTCCAATACCTAAAAGGGGCATAAAAATGTGACACAAATTAGATGTAATTTATAGTAGAGACTTGTGAGACGAGGAGAAAAAATAGCAGAAGAACAAAAAGAGCAAGCAATAAACATATTTTCACAGCTACAGTAGACCTTGTAAAGCAAATCAAACAAGACATATTTCCTTCTCTGATGATAAGCAAAGTAATAACACATATAATTCTGAAGTTGCAGGATGATCTTTAGGCATGTCTTTGCCAAAATCTGATTAGATGCTCTGATTATCAGTTTAGTCCAGTACTGACTTTTTACCTGCCTTCGTTAGTTCTAGAAGACCCATAACTGGCATTTAAGAAATCAATATACTAGATAAACACTACCAAACACTAAAGAGAGATGGTGACATAAATACTTCAGATGATTTCTATTGGTGAAAATAAGCCTACCCAGCAGCAACACTCTCAGTAATTGCTGCTCTTCATAATTAGAATAGAGCGTGACTGTAATCACTAAATTAATAACTTCCAGGAAACTGATCAACAAAAATACACTCCGCATATTTCATACTCATTTCACCACACAACCAACCTACAAATACCAGACTATAAATTCAGTCAGTGATTGAGCCACAATGCAAGGCACTTTTATTTGTCTTCTTATCTTAGAATTACATGAATAATCAAGATAGTTCTCACTTCTGAGACAAATAATGGATAAGAATTCTACCAAAAGAAAAAAAATAATAGGACAGAAGACAAAATTCTTCAGTTTGACAGGCAATGCCTTTATTTTCCATTTCAACATGATTTTCAAATTAAAATGACTGTTATAGGAAATGTGATCGTCAGTGTCTAAAAAGCACTACAACTATTGTTTCACATAGGAGCTTTGTAATGCTTCAGTCCTGAATGAACTGAACATCAAGAGATCCAATTTCTAACTGGATCCAATAAAAGAACAAATTAGAACTCTTCACCATAAAAATCAAGCTAAATGAAAATTAAGGCAGATTAAAATCAAGTGTTTCCTGTTAATAGAGATGGAAAATGAACAAGGTAACCTTCCAAGAAAATGAGCTGCTCTAATCAACTGTTAAAATTTCTGATCAAGGTGTAATTTCTGCCAGTGAACATGGATTGTTTAAATTCCTTGGAGGAATCTTGAATCTTAATAGCCTTGAAGATATTTGCAATATTATGTAAATGACCTTGATTAGTGAATGATAAGACACAATGATCTCTATTTCTCATCTAGTGACTGAATTAGATGGGTTGAAAATACTTCGCACTTTTAGATAAGCCCAAGCAAGATAAAATTCCATTTGTAAAATGGTTACATGAATTGAAGTTAGTTGCTAAGACTTTGATCCTAAAAGCACCCGAGTAAATAGCTGAATCTAACCATACAGGTAATCTCCATGTCTTCAGACAATTGACACAATTTAGGGTAGACATTTGCTTAAATTGCAGCAAGAATGAACTGCATGTTTTGGCAAGTTGTGCAATGCCACTTCATGTTGAGCAGGTATGACTAGGACTCATAATCATCTGCCTTTCATTCCATAAGGTGACTGTCATATTTGACCAGATGGAATTCTGATCGTTGTATATTCAGCAGGATTGCTAGCAGGTAGAAAGATTCACCCTTGTTTTTATTCTTGTGGGTTCTGTTTTCCACTTCTTTAGATTTCACTACAAAAACTTCCCACATGCTCTCAAAATGGTAGCAGGGTTTCCTTAAGATTTTCCATCTATATATTTATACCTGTTGTATTTGATTTTTTTTTGGTGAGGATATTATTTATCTAATGACAATAGCTGAGAATAGAGTTCCTCATTCCAACAATCTCCTGAAATTACATTATTGCTCTCAATTCCTAATTCATGCAATTTTTTTACCAGACAGAGCACTTACATCCACAATAACTTGTGCAGTATGGTGAATTACAGTAAAATGCAGCTATCTTTTAACTGCAGTTAGCATCTAGCATATGTTGTTTGAATGTATCATGGGAATATAAGAAATTTTCTTTTGTAAGAGTAACAAAGGAAGGTTAGAAATTTAGCAGAATAAACTTGGTTTTGTACTGGAAATGGACATATATAGAACCTCATCTCAATAACCAAGTTCAGCTTGGAAATTTCTTCTTGGAATTATAACACACAGAAAGAAGTGTGATCCAGCATAAACATATTTCACAGGGTAACCACTGCTTTTAACATCAGACTGATTATAGTAGCCCTAAGTAAGCAGAGAGAAAGTCTTACAAAAATCTCATTTTTTCTAGATGAAAATTATTTCTGAAATTAAATCGTACAATTATTATTAACAACCATAACATACATTATAGTCTGCAAAGCCGCTTCTATACCTAAGGTTTCCTCCTTTCTTTTCTTTTTTTTTTTTAATTTATGGAATAATTTGCTTCTACTTTTTGAAGAGAAAACCCACTTTTTTTGCTTGCCCTCTTCATCTTTCCTGTTTCAATCACTCCACCTTTCTTCTCATCCATGATAAATTGGTTTTCTTTCTTTTCCATCTCTTCTCCCTGCTTTTACTTCTTGTCTTCATGGCTAAGTTAGGTTATGATTTTTACCACAAGAGCAATCCTTTACTTACTGCTCAATGACATGTACTGCTTAAGCTCCAGATTTCTGCAATATTGGGCAGATGTGAAGAATGATGGAGGAATAAACCATACAATCCCATGTCTTTAATTTTTTAAGGAACTGTGCATAGTACAACACATGCTGTACAGCAGGGTGTCTACATTTCCTCTTCTAGCAGCCACCAACACAGTAAGTGGAAAATGCAGTCTGGGTCCCTGGGATTGCAGTGTACCATGAAGGCCATAGGACAATGCTCTTGTCTCAACCCATATGAAACAATACATGTCCTAACTCCTTGTTACTATTCTCCCAGGTAGCATATAAGACCTTTTATAAGCTTGGTAATAGACAGAAAATCCTTCAAAGAAAGGAGATAAATACAGATGAAGTGAAGTGAGGGGTAAGGATGAGAAGAGAAAAAGAGAGCAGAAGAAAATCATTGATTATAAGCACACCAAGTGAAACCCCTTGGCACCCATCTCTCAGGGAGTCCCAGGACGCCCAGCTTAAAAAACTAGAGGGAATACATGTTTTCTCTGCATAGGATGAGCCATTTCTTGTGTTACCCAGAGAAACCGGAGCAGAAAATGCTGCAAGGAGTTAGCTAGCACCTGCAACTGATTCCATTGTATATAGCACTAGATCCATCATATCTGCCAAGCCTGAGGCTTTACAGGACCTAGCAGATGATGGCTGTGTGTAATAAGGTGGCAGAAGCAGTCTGGCCTGTGTATGTACATGCAGTGAGTCCACCACAGAAATTAGGTAAAATATGTCTTGGGAGACAATGATGTTGAGGTTTCTATCTTGACAGAATGATTTCTGTGATGTCTAGGTATCTGGTGAACAGTAATATATTGCAATCTGACCTTCCTCTGGAATATCTCTTTGCATATTGCTATTCTTTCTGAATTTTGCCTCAGGAAAAAGGTAAATTATTTGTATCGGAACAATTATAGAGCTACTACATTTTTCTTCAAGTATCTCGCTGCAGTTCATGACACAAATTTGGAAATGAGTAAAAAAACCTCCACACACTCTGTTCAAAAAATCTGCATAATCTCTGGGCTCAGTTATACTAGCACATGTGGGGTGTGTCACAGATTAACCTACAGCTATTGTAAACTTGTAAAAATGTGCTCGCTATTCTGCAGCCACTTAAGCAACCCAATGTGGAGACCATTTACAATTTTTCAGGAAGTGATAGCTAAACCTTGAAGCTTTTTTTTATACAATTACATGAGGTCAACAAAATGCAGATTTTGAATTTGAAAACTCAGAAGCCCTCAGTGCCTGAATATGTTCAGGACATGCAGTATGATGTTACTGTACTTAATTGCTTTGCATCACTACTGTAGCAGCTAGCTGCTCTTCAGAATCTGATTACATCCCTGGTAAGAAGACGGCATGATAGCATGCTCCTTTACTTTCTTTGCCTTCTCAGGTAGGGCAACTCACAATTTAGAAGCAGATAACCTAAGTCCACACACAGACATGCCTGCTTCTATTTCTTACTGAAAGAAAATATAAACCAGATAAAATTGGCATCTAACAGGTAGGACTCAATAATGTTATTTGCGCTCATGGATGAGAACACTGATTTGGGATGCACAGTATTAATTGACAGGGAATTCTCCATCAGCGTGCACAACACTGAAGAAATAGCAAATCACCTCAACTCCCACTGACTTCATGTGAGTGATCTTTAGGAATGAAACATAAAGACAATGAGAAAAGGAATCTAGCATATATTTTTGCAGAACTAATAATCTGTTTTGTAAAATGATCTGTTCTGAAGTACATGTAGCGCTCTGAAAAAAAAAAGCTGTGGTATTTATTTTTCCTGTTTTCTTAAAGTTTCATTATATGGAAACTCCTTTTCACTGAAGCAGAGTTAGTGACCCTGACTGATGCTAATAGACAGTATGGGAATGATAGCAATTTTGCTTTGACACAGCATTGAAAGAAGAAAAAAAAAGTCACATGGTTCAAACCTGGTATTATTTAATTGTACTGTAGCAATATCTATTGTGCTATTAACTAAGTGATTAAGCTCTTCATAATTTCACATAATATGCTGCACACATGTGACAGACTAAAACAATTACTTCTATCATATTGGTGGGTCTTAACTGAATTAACTTCACAGGAAATGATTGTTGGAACTGAAAAGGCTAGCAAACAAAGTTCACTGACTTGATTTCAAGCACAATACAAAGCATTCAATACAAACATGTCAAATTGCAGCACAGGCAGGCAAGTTGATACATTTGCAGTATGATACATTCTCAGTACTTTGGTAATATTTTATAAATCAATTTTGTCTCTGCTCTCTCCATAGGGTTTCTGTTATCACTGAGTGTCTCTTAGCTGCAAAGAAATATAGTGCCAACTATAGAGTCCTAAAGAGAGGGTATAGAAGAATATATTACTAATGCTTAAACATACTATTTCAGCTCTTTTTGAATTATTTTTAATACTTTCTAATGTGACACATTTTACTGCTTTACACTGTACTTGACAAGGTACTTTCCGATAAACATACTGATGTTAGTTGCAAAAAGAAGATTCTTAGAAAACTGCAGGCAACCACTAAGGTATAGAGTGTCAGGGGTTTAATTACATGGCAACTGATCTTAACTCTGTGATTGCTTATGTTAGCCAGACTACCAGCTTGCTTACAAAGATATGTGAAGAAAATTTCTCTCAGAAATCTTCCAGAAGAAAGTTCCCGTATCAGCTCTTGGTTTACAGAAGAATATTTAGTAACAATTTATAAGAGAAGATGTGCTTGTGCTCTGCCATGGTGAGACCCCCTGATGCTCTCTGATTACCCTGCTGAGGCTGCAGTGATTGTAAATTCCTTCACACAAGCAACATACTGTCATCTGACTGCATTGTGAGGAAAGTTCAGGTAGACAGTGACTCCCTGTGATGGGCCTTCAGGAATGAAGGCAAAGTGGAGTGCTGGCCAGAGGTGGAAAAACTAGCTTCTCCAGTGTGGGTGTACTCCCTTTACTCACAGTAGGTTGGAAGGTTACTGCAAACAGAAAACCTACATAACTCGCTACTTTCTGTGCTGCGGGAGTCTGGGACAGGGCTATTAACATCAGACAGCCTGCAGCAGTCACTGGTAATGCCGAGCAGCCTCTCTGCTGTGCAGCCCCACACAAGGCACACCTCACCCCTAGTCAAACCAAGGGCAGTTAGTTCACTCAGCCAGGAAAACAGAAATAGTGGCTATTTTCCTGTGACTATGTGACCACAGTTCTGATGAATGCTGAACCAGTGCTCCCTCCAAACATGCAGAGGGTTAATCCATTTGATTATTTAACAGTGTCTCCTACTGGACTCTGGATTTCCTCTCATTTATCCAAAGAGACTGTAGATGAATTTCACCTGCACATATCTTCCAGATATTTCCCACATGCAGATGCAACTTCTTTCAGAGAAAGCCAAGAAAATAATATACATTTTCTTCTTCTGAAGGAAGAAGAAAAACCTTATGGTTGTGCTTCATCTAGCTAGAACTCTTGTAGAGAATCTACCACTATAAAAATAAACTAAGTTGTACCACAGGACACAATTCGTTTCTTTCACAGTTTTTCAACAAACTTGTTGACTTACTATGTTTGTGAAGTACTGCGTTTACAAACTTAACATAAAAAAATTATTTATATTACAAACAAGATTATGTCATAAATTAAAACAATCTGGGAAAAATTCTTTCTCAGCAGCTATGCAACCTATATTTCTTCATGAATTTAGATATGTCCTGGTGAAAGCACCTGTTCTGTTGGGAAATAGCGTGTGAAACTCATTAAGGTTTCAGGAAAAGCGAATTCAGTGTCGAACACACAAAAAGGAGGACTATAGGGTAATTTAAAGGATGAAGAGACTACTTTTTGGAAGGAGATGAAAGAGCTTGGTTTGTCCACCAAGGATGAGTGAGGTAGAAATATAGAAAATGGTTGAATACTAGCGATGGAGCAGTATTTTAATTATTGGATGCTTAGTGAAACTGAACACATTTATAGTGGAAATGGTAAGGCTTTCAAACATCAGCTTGAAGAATATACTTCCCAGGAGGATATCCAGGACCAAACAGCCTACCCGGTTTTAAGATGGAGCATGATATGTAACAGAGTTTTACCTACAATGGTGTAATCTGAAGCAGCAGAGGCCAGATACGATAACCCTGGAGGTATCCTTCTATCTCATATTCCTGTGTTTTACAGTAAAATTGAAAGGTAACCTGACAACAGTTACTTTTGCAGATCTTCCTTATGACCCCTTTCAGGTATCACTTCTAAAACCATTACCCTTCTCCTTCATCTCATCCATCTATGAAGTCTTCTTTAATTATGCAGTCATCCAGACATGTATAGGTCTTATTACTTCCTTCATGTCTCTACATCCACTGCATTTTATAAAGCAGTGCTTTTGTTTGGACCCCTTTTCTCAGCCATTGCAGAAATTCATGTCCCCCAGTTGTAACATCTAATGTTTTGCTTAAATGGCCAAACACCCTACAGCACCACTGGCACCATTACAATGCCACACGCAAAAACGTAGAATTTCTCACTCTTCTTTGTAAAATCCCACTGGTCTTCTGTTCTCTTTCCACAATGTTTGCTTTCTATCCCAAAGCTATATAAGCACCTTTGTACATGGATAGCCCAAGAGATATTAGCTTGGCAGAGCACACCAGGAAAAATGCATCTTCACTTAAGACTCCTAAAACACAAGAAACTAAATGGTTGGCAATGGTATAAGAAAGGTGAAAGGCTAGTAACTGAAAATATCTGTCAGATTTTGACCCTTGTTATTGCTTCTTTGATGAGCGAAAAGGACAGTAAACAGGACATTCTGTTCTAGCTTTCCCCTTGGTGGAAGAGCAATGGAATGATTGTGACTGAGATAAGCAGCTGCAAAAGCAATTTAGTGGACACTAAAGATAGACAGATAGTAACATGCAGAAACATTGTTATTCTGAAACTAATGAAGACATCAAAGCATTGAGAAATCAGATATATGACCCAGAAAATTAGCTCAGATTAAGCAAGACCAGGNTGGGACTGTAAGTACAAAATGCCTAGCACAAATCCTATGAGGCTTTTGAGGAAAAAAAAAAAAGATTTTCAAACAGTGCAACTGTTATTTGTGAGTAGTCTCAACCTGAACATTATTTTTTTTGTTGGGGTATATGAGACAAAAGTT
>VZRF01005646.1:179293-228050 GCA_013396875.1 Vireo altiloquus | reverse complement strand
CGCTCGGCCGGCCCACCTGCCGGCCCGCACCCCCCGGCTCCTGCTGAGAGCATCAGGGCCAGCAGGTACACAAATACCTTGCGAGATTTCCCCCCGGGTTTGGATCCTGGTAGGCTTAAATAGCAAAACCGGAAAGAAGCGTTTATTTCTCTGTACAACTCCCTGGAAATGGTCTTCTTCTCCCTCCCCACCACGAGCTTCATTAAGCTTATATTATATACATATTATGTATAATATTTGGACCCAATTCCCCGGGGGGCTATGGTTTTCAATATGTCTATGGACGTGTTGATTTTGATTTTGAAACTGGTAGCTCAATTGTAAATGCAAAAAACGAACAACCAAAATCTGCCATTGTCTTGCTGAATGACATGAAGAAGAGAGCAGAATGAAAGTTTAATTTATATTATTTAATTGCACTTGATATCATCCATTTCAAAACGTACACTAGTGAGGTTTGCCTGATTTCTGTCTATAACAACTGGGTAACTAAGGCCTGGAGGAGATCAGCTAAAACTGCAATTTGTCACTTTTGCTCTTCATATGAACCTGGCTGTTCTGCATGACACCTTGGAGAAAGACACAAGTATGTACCTTGCTGAGTCAAGCAAGCGCACTGAAATCCACCTGAATGAGAAGCAAGAGCTATCAGCAATATTAAGTGTTAAAACCTGGACCTAGCTGCATAAATTCATGTAGAGACATCTAAAGTGTCCCTATTTTTCAGATGTAAATTTGCAGTAATTTGTCTGCATCTGTCACCATCAGGAGAATTTAATTTAAAAAATAAGAGGAAGCTTAGTGGTAGAAAGGAAGCAGATGAGTAAGTATCATATTAGTTTAATTAAGTCATAAAAGGTTTCAGACCACTTAAAAGGAAGGCTGGCATACTACCATGTTACAAGCCACAGCAAAGCAAAACAAAAGTATTTAATGCAAAGAAATGGTAAGAAGCACCATGACTATGCCTAGACTTTGGTATGGAAATGTAACAAAGTATGACTGGCACTACAGAGATAGACAAAGAGAAAGGCACACCAGCTTTCAGGGTGAGCAAGGTCAGGCATACCTTGTGCAGAAGAGCTCTGATTTTGGATCCCATTGCCACAGAGTGTAATTTTTTTTTTTTAAATTTCCTCTCACATATACTTGGAGTCTCAGATATTGCTTTCAGTAAGTCAAATATCTGATCTGCCCTAGGAGGTGGGGAAATGGCACCTCTCTAGACAGTAGGAACAAAATGATTTGCAAGACATCTTCAGAATTCAGGCCTTCCTTTAATTATCTCTCTATTCACCTTCTCGTGTACTCCTTCTTACAACTAACTCTGCTTCTTTTTTGAGCTGTTTTGGTGAATTAGGAGAAATAATTCCAATTCAGTGGCTCCTGAAGACTAGCTAAAATTAGCTTAGCATTTACTTCTTTCTCTATTAAGTATTTATCTTAATATTAAAGTATTAAGTATCCTTTTTTTTCACTTTAGGGATTTCATAGTACCTTCTTGGTAGATTTAGAACTACCTGCAGCACATTTTTTTAGGACAGAAAAATGCCCTTCCGCAGGTATAAAACAATGTGATTGTAGCTGATATATATTTCTTCCTGGAGCTTGCAATACCTTAAAGGAGTTGCACAACCTTAGAAAAAGCATAATACAACTACACTTTACAACTTGTGAAGGCTAGATACAGATCTTATTTTTGTGTTCTGCAACAGCAAGACAACATATAACAATATTGAAGACCTCTGTTTTGTTTCCTGCTACAGTACAATGTTACTATTCTTTTCTGTGAGTGTTTTGTCCCTAAAAATATTTAAGAAAAAAGCATGTCAAAGTTCTAGGCTTTTTTACTTAATAATTTGTCTTTAATTTTTCGACTTCATCAAATATAATTCCATGGCCATGACCTTAAAAAAAAAACCCAAACAAAGAAACAAACAAGAAATTGGTAACACAACATCCATAGAAAATTAAAGATGTGTTTAAAAAAAATTAGGCAGGTGAAATAGGGATGTTTTAAACATCCTGATGAGCAAGCTGTTTTTAATTTAGTTTTCCTATTATAGAATGATGGACATTGGCTTTGATCCTAGATGTAGAGTCAAGCTGGCAGTTTCTGTACAGGGTGCTATATATTAAAAAACCCAACATCATAAAACAAGTATCCTAATAAAATGGAAAAGAAATGTAGCCCAAGCCCATCGATCACTCTTGAAATGTTGAAATTATTCTAAAAATTAATTCAGCAATAGAAAAGGACTAAAAGACATAATACTTTGTGAGACTACCTGCTTGTACACCTACTAAGCACAGCTACTGAGCAAACATAAATCTAAATATTATTTAAAACATCTTTATCTTTGTCTGATTTTGAGACATTCAGGAATTATTATGAAATAAATGAATAGAATGCATTTGTGAAAAAATGTCAATACTTTTATCTGTAAGGATGATACGAATACATTCTTTAGCTATATTGATCACTGTTACAGAGTTCTCAGAGTAGATCATGGTTAAGATATGATGCATGAGAAAATGCTTTGATTTTTTGAGTTTAGTTTTTTTCAATGTTCATGAAACATACAGAGGAATCAGTCTTGAAAATGTGAACACTGTCCTGGGAAGCAATGATATACATTGATCATGTTCGGGTTTTTTTTTCCTGAAGCCTAAAATAATTCAGATTACTTTGTTGTAGAATTAAGATCATACATAAATACAAAAATTACTATTCTATTGACAAATTTTTGCCACATGGTGACCTGATACTTACATAGCCATGTCTCAGCAATAATTTTGAATCTGTAGAATTGCCTTAACCACATTTTAAGTGAATTACTTAAGACCAGGCTAGGAATATTTTCAACATTTTGAGGCATTTGAGTGTTTCAGTGCTGAGAGAGGCAGAGAAGTCCTACTAGAACACGTGCAGTACAATGCAGAGTAGAGTGTAGCAAGTGGAAGCTTGCCCTTTCCTACTTCTTAAAAAGGATCTTCAATGACTCTAGTTAAGAGAGGAAAAAATAACTGCAGTTTTACTTATTTCGACCTTTACTTATTTAGACCAACTTTTTCTGCCTAGGTCAGCTTTTGAATATCATTTGTATAAGCTTTGGTGACAGCTGATTTGATCAACAGAAAACTAATGAAGTGCTTCTTTCTCATAGTTTATGGTGAGCATAGAAAGAAACTGCATCACATGGAATTAATGAAATTTTGAGTACTGTATTTTTAGATGTTTTGATAAAACAACAGCATTTTTAAAAGATTTCAAAAAAATGTGTGCTAATAATCTACAAAAAATACAAGTAGAATAATTGAGGTTTAAATTTTTTTTTAATTTGAGGCCAGTCCACTGACAAGTGACTGTCAGTCCAAACTTTGCAATAGTTTTTCAATAACATAAAGCCATGAGTACATAAAAAATTTGAAAGCACAAACTAATCAGTTCCAGTCTAATATCTCTTGTCTTAATGAAAAAATAGTCCAATAAAAATTGTAGCATTTCTAAGTTCAGTGAAGTAACAAAGCATGTGGAAGAAAATGCACAAAGCTTTGTCTTATGTCTGTAAATACTTTACTGTTACCAAGCACTCAAAATTGCAGAATTTTTCCTTATAGACTGAAACATGTGCCTCCTGTCCTCAAAGTTTAATTTCCATATATGTTATATAATATAGCATATATGATAAGAAAAAAAATTCCTCCACTGAGCCTTACTTGACAGAAGCATTGATTGTCCTCAAAGGCAGAGCTGAATGGTGCTGATTTTATATCTGGGCCAGGATACTGGTTTAATAGCAGTAATGTCTTTTCTTTCATAGATGCTGTTTAATCCAGGGTAGATTTAAACTACCAGAACCCTTACTGGTATATTTAATTAATCCAATCCACTCTTGTAACTGTAAAGTCATATCTATTTCTATTCCAGTAGCTGGTTCTGAATGCACCAAGAGGGAGTTAAGAGGGAGCCGTCTTAACTACTTACAACTCCCATAATATTGCCAGTAAATATTTTGTCTTCTGTTTGCACAGGATTTTCTACAGTCTTACCAAAAACCTTATCAAATCAATCATTCCTCTCCATGTTGTCTTCAACTGAGCTTTTTCAGAAGTATTGAATTATGGGTTATTAAATGTAGATAAAATGGTCTGGATTTGGTCTAAAATTAACAAAGAGAGGACATTGGGGTTTTTTGTTTGTTTCGGTTTTGGTTTTTTTGTTTGTTTTGGGGGTGTCTGTGGGTGTTGGTGTTTTGTTATAGTTTGGGGTTTTTTTCTTAATTAAACGAAATCCTGTGCCAGCTCAATGGGGTTTTTATCTTTGTTGGAGTCAATGGGACCACAGCTGGGAGGAAGGTTTTAGATGAAGACAGGATTTTGTTTGCTAGCTTACAGAACTCTAATACTGATTATCTCTTTTTACTACCAAAACCCAGTTTTGTTCCATCTCAACTAAAAGTTGTTTTATCAGCCATTTTTCACAGCTGATATCAGAACTCATCTGTGTCAAACAAACACAAAAGAATGATGACAAAAATATATTAGAATTCATTGATAATGGTTTACCTGTTATGCTTTTAAAACCTTGGATGTGTAACCCTATATTGTAGATCACTTCTGGGTTTTTTTTCTAAATTTTGTTCCTGACCTCAGTAAAAATACTTCATATGTTGTCACTTATTTTAATGAAATTTGGAAGATGTTGTGTCCTCATCTTACTTGGAGGAATTTCTATCAGGGAGAAAGTATTTGATTATTTTTTTCTTGTTTTAAGTGATGTAAATATTTCATACTAGGCCTGTAGGTTTTTCTGGCTGCAGATATTCTATGTTGTAAGAAGGTGGGCAAGCAGAGTGGGAAGGTGACATAAAATGTGTTTCACAAATAGAGATTTAACTGGTAGTTGTCTACTACTCACAGAAGGCTGAAGGAAAGCTCAGCTCTGAAAATCATCACAGGCAGATACATTTTACAAAGTCTAAAAGTTTTCATTTGCCTAGAAAGTATGATGGCATGTCTGTGAAATGGTCATGAGCCAGCAGCTGTGTAAATTGAGGTGCATAGCGTGGTAACGATTCTAAAATGGTCCTTCCTTTTCTTGAATATTCAACCAATTAGGAGTCCATGAAAAAAGCTAGACCAATATGACTGCAAAGAGTTTTCCCTCCTAATTACACAAAATGTCAAGGATAACACATATTTCTCATAGCATCCTTCTTTACCCTCACATGAGAAGGAGTTTTGGTAGCAATAATGAATGAATTAAATTTGCACGAAGACTAAAAATGTCTGAGTGTCTGCAAAGCATTTAAAAATGTCTGTCAGAGAACATCAGCATGGCAGGGTTGTGGTTTCTGTTGAAGGATGATGTCTTCATGGGCAAAATTTTTAAATGTTCATAGAGAAGATAAATACATCTACAGTTGGGAGTGGAGGCTTACTTTTCCACTTCTGATTTCTGTAATAATTTTCCACCTGCTGACTCAGAAATGGACACTGCTTAAAGCAAATGACTAAGAGGTATTTGAACTGGATGTATATGATATACATTTCCAAAATTTTTGAGCTGTGGGTCAGGCATTATTGTTCTCAGATGTGACTTGGTATTGGGTGTTGCACAGGAAGGAAAGTATTTAATATTGCTCTTTTGTGCACCAATATCTACACAGCAATTCCACCTCAGAGAAAGAGTTACTTCACAGTAGCACCAGCATCTAACCTCTAGGACTATGTGAAAAGGCTGGATCCTCACAGTACTGGAAATCATGTCTTATCTTGAAAAATTAAGAGGTGAAACTGTGTTAAACAAGTACTATTTTATTAGCATAATAATAATTTGTTCCCCAAATGAAGATGATGGTATTTTCTTGCCGTGTTGAAGTAACATTGTTTAACCTCCATACTGCAGAAAGTGTGTATGTATTAATACAACGTGGTGGTGAACAAAGCGAAAATTATAGGACAATATTCTACTGCTGCTCCAGCAACTCCACAGGATGCCTCATTATGTGATATATCATACAAGCAGCCGCTCTAATAAGTATGTAATTATAAAATTAGTGACTCTTGCAGACAGTGGCTCTTTACCACTCTTCACAAATGAAATTGAAGGGCACTGTTCACCCTCATTCCATTTGGAGATTTATTTTAATGAAGACATAATGAAGCAGAACGTTTTCTTGATAGAAGATAATGATAGCAAATGACAAAATTATTTTGGAACTCAAATGTCTTGGTAGCACATTGAAATGGATGAGTGGGTGAATACTAATTTAGAAGATGTTCAGCAAGTTTGAGGAAATATGTTAACTTAAGATAGCCGAAGATATGAAGAGTGAAGTTGAGAAAAGCATTCAGAATTATTGGCTACGCAACTCAAAAATGAGTTATAGGCATATGATCTGACCTTCTGGACTTTTTCAAGAGCTTGAAAATGCTCAGTCCCTTTGGCATCCTTTTTAAGAAGAACTAAACAATCATTGTATTCCCAATTTGTCCCCAGAAGTTTTATTACAAGATTTGGAGCTTTAGCATGGTCTGTGTCTAAGCCTCAGCTTTTTTAGTTGCCTGCACACATTAGAATAACATCCAATTGTGAAAAAGAATGTGAAGAAGAAGTTGAAATATACAATGGTAATGCACTGTAAATGCTTCCAGGAAGCGGCCCATTTTTAAAATATTTTGAAGTCTCATGATACCTAATATTTAGCCTTCTTTTCAGTACTTGAAGGGACCCTACAAGAAAGATGGAGACAGATGTTTTGCAAGAGCATGTAGTGACAGGACAAGGGGGAATGGCTTCAAACTTCAAGAGAGTAGGTTTATATTAGACATTTAGGGTTCTTTACTGTGAGGGTGGGGAGACACTGGCACATGTTGTCTAGAGAAACTGTTGATGCCCCATCCCTTTAGGTATTCAAGGCTAGGCTGGAATGGGGATCTGAGCAACCTGGCCCACGGAAAGGTTTCCCCGTCCATGGCAGGGGAATTGGAATTAGATGATCTTTAAGCTCCCTGCCAAGCCAAACCATTCTATGATTCTAAATCTAGTCTCTTCAACCATTCACCCTTTTCCTTTCACCACATGCCCTTGTAAAAAGTCCTTTGTTTTTGTAGATCCCTTTTAGGTACTGTAAGGCTGCTAGAAGGTCTTCCTTGAGCCCTCTCTTTTTCAGGCTGGAAAATCACCTCCTGGCAAATCACCTCCTTCAACCTGCTGGTCACACTTCTTGTGATGCAGCCCAAGACATGATTGGCCTTCTGAGGTGAAAGCTCACTTTGCTAGGTCATGTCTAGCTTCTTACCAAAGAACAGCCCTTGACCTCAGGGCAGCTCTCCAGCCATTCATTACTCAGCTCATATCCATCTTTGGGATTGACCCAACACAGAGGTGGGCCCTTGTATCTGACCTGGCTGAACTTCCAGAGGTTTGCAAAGGCCGACCTCTCCAGCCTGTCCAGGTCCCTCTGGATGGCATCCTGGCCCTGCAGTGAATTGGCTGTACACAGACAGGTGTCGTCAGTAAACTTGCTGCGGGTGCTCCTCCGGTACGTGTCACTGACACAGATATTAAATAGCGCTGGTCCCCTGAGGAACGCCACTTTTCACTGGTTTCCACTTGGACGTAAAGGTGTTCCCACAACTCTCTGAAGGCTACCATCCAGCCAATTCCTTATCCACATGGTGTTCCATCCACCAAATTTGTGTCTCTCCAGTTTAGAGACAGGGATTTTGTGTGGGAGAGTGTCAAATGCTTAGCACAAGTCCAGGTAGATGATGTCAGTTGTTCCTCCCTCATCCTCATCCAATGCTATAACCCAGGCATAGAAGGCCTCCAAATTTGTCAGGCAAAATTTGTCCTTAGTGAAGCCATTGGTTGTCACCAATTACCTCCCTGTACCTCCATTCCAGGAGGATCTGCTACACGACCTTGCCAGGCACTGAGGTGAGACTGACTGGCCTGTAGTGCCCTGGGTCTTCCTTATTTCCCTTTTTAAAAATGGAGATTATATTTCTGATTTACCAGTCCGTGGATTGCCACAACTTCTCAAATATGATGGACATCTTAGCCACTTTTTCCATCAATTCCGTCAGGGTCTGCAGTTGTATCTCATCAGGTTTATTTCAAGGTAAACCTGACTCCTGCAGCTTTCTTTTGCATTTTTTTTTTCTGTGTATTCTTTCTCCTTTGAAACTTCTAGGAGAGACAGAATTTCTGCAAGACCTGGGAAAGGAAAGCTGTCAAAGGATATATTAACCCAGGAAAAACAAGGTGAACACCATGGGTTAACATATCTCCACAAATAGAGATGAAGGGTTGGTTGAAAAATTACATCCCTCCCTGAAATGCAATGAAATGTATGCCAAAATTTTTAGCTGCAAGAAAAAAGCTGGTGTTTGAAAAAAAATGCTCATGGCAATATTATTTTAAGACTTGGAGTTTGGCCTTTGGGCTTTGGCTCAAACTGCACTGGAAGTCATAGACCAAATTTTCATGGTTGTAGGAAAGCCTCAGGCAGCCAAGCATCTGTCTCAGTGCATTAACTGCGGAAAAAGCCTGCTAGGAACCAGGAGGGGAAATGAAACCAGTGCAGTGCAGAGGAGCCAGGTGAATGTTCAGTCAGTGTGGTAAGTAAATCTTGTACACAGCTGTTAGTATACAAGAGGCTGTATTTTAGTGCAAATTATGCAAGCAGTTTGTACAGTTATATGGTCATTGTTTCAGTATATCATGTGAGGGACGTTGCTGATAGTAGTTCATAGGACACATGGTGCTTACTGTCATTCTTAGTGTCTTCTACCTTGTAACTAATTTAGTCATATTTATGCCTTTCAGTGCTTCGGTTTGTGCTAGTTTTAAAACCAGCTGAAAATCTAAACCTCTTGCAGCTGCCTTGCTTTCCCTCTGCCTCTTCTGATAACGGGAGAAATTAGGAGAGATTATAAATTGGAATCACAACTTACTGAAAAAATTGCAATTAATAACAAAGAGTGTACAAGAGGGAGAGAGAGGGGGAGAGAGTTTTACCCACAAAAGGGTATTCACCACCGAACCCCCTGGGTGGCAACCAGCGTGATCTCTAAACACAGGCGAAATGGTTACCATCACCACATAGCACCCAGCAAAACAGAGGCAGCATGCCAGGGAGGTTCCTGTGGCTCAACCTCCTTCTCCCCAGCCCAGAAACAATGGAAAACAGGGACAAAACACAACCTGGAAAGCTAGTTTTTCCAAATAAGGAGTGGTGGTGCTGAGATGCTCACTCCGGTGGTGGTAGCAGTACTGGTGCAGGCTCTCTCTCTCTCTCTGCCACCACAGTGGTGGCAGTGGTGTGGGTGCAGGGTCTCTCTCTCTCCACAGCAGCAGTGGCAGCAGGGCGGTGGCTCCGATGGCTACAAGAGCTGCGATGGCAGCTTTATCCTGGTGCCCAGTGACCGTGCAGTCCTGACTCTGTCCCGGCACACATCTTTCTGTGTGCTCTGGCTAAAGATGGTGCCACTTCTGTTTCTGCCTGTAGTGCTTTTCCTTTCGAGGCCGTGCCCCTCCAGCAGTGACATGAGTGATACTGCACTGAAAGCTCTATCCCCTTGTCCCTGTACCCACAACACAGTTCTTAGGCCTTAGGATGATCATGCTTACTTCTCAGCAGGGGTGAATCTAACACTTGTAAGGCAGCAGTGCTATAGATGAGGTAAGGATTTCTAGTTTATTAATTGCAGTAGCCAAAGGAGAAGACTCAAGGCTTCGCTTTAGGGCTTCAGTCTTCCTGGTAATTAGCTTCTTAGAAATCCTTTAGCTAGAGATCAGTAAACTGCATAGTAGGAAATAGAATTAAAAACATAATAAATTGCCTTATATATTTTTTTTAAGTTTTAAAGTGAGTTTTTTAACACAATGTTGTCATGAAAATGCTGCTGGGCTTGGAGCATCTGACTGTTCCAGCCTCACAGAAACTTGTAGTCACCAGCAGCAAGCAGGATTTCAACCTGTGCTTTTAGCAAGTTTTATAATTAAGTTTGTGCAGGGCAGTTTAAGCATAATTTCACCATTCTGATAGAAATGTCCTGTTAGAACAAACAAATAAATTCTTCTGAAAATAACCTTTGGAGAGGGAAAATCTTCTGAGCAACAGCAGTGGGAACTCTGTCATCCAAAAGGACATAAAGTCCCTCCACGCATCAGGACTTAACTGCAGTGCAGCAAATTTGCATAGTAAGGTTTTTGACTCAATAAATATAAAAGTATTTTAACAAGTGAGCAGTTTATTTTGTCCCATGCTATCAAAAGGACTATGTGAAAATGACCCCGCACTTCTGGTCAGTATAAGACACCTGCAGAAGGCAACTCTTTCCCATGGCAGCAGCAGAAAGTATTCAAGAAGCAATCTTTACATAAATTCAGAAGAATCAGTGCATGTGTGTGTATACATCCCCTTACTTGTGTCCTCTTTTCAACTGCAAAAGAAGAGAGAGGACCTGGGGCCAAACGTGTAGCAGAATACTGTATTTCAAGCTAACAGATTCAGTTGCAGGTTCACTTTAGAATTTCCAGAGATGTCTCCAGCTCTCCAAGTTCTCTCTATCTAGAGACCATGTAAAGATATGAATGTGGCGGTTGTCATGAAATTAACCAGCAGGAAGGAGTCAAACATGTTCTTTGTGTAAGCAGGAGTCACATCACAGGAATCATGTTGTATAATCTTCACAATGTCAGCTGATATTGGGGTACTTCTTTTCATCCAATATTTCTGAGGGGTATTCTGTTGTGTCATCTGTAGTCTAAAGAAATCCTGATTACATTTAAATGCTCTTACTTTCAGATTGCACCACATGTTTTCTTAAAAATGAAAGTACATTCTACATTGAAAATGAAAAGTTAATATCAGGGGTAGTCTGTTGTAGCACTGATTTTCCTAGTCTCAAATTTTGTGAATGTAAAAGTGAAGAGTAATTAACGTTACCGTGACACCATCCTAAGATAGTGAATAATGTAAGATTTTTTTTTAGTGTCTGCGTGTTGAAAAGAACCATCTAAAAATTTCTTCCTTTGAAGTGTAAGAGTATGTGACTAATTTAAGAGTATGGGGCTGATAATTCTTTCTACTGGCTTGTTACATTGCCTTTACAGGAAGCTAAGGAGATACATATTAGGAGATATTTGCCTGGTAAAATTATTTTCAGTGGTGAGTTGGTCACTTAGTTTTCAGATCTAATAGCATTACATGTCTTCATGAGTTGCGAAAAAGAGCAAAGAATTCAACCTGGACAGATCAAGGCACAAAATCTCAGCACCCTTATATTTTTCTCAGTTTGAAAAAAAGACTAAATCAACACATTAGTTATGTAGAAGCCATTTTTTGGCAATGTGGTTTGAAGTGTTTTGGCAATAGTTTGAAGTGTTTTTCCAATTACCATTATATGTCACTTCAGCTGTGAGTTTGATGCTGAAAAGTTTGTTGTTTGAAGTTTTCCTGAATTCTACAAAATATCATATCATATCATATCATATCATATCATATCATATCATATCATATCATATCAATGTGTATATTAGGCCACTTTTTTTTGTTTCAAATAGAAGTCTGGACAAAAATCCACTATAATAACAGCAAGAATAGTCCTTAAATAGTTAGTTTTTCCTATGATAATTTATTTCTTGTTATTTCCTTAAAATCACTTTGCTTGCATAATTTATTTTGCTGAATAAACATAATCACAATAACTAGTAAAATAACTTCAATGCTTTTGTGCAAGCATGAGATTTGTATCATCTTTTTTTCGGAGCTGTCATGTTAAAATAAGGGGATTTCTGATTGCTTATGTTATTCTGTTTCATTTAATAGACTCCTTATTGCTCAATGAGACTAATAATTCTGTTTCTTGGAATTGTAAGTAGTTGGAAAATAGGTGCTCAACTGGAAATAGTTCAAAATTTCTTGAGTTTTGTGCTCTCAGCAATAAGTAGATTGATTTGTTTTTTGTCATGCTATGTTTGCCTTTGACTTGCTCTTCTTCAGCACTTTGAAAACTCAGCTTCTGTATCTCCAGATGGATGCTCCACATCACTTCATGCTTTGAAAATCTTAGCCTGATAATTGTCTTTACTTGTTTCTGAAAGCAGTAAGGATCATCTTTAATGCTGTATTTTCCTCATTTCATCCATCCATGCCTATCCAGTGTGCTTTGATTTGTTGTGTTTATTTGCATGTACGGTAGTTTTTCAGCATGCTTTGCTTTGGTCACTGGGATCTGCAGGCTAAGTGTGATGTATTTGTCTGTCATACTCTCTCTTTGTGCCCAATGGAAGTGTCCTTTTATCATCAAGCACTCGTTTCACCTCACTGCATTGCAACAGAGCTTACACAAGCAATTGTAATACTAATGCTGTTCTAAGAAATAATTGCTGAGGCATTCATCTTTAAAAAGAGATATTTTCATCCAAGTATCTTAGAGACAAGGTAGTCCTACTCTTAATTTTGTCAAGGACTCTTTAAAGTCTCTGATTTCGGCAAGCTAGATTATGCTCCACTATTATTCTGATCTCTTTTTGTGCCTGCATGAGACACTTAACTTTTCCAAGGTGTAGAAAACCTTCAATGAGACAGAGTAAAATTCTCAATTCAGGGGGACATGAGAAAGATCTCTGATACTCATCTATATTATAAGCCATGTCTAAATTTATTTAAGGTGATAGTGGGTACATTGCATTTGGCAAGGTAGGAACATAACAGAGAAACTGAATTATGTAGGAGTTTATTTTCACAGAATGGTGCTTTCTTGACCCTTTCTATTAATTTTTGATCTGTGTTGTTTTGGAAAGAGAGAGAATCTGACTGTGAATTACTGTGCATTCAGTTACAAAGTACTTGAAAATGACATCTGATTTTGGTAGAAGATCTGATGTCCTTCGTATGTGCTCCAGACTTGGAAAAGGAGGACGACTGAGAGGGAATTACATTGTGACTAATGAGTCAGTCATACTACTCTTGTCAGATATATGAACTGTCAATCTTCTTACAAGACCTTGGCAATCAGGCTGACATTACCTGTGAAGTCATGACTGTATCTGTAACCTCTGTGTATTTCAACTGAGCTCATTGCACAACCTATGTACCATCCATAAGAAACTTTCTTCCATATTTTCTATGTATGGGAATGTTCCCAGATTTCAGAAATAGGTCTCTTTGTAGAAATACACAGTCCACACCTAAGAGAAAAAAAACCTCTTTGTCTCATTCAGGTTTTCCTTCCCACATCCCGCCACACAGTGAGTAAACATCAGGTTCAGTCCAAGCCGGCTATTTTCCATGTAAGTGCAAGTTATCCTATGCTGCACTGAACCACCTTTTTCCTTGAAACTCTGTTAGGGAAGAGTGATCCTGAAGGTCTGTCCAGAGACCATGATCCATGTGCACAGAGTAGGGTGTAGGTTGTGAGCAGGTAGGCAGTCACTGCACCTCAAACTTCCATGGAGTTCTAGATGATGTCCCTGAAAAAAGGGCTAATTTTTATGTGCATGCATTCAGCATAAGTAAGCACAATCTTGGAAAAGCAGCAAAAAGGATTTCGTTGTTTTTTTCAGCTTACTCACCAATTCCCTCTCATGATTTAGTCAAAAGACTCCACCTGTATGTTTTTATATCAATGTGTCTCTTTGTTAAGATGCAAGTAGACAAGAAGAAAAGGTATTATTCCTATGTTTTTACTGAATGGCTTTATTTGTTTAAAAAAAAATCAAAGACTTGATATTCATTACTTTGAGAAGTCAGCAACACTCCAACAGGGGTGAAAGAGGTATAACGAAAGGTAGGTTATGATTAAAAGAGTTGTCTTTAATCAAAGTGTATTATGTTTTCTCTTGGACATAGAATACAGAGCAACACTGACAGATTTCATAGCAACTGGACAGCATTATTTTGTGGAGATGGTGGGAAAGGGGAGGGAACAATCACTAAAGAAGCTTTTGAGACTCTTCCACATGCATCCTCTTAATATAAACGATCTGTAGTACATGTAATTTTCTGAGTATATCAAATGCTTGCTGTAGAGAAAAGGAACTCTTTATTGAAAAGGCAGATTGCCATTGGTCTTCTTGGCCACCTGGGCACACCCTGGCTCATGTTCAGCTGCTGTCACCAGCACCCCCAGGTCCTTTTCCTGTGGGCAGCTTTGCAGCCACTCTGCCCCAGCGGTTGTTGTGACCCAAGGGCAGGACCCAGCTCTGAGCCTTGTTGAACCTCACACCACTGGCCTTGGCCCATGATCCAGCCTGTCCAGAGCCCTCTGCAGAGCCTTCCTACCCTCCAAGAGATCAGCACTCCCACCCAACTTGTCTGCAAATTGCCTGATGTAACACTCAATCTCCTTGTCCAGGTTGTCAATAAAGAAATTATATAGAACTGGCCCCAGTACTGACTCCTGGAGAATCTCACTGGTGACCAAATGTCAACAGAATTTAACTTTATTCACCACCAGTCATNCCTCACACCACTGGCCTTGGCCCATGATCCAGCCTGTCCAGAGCCCTCTGCAGAGCCTTCCTACCCTCCAAGAGATCAGCACTCCCACCCAACTTGTCTGCAAATTGCCTGATGTAACACTCAATCTCCTTGTCCAGGTTGTCAATAAAGAAATTATATAGAACTGGCCCCAGTACTGACTCCTGGAGAATCTCACTGGTGACCAAATGTCAACAGAATTTAACTTTATTCACCACCAGTCATTGGACCTGGCCATCCAGATGGTTTTTAACTCAGTGAAGAGTGACAGCAAAGTATAACTGCATAAAGCAAAAGAACAAGGTATTTTAAAACAAAGATATGGAAGGATACAATAAATGTATTCTGGGCACATGCAACCCAGAAGGAACCAAAATACATAAATTACAATGAATGTATTTTTTTTCCTGAATGCTGTGATCTAGTAAGGAATTCTTGTGCTATGGAAACAAAGCTGTATTTGTAAGCAGTGTTTAACAAGTAATTAGGATTCAGACAGAAATCCCTGAATCCAAATCCTCTTGTAGGACAACATTAAACAGCTGGTATCATAAGAGTGGATACCTGACAAACAGGATGTATCTTATCCAGGCATGAATTTGGGCTCTGAGTATATAAGGCAAAGAAATGACAGTTGAAAGACCACTGTGTTGCAAAGTATATGGAAGGGTGGTTCTGGGATAAAGGATCCTTTTTTTATTGCTACTTATGTGTTTAAGTGGGATAATGAAAGAAATATGTGTGCTCATCACTACAAGAAAAGTCACAGTTTCTACAGATTTCACAGTTTACATATCTATACCTACAAATGTAGTAAATAGTGTACTTCTAAAATTGTCAATTATAGTTATGCCGTGTAACCTGACAAGAATTTTATTAGAGTGGCTTAATCAAATTTAAAAGGTTAGTAGCTTCCAGGATTCGTTTTCACTGGACTTTGATTCCTTGCTTTTCCACATATATATTGTCACATACCTTTTAATTACAATGACACATGGTATTTTCTTACACAGGAACAAAGCACTGATTTCACAGGAAAAAGCAGATCCAAAGAGGCACAGGGAATTATGTGATGCTATCTCTGGACTTTCAGTCAAACATTCATCATTGCAAGCAGTGGCCTCTTCCAAGCCAACAACCTCCTTTTGCTTTTTATGAATTTGCAGTTAAAAGTCATAAAAAGCAGGAAGAGTATGATGGAAGCACTGGTGAGTGTTAATAAAGGTTTTAATTTATTGGATGTATTTATTTCCTGTCCTTTTGTTGGCCATCTTCTACATACTGTGGAAGAGAGCATTATCTGTCTCTTGGAATGGAAGAGGAACCTATTAAGATAATTAACCTTTAAGGACTAAAGCAGGAAAGGTTACTTTTTCTACTGGAGTGCTGATCTAATCTGTGCCTACAGCTTTGTTAAGCTCTTCAGCAGTAGATGTGAGGATGGGAGAAACTCTTGCGTCACCACTATGTGTCATCAGGACTGGGAAACAGACTGACAGTTGTTTTTGTGATCTGTCCTCTCTTCTGATGCCCTTTCACACGTTAATTTTCTACCCAGTTTAAGGGGGACTTTAAAGTTTCTCAGGGACACATTGCTAGAATTCTTAACCTCAGTAAAGGAATGTATTCCCTAGTCCCATTCTTATAAATAATGGAACACTTCCAGTAAAACTTTGTCAATAAAATTAAGAGAAATTACTGGTCCTTGATAGGCAGCTGGCATATACAATTTCAGTTTGGATGAATGAGTAAAACTAGAAAAGCAGGACAGGCCATCAAAATGGAAAAACACATACTAATTTAGCAAGTGTACAAGTCCCCAGAATATAGTTTTAGCCACTGTTATTTATCTTAATATCTTTACAGCATTTAAAAAAATATATATTATGGAACAAGCTTGTAGCAAGAACAAACTCATTAGTTTAGCTGTAAAATGCTTTAAGTACAAGGAGTAGCTAGTGAGAGCAAATTAAAGGTGATTTGACAGAAAATAATATTGGAACAAATTTGCTTAAAGAAGCTCAAACCACATGTGCTGGACTTTTAGGTATACTTAAAATACTTAAGGTATTTTCTGAAGGTTAGAGGATGTACATTCATCTTTTTTTCCTGGCACTGCAGTAGTCTCTGCTCAGTTCTCCATGCCAAGTACTCTTAATCTCGTAAGAAAACACTGTAGCAGAGGTTCGTTTGCATGGCTGACTTTGCCTCAGGCTGACATAAATGATTATTGCTTTTGCAACTATAGAGGCATTTCTTTGATATAAACTTTTCTTATATTTATAGACACCGATCAAAATTCCATGGACTGGAAAGCAGAAGAAAAGGTCAGTACTTGGTAAACTTCAGTCAGTTTGTTTCTAAGCAGGTAGGTGTGTTGTTTAGAAGCAATGGAGCGTACAGCTTCCTTTCTGTGTCCCCTCAGCTGCCTTTGAATGGATCCCATAAAGTCAAGGCAGAACTGTGACTCTTTTACTGTAGAAAAATAGTAAAAAATACTGAAGAAAAATAGCTGTCACATGGATGTTTGGCTGTTATCTGACATCTGTAATGTCTCAGGGTGGTGGGCAGGCTTATTCTGCACTGGAGCATTTAGAAGAACATATCACTTTACAACATGCTGCTTTGTCTGAAGGCTGTAATTTAATTTATGTGCTGAGGGAAGTGTCCTTGCTGGATTTTCGCCCCTTAAGCCAGGTGAACGGTAACTTTGGAGTGGGAAGGGGTTTCAATATTTTATTGCACATATGACCGCTTCAGTAAGATGTTGAAGAGAAAACATCACGAAGGGCAAATATTTCATAGCCAAGTCATCTTACCTTTACTGCGGAATACCAGACCTGAGTACGTATTCTTTGTCTGCCACCTTCTGTATTGCATCTTGGGCGCTCTGTAACCACATCAGATGGATGAGGATTACCGGATGATTCTCTGCATTTTAAATGTCTCTGTGCTTCAGGAGAAGGAAAAAAGAAACAAGGGGTAACTGTGCTCAACTGAGAAGAGACAAATATATTCTTCTGCCTGTTGCTGGGTCGGGTATTTTGAGAAGAAATTGAATGCATAGAGACAGTAATTTCAGTATGGAAACCACAAGTCTTGGAAAGGGAGTTTTCCACCAATGGCTCCTCTTTTCCACAGATATAATTATGTTCATCTTTACTGTTTCTTTAATGTATCATGTATCAAGTATTTTTAGCTGACTTTCCAGGAAAACCAGTTCAGAAATCCTATGCAGATTATTTTGATATTTCCACTAAATACAATTCCATCATGGTGAATACAAGACCAGCAAGAACTCTTTAATTTCTAGTTCATTATGTTGAATTGGTTATCTATATAGGAAGAAACTATGTTGCAAATATTTAAATCCCCAGTTAAATGTAAATTATTTCAGAAGTTTTAAATTCCAGATCAAAATAATGAAAAAAAAATTCTAGATAACAATAAATTTACCCTTCTTCAATGCAGAAGACTGTGCAAAAATGTTTGCTTAATAAGTTTAGACTCCTGAGGTGTGTATGCTGAGCAGAAGGAAATACATCCTGTGCTTAGATCATGTTGTAAACATGCACTGGTTTGCAGTGGAACCAGACTTAGACCTCTGCATATAAACCCAGTTTGAGGACAGAAAATCTTTGCTGTTGACAAAACTGATGAAGTGATTCAGTGCTCAAGGTCCCTCATTGTTGCTTGAACATAGTGAAGACAAAACAAGGAGGAAATGTGTTTGTTTTGGTAAAACCCTGGAGGAGATTATTCTGTGATTTATTGCAAAAAACCTGAAAGGCAATGCAGTCATTGGTAACAGTCAGCATGCAATCATAAGGGGAAAGTTCTGCTTAAAAAAATTTCTTTTACAACAAGGTTACCCACCTCGTAGAATAAGGGAAGCCAGTTAACGTAATCTTTTTGGATTTCAGTAGAGATTTTAATATTGTCTCCCACAGTATTCTTGTGGACAAAATGTCCAGCACACAGCTGGATAAACACATCATCTGATGGGTGAGCAACTGGCTGAGGGGCTGAGCACAAAGGGTTACAGTGAGTGGGGTGGCATCAGGCTGCACTGATGCCACTACTGGGGTTTCACACAGCTCCTCCTCAGGGCCAGTGCTCTTCAACACCTTCATAAATTACTTGGATGCAGGACTGGAAGGGGTATTATCTAAGTTTGCAGACAATAAAAAATTGGGAGGAGCTGTTGATTCCCTTAAAGACAGAGATCTTGACAAATTAAAGGGCTGAGAAATCACCAACTGAATGAAGTTGGGTTGAACAACAAGAGCAAGTCCTGGATTCTGAACTTGGGAAGGGATGTATGGACAGACTGGGGAATGAGATGCTGAAAAGCAGTGCTGCAGAAAGGGACCTGGGGCTCCTGGTCTGTGGCAAGTTGAACACGAGTCAGCAGTGCTCTGGCAGCCAGGAGGGCCAACCCAGTCCTGGGGTGCATCAGGTACAGCATCGCCAGCCAGGCAAGGGAGGGAATTGTCCCCTCTGCTCTGCACTGGGGTGGCCTCACCTCGAGTGCTGGGGGTTGTTTTGGGTGCCACAATATATTTATGCTCACCTGTAATACTGTATCCAGCTCTGGGGCCCCAACATAAGAAGACATCAACCTGTTGGAGCAGGTGCAGGGATGGGCCACAAAGATGATCAGAGCACCTCTCCTCCTGTAAAGACAGGATTAAAGTATTGTGATCATTCAGGCTGGAGCAGAGAAGCCTCCAGGGAGCCTTCCAGTACATAAAGAGGGCCTACATAAATCCGAAAAGAGACTTTTTACAAGGCCATGTAATGATACGACAAGGGCTGATGATGTTAAAATGACAGAGAGAAGATTTAGATTAGATATTAGGAAGAAATTCTTAACTGTGAGAGTGGTGAGGTTGCCCAGAGAAGTTGTGAATGCTCAGTCCCTGAAAGTGTTGAAGGCCAGCTTGGATGGGTCTCTGAACAGCCTGGTCTAGTGAATGATGTCTCTGGCCACGGCAGGGATGGAATGAGATAGATGATCTTTAACACCACTTACAACCCTAATCAGTCTGTGATTCCACGATTTTTTAAAATAGGAATGTGTTGCTCACTCTTAGGAAAAACAGAAGTATCCCAGGTTCTATCTCTGCTTTTCAGATCACTATAAGACAACTTAGAACCATTTAGTTACAGCACACTCAGATAATTCCATTCCTTAAAAGTGTGTTGGTTTGTTTGCCTTTTTTTTCTTTTAATTTTCTGCTTTTAAAACCACAGAACAACTTACAACAATACAGTAATTTTCAAGTCCTTTTTTTGTTTGTTTGTTTTTTAAAGACTGTTCTGTTGATTTTGTCTGAAGTCAATGTCTAATAGGCCTCTGTAAGTGAAAACACACTTGAATCTGGAAATAGAGCCTTCTGGGTGTTTTCCTTTAAAATGCTTTAATTATCATTACATTTTCTACAAAGTGAAAGTGTCTGTAAGTGTTAATTTTGTGCCCGAAACTATTGATCAAGATATTGTAAATTTAAAAAGTAAGAAATTATCTTACTTCAAGTCAATATGACATTAGCATGAATGTCATTATTTTGATGCATTGTCTGAAGAGAATTGGAGTGCAGAGTCCTGACACCTATCATCACTTGTATGTTCCAAGGCCACCTCTGGATGGCCTGTGTTCACAGGCTGAAGCAATGCCTCCCTGGCTCAGTGGAAGCTGCACTCTGCAGGACAGAACCTGGAGTCGAAGCAGACATAGCTGTCTATGGAGACAGCCTTAAGAACCATAAGTATCTGGGACGCATGGCTGATCGCAAACACGTCTCTACAGATCTACTAAATAACATAAATTACCTGTAGGTTTTGAATCACACTTTCAGCGTTTCACTATGCAAACAACTTGCTACTTCAAATTTTCATTTAAATTCTTGACAGAACCTGATTTTGATATTTTTTAAAGAGGTAGAATTTTAATTTATAATGTTCAGAACAGATGTTTGTTTTACAGCATCATCCCTTTTACTGCATATAGAAACACAGTAAAGGTTCAAAAGCATACTTCCCTGCAGTCAAATTCTTATCTTCACTATAATCCTATTGTCCTGAGGATTGTGAGGATGCATCTGAAACCAGAAACTCTGGCTCATGCTCACTGCAAAACAGCAAATACTGATGAAGCAAACTGTATTGGTCAAGTCACTTATGTGGCACATTCCAAATTCCCTGCACTCTCAAAGCCTAGAAAAGTCTTAATGTACTACAGTGTGGTGAAAACAGAATGCAACTTGGAACAAATTGGTCTAATTAAGTTAACATTAGAATGTATTTATTTTCTTAAAGCAGTAGGGCATGAAAAATACAACTACAGTGTAACAACCACAGAGTTAAATGGTTCACAAAACCAAGAAGTTCACAGAACAAGATAAAATAGGGAGAGAAGACAGTTTGAGAAATTTAATCAACTTCCCTTTTCTAGTTACAGTTGTCATCACTATTGGCATGTTTGTCTAATCTGTTGGTAAAAAGTCTCCCGTAATGCCAAGTGCACCGTTATATGCAAATACTATAGCCATCCATTTATTTATTGAAAGTTATAACAGCATCAAAAGAGAAATCTGTTGTGGCCAATTATTCCACCTTCAATGCAGATTCTCATCTTGAACTCAACCAGGGGAGGACCTCCTAATGTATACAGATCATTTGTCATGAGAGAGATTTAGCAGATCACATGCCAATCTCCAGGCTCCATTTTGGAGGGCATGGGAGGGCTGGTTACTGCTTTCTGCTGAAACTTTGTGCCTGATGCCTCTGTCCAGATTTGTATACACCTCTGGCTTGGTTCAGAGTGGTTTACTATTAGCTGAACATAGAAATGACTTCTACTTTTAGGACCTGTACTGCTGGGGTTTTTTTCTGATGTAGCTGAGAATCTGGGCTGCTAAGCTTCTGGTTTTTTTTCATATGGAGAATGAGTAAATTAAATAAACATTTTTCTTTCAGCCTTTGAATGCAAGAACATTTAAAATTTTCATCACGTAGCAAAATTCCTTTTGACTCCCCTGAATCAAGAACACCCATCTAATATATATAATTAATGATTCTGTGGTTAGACTCTCCTGCTGAAATTTAAGGTACTGGTTAGCTCTGGCTCTTGTGTCTCAAAAGGTACAAATTATTTTTATATTTTACCCTGCATAAAAACTTGATGCTTGCACACATTGTTTTCTTCCCTACTCAGCAGCTGTCACCTCATCAAGATTTTGTAAGGGATCTCATATGTGGGAGATTAAATTCTCTGTTCCCAGGTGGTGTGGCCACCCACCCATATTCATAAGGGCTGATATTGTTTTCCTTGTTGTTCTAAATTCACACAGATATTACCATTCTGGGTCAGAGCTGAGGTACATTTAGGCTCATATCCTGTCTCTAGTAAGGGTCAGTACCAGAAGCATCATGAAAATGAATTTGCCTCCCATTCCTGTAAACTCCCTCCTGTTCTTAAGCATGCAGTTGCTTTACCTTCCAGTCTCTCGTTTCTTTTGTTTTGTTTTTAACTTGTCTTTTAACAAGTTTTAACTGTTTTTAACTTTATCTTTTTTGGTTTTGGTATTGGTTTTGGTTGATTGCTTGGTTTGCTTTTTTTTGTGGTTTTTAAAATCCTAATTCAGTCTAATCCATATCAATGCATTTTGATAATGACCTGGCTCCTCAGTAGAAAAATCTGAAACTAGGGAGTTTTGCTATGATATACGTCGGTCATTGAAAATAAATAAGGTAATTGCACTTCTGCTGTTGACGATAATAGTAGAAAAGACAGATGGAAGGAAAGATGTTGAGGCAGTCTAAATAGGAATGTAATGTTTTGTCTAGCAGAGCTCATTTTTTAAAGTGCAATTTTAAAAGCACAGATATGCACTGTCTGTGGTCACAGGGACCAGAGAAGTGCAAGGACAAAGTTTTATTCTGTAGGCAGTAGTACTGCCTACAGAATAGTAGTTTTTTATAGTAGGCAGTACTACTGCAAAGGATGGGAGAGAGGAAATCGTGGAAGTAGGAACATCTTTTTTCTCTTTGCTCCTCATATGTTGTTGTTCATTCTTTCTTTCTGTTTCTGATCAGATACCATTTAGAGGGTGACCAGTTCATTTTGCTCAACAATGAATGCAAGTTTTTCTTTTATTCTGCATCATTCTCATGACAGATACCAGGCAGATGGATGTGGAAACTGAAGCCCTCCACCTACAACAAAAAGCATACATTAACCAATGTAAGCAATCTCGGGCTGCCTGATGTGTTGGAGCAAAAGGGAACGGAGTTTTCACTGCATTTATTTTCTATTTTCTGTGCCGTTTTTCACTGGATACTATTATAGGTCACCATTCATTAGGAATGAGTTGGAGGCTACTAAACAGTTATCACATGACAAGTGGACTAGTTTTTAATCAAAACAGGTTAGAAAAGTTCATGTGTTTAACTTATTTAAAAGAGCTTCTGTGGAGCTTATCATCAGAACATTTTTGATTACTGTGTTTCCTAGGCAATGAGGCTTATCTGATCCGGCATTCTTGTCTGTGAATGTGTTTGTGTGTGTCTGTGTGTCTGTTTGTTTCCCTCTCTTCTTGGAATGACTTTTGCACCTTGAGAATCTGTAGTTACATGCAAGGACAGTCTCTAGATACAAAATTTCTGCAAGTCACATGAGACAGAAAATATTAAAACCCTGCTGAAGAAACAATGTACAACACATTTCCATAAGAAAGAGACTTCATTAGTTATTCAAACAATTGAATTTTTTGTTTTTGAATGTGTTCATTGCATGCTCTTCTTTTCTTTGGTTTACAGTATTAAGATGAGACTCCTTGATACGTGGCATCATCTGAGTGGTTTACCTTTAGAGAGGGTAATTAATATGGTCCTAGAATTGGTTTTTTTTTCTCGAAGCCCCTTAAGCATTTTCCTTGACTTTGGGATGATTTTTCTTTTTTTCATAGAATCATAATGTTCTGAGCTGGAAGACATCCACAAGGATCATCAAGTCCAACTCCTGGCCTTTCACAGGACACCCCAAGAGTCACACCATGTGCCTGAGAGCATTGTCCAAACTCTTCTTGAACTCTCTCAGGCTGGTGGTGTGACCTGGGGAGCTGTTCCAGTGCCCAACCACCATCTGAGTGAAAAACCTTTTCCTGTTATCTAACCTAAACCTCCCCTGACACAATTTCAAGCCATTCCCTTGGGTCCTGTAACTGGTCCTGTCACAATGAAGAGATAAGTGCCTGCCCCTCCTCTTCCCCTCATGAGGAAGTTGTAACTGCAGTGAGGTCTCCTTTCAGCCGCCTTCATACTAACAGAACAAGTGACTTCAGCCACTCCTTGCTGGGAGTGAAGGTGGGGATTTTCTTGAAGTACAGACTGAGTAACTGGGTGTGATGCACAGAGTATAGCTCTTGATGCAACATCAGAAGAATTACGAAGAGAAGGAAAACCAGGGTGGAAAACCTGTTTTTTTCTGAACTGGAAAGATGATGACCTCATAACATCCCAAAGCAATGACAGCAGATGAATGGTTTGCTGTTAAGTGCAAGTTTGCACTGAGTATGTGCTGGGCTGTAGGCTGGTGGGTGATGAAATAATCATGAAAGGTGGTAAGATTGTGTAAGGGAATAAAACAAATGAACTGAAACTAATACTGTAAGGGAGAATACAAAAGGAAAGAAAGCAATACCAGATAAGAAAAATCAAATTAGCAGCCATTTGCTAGATTTAGAATTCAGTAAGTTGAGTAAGCACTGGATTTCAGACTTGTTGTCAGTAATCTAAATGTTACTTGAATTATTATTTTTTTTATCTAACAGTGATTACATACACACTGTGAATTAAACCCAGGCTATGAAGAACATGCAAACATTGACTGTGTATGATGAATTCGTATCTTTTTCGTAATGGACCATTTGTAATACAGCAGTGTTAAGATGTCATGAGCCATAATTTTTAAAGCGATGACTAGATTTTTCTGAATATTTGGTGTAGGAACTGAAAACATTTTTCATTGATTAGAGTCATTATGCTTCTTAATAAGGGCATGCTGTCACGGTTACTAGTTTGCACTGGTATCACTGGTCAAAGAATTTTATGCTCAGCCTTGTATTCAAACAGGCTCTTCTATATGTAATTTGCACCAAGAGTGGAGGAAGTTATGTGTGCCTTTGTGGAAAGAACAATGCTCCCAGCGTACTGTCCTTCAACCAGAGAGTGTTTGTTTTCACACTTTCTTGGCAAAGATCCTTTCTGTTGTGGTTTAATGTGTCCATCCTTTCTTCTCTACTAGGACATCCTGCATACAGCTGACAGTCTAGATGGGGAACTCCTCAAGGAAGACGTGCTGGGAAACAGCCTGTGTCCTCTGAAGGGCCTGTTGGCACAAAAGCGTTTTGAAATTTCAGAAGTTAAGACTTCTCAGTCTATTAGCTCAGTGTCCTTCAAGTTCTTAAGGTTTCATATGGCAAAGACCACTTTTCGACAAAATGAGGTGAACACTGAAGGAGCAGACAAGTATAGCTGTACACCAGAAATGTTTATAAATTTGCACATTTACTTATTTAGAAGCCTAGATGCTGAGATTCTGAGCATGTCCTAGTCATTTTAGGTATGTTCTTAAGATAGAGGTCTGTCCTTCTAAATACGCAGATGAAACAACTGTTAGAAATAGAGATAAGTCATCCTTGTCTTTAGCATTCCCCTACTTGTAGATACCTACAATTTTACTAGGGACCCATTTTACTAGGTAATCAAAGCAGAAAAATTGTACAGCCCTACAACTAGACCTAAAGTGTCCTCCTGCCCATCACCTGCAATGAAGCGCAGCTGTAGGGAAAAAAAACCTCAGATTTTAAAACCAAACTAGCAAAAACCTTGTGCAGAGCCTGGTCTGAAATGTTTGGATGCATTCTTCTCTTCTAGTGATGTAGACAAGAAGGATGTGAGGAATCCTGCCTAGTTCTTCCTTGTTTCTTCTGCAGCAGACAATCAGTATTACTGATACAAGCAGTATTACTATTTGAAAGCAAACTCCAATTTTGTATACAGTTCCTGCTGTCACAATTCATTGTGACACATTCTCCTTCAGAAGGAGAGTAGCCTTCCATTATAGTGTGCCCGCACAAAGAGCAAATTAGATGATATTCCAGTTCTCTTGAGATATCTGCAAATTAAGAGGGTTTGTATGAAGCCAACATTTGCAATATAGTGTTAGTTTTGGCTAGTCTGTCTCCCCTGCACTGGTTTCCAAAACAAAGACAAAAATGGGAGGAGACATAATTGCTGAATAGTTCTGAAGGGCTTTCCCAGGCATGATGGTCAATTCTAGGAACAGAAAACAGCATGGGGTGCTGATTATTCTTTCAAACTTTTGTACTAAAGCTATGCATAGATCTGGAGACTTAGCAACTTTTTAACATTAGGATGTTTTGTATGCTGTTCAGTGTGAAAAAATGCAGTTAATAGTCCACAAAGTTCAGCAAGAACTAAAATTTATCTTTATGGGGGGGCATAAAGCCAATGGTATATACTGTAATTTTAAACAGTGAGCAACTTACTACATTATAGTGACAACCCTCAGAATATCTGCAAATGCAAATAGCTGTAATAGAAAAATAAGAGAAAGATAACTCTGTCAAGGTTTGCTTATTTTTTGAAGTGGTTCATTGTGAATCACTGCACATGGTGCACTGAAAAATGTACAACATATTTGGCACATTAGGACACTTCCACACCCACATTCTTGGAGGAGTCTGTGGGATTTGAAAGGAGGCTGCAGCCAGGGAAAAAAAGGCTAGGTCATTTTGGGCCTTCAGTCATAGTGTAGATGGGGTGCTTTTTGTTGGTGGGGATATCCACAGCAAAGTGAAACAGGACATATAGATAACTATGTTCGGGGTATTTTTTGACTTCTGATTGCCTAATATTTACTGTCAAACCCTTTTGACGGAGGGTTCTGTTGTGTTTCCTGTATTATAGCATTATGTTGCTGAACTGGTCCTGCATGTCACTCCAAAAGGACATGTGGGACCCACCTTCAGTGAAAAAACAGATTAGTAAAGTACTGCACTGTGTCACTAATCTTGCTTTCAAATATTTGCATCAGTATCTTTGAAGATATGTCTATCACTGATTGTAGTACAAAACTGTCTGGAACATGAGAGTTTACTACATTATTTATCTTTGTGTTGATAAAAGCAGGGCAATAGCAAAACACTTAGTAACCCCAGAACTTTTTATTCATAATATTCATACTTCAACTTGCAAAATAAAACCTTCCAAATTATAGCACTGCCATATTTTCTCATGTATTATAAAAATAATCACTAAGATTTAACTCTGCATATGATTGGTGTATGATAGGAAGGAGTGGGTGACAAGTCTGTTTGGCTCAAAGCATTTACTCATCACTCTGGGAGACTGCATTTGAACAGCCTGGCATCAACAAAGCACCTGGTCTCATCACTATTTTTCAGAAACAGCTGCCAGTTGACAACAGCCTGAATTAAGTTATTTTCTGGCTTTTGAAGTCTTGACTCTATGACCTAATATACTTTGTTTTTTGTAGCTCTATGTGTAATGTCACATCAATACAAAACGGTGCCTGAAGAAGGCTGGGGAAAAAAAGCCAGCTCTTGTTCACACATTGTTCCACAGCTGTTTTTGAAAAGGTTTGTTGTACGACTGGTCTTTTAAGTAGAATTTCATAAAAGCTTGATGTACATAAGAAAAATATGCTTTCTCAAATTATTATAATACAAGGCTGTACTGCCACTTAATGGTGTACAGCCTCAAAGTCTAATACATTATCTGTATTTCATTTCTTCAGGGTCTTTTACAGAGTCTTTTTGTAACCTGAAATAAATGAGGTGTTATGTCTGAAATGAAAGTAGTGAGATGAAAGGTCAGATATTATCTAGAGAATTCACTTGTGGAATATTGGGGTTTTGTGAAACACCTCTTTCTGGTCTGCCTGCATCATAGAGCTTATTGTCTCCCAACAGCAAGCTTCTGCCTTTCCTGCCCAGCTGATGGAAAGGAAGAGGAATAGCTTTCATATAAGACACTGAGATGTACTATTATCACCTGGAGACTCTCAGATTCTGTGGAAATTATCTTTACTTTGTCTAGGGCTCACTCCTATCGTTTTGTCCTGCAAAGCTACTTGCCTAGTCCCAGAGTTCGTTACAAAGCTGCAGCTCAGCCTGTACCAAACCCAAGTTGTGCTCCCTCTGAAGGCCACACAACCCTTCTTACTCACTGCAATGAAGTTGATGGTGACCTTTATGAGAATGAATACTTTTCATGGTGCAGAAAGTAAAAAGAAGTGAACAACAATCTTCATAAAGGAATTAGCATTTTAAGCTCTCCAGAGGCAATGGTTTTATAATAAATTGCAGTGGCTGACTGGGTGTTCCCCAGAAGGTAGTGCAAGGGTTTCCTGCCACAATACACAGCTAAAGACAGGAGGGAGAAACAGTCTCATTAGGAAAAACTGGTCACTGACTGAGAAATGTTTGCTGCAGGGATAACTGAGATATTTTCCAAGTACTTGCTTGTACACTCAACCCAGAATAAGCACATGAAAAGACTGATCCAATCTTGGTATTGGACCACCAGACCAGTGGTCTCAGGTAATTTTCCCAGAAGGAATTGTGCGGTCCAGCCTATATTTCTGTTCAGACAGATGTATGCAGTACTGCATTGCTGAACAGCGAAAGTGACAATGTTACTGTGGGGAGGGGGTGAGTGCTTTTGATCTGCTTTTGATCATATGTCTCTCTTCCAGTTTCTCCTGTACTTAATAACTTGACATACTCTGAAAGTAGATCACAACAGCAGCACTTGAAACAACGTTTGTAATGTAAATGTATAAAAGGGATATTTGGCCCTTTTGTTTCACTTTTTTTTTTCACATCATTTATTGCTAAGAAATCTAGTATTACATTTGGAAAGACAGGAAATACTCTAGACTGAACCTTTCGAGTTTGCTCCAAGTCCCTAGGTGTGGTAGAATCTGGTTTAGCCATTTGGGAGGGGGACACATCTGCAAATGAGCAGTTTTAAGATGCTGTTGCCAGGCATCCACAGGCAGTATGAATAGAGAAGTGTCTTAATGCCTTTACTTAGCATGGGACTGATGAAGAAACATTGCGGCTTTTTTCAAGGACTATGGACAGAGGCAGCTTTGGAAGAAACTGTGCAATGAGTTAGAGAATTTGTACTCCTTGTTGCAAGTATTTATTATAAAACACATCTTCGAAGCAGAATTGGAAGGAGAATTGGATGTTGATATGAGAGTACTGCTGCAGGTGACTTACAGGTCACCCAGACTCAAACCCCCGGATTTCTCCCAACTTGGGAAGTTGACTGGGAGAGGGGTAGAGGGAGGAGCCTTTGTATTTCTAGTGCCATAATGTCACGATAGGTGTTGAAAGAAGAAAATAAATCACACTCAAAAAGTACTTTTCACTCAGTGCATTTGTGCTTCATGGTAGGCCTGGTGTCATGACTACTCTCATTTTGGCTATGAAGTCTGCAACAGTCAGCCAGCCCAATGTCTGGGGCTGCTTCCTGGTTTTACAGTTGCTGCAATGGCTGTGGGTACCTTGTTTCTCCCACTGTCACACATCTTTTCTCCAGAAAACAGAGGAAGGAGACACAGCAATCATGGCTGTTGGATGTCCTTTGGCACTGTTGCAAAGAACAGTTGGCACCACTGGCCTGCCTCCCTATTTGTGCTTCTTTCACATACTGAAATACAGGAGATTCCTTCTGGACATGAGGAAACACTTTTTTTACTGTAAGAATGCTGAGCCCTCAGCTTATGGTTATCCTCTGGCAGTTCAGGGAGCAGATCTTTTCTTCCAAGCATTTCTGACAGACTTACATACGAAATTATGCTTGCTCCACCATGATCCCATTTCCTTTTCAACAGAGGACAATGGAATCATGGGGCAGTAGCCCATCAGCCTGATCCCCTTAACATGTGAAATAGCTTAATGACAGGAGACTGGGCTCCTGAACTTTACTATTCACTTGACTATTACATTCAAAGGCAAATGAGGAAAACAAGGTAGAAGGAGAGCAGAAGTGACCAAGCTTTCTCTGCACCCATAGGGTGTCAGCTCTGAGGAATGGAGTGAGCACCTTACGAGCTTCCTGAGCCCCAAAAGTGTGAGACAGAAAAGGTTCCATGGGTGCTCCAGTGCTTCTTCCTCATGTTAAAACTCACATCCCACACATCCATAATCTGTATTACTTTCTCTTTCCTGTCCTATACTGTGGGATCTTCAGGTAGATATAAAGATTGCTGGTTCTGTAGGCTCCTAATTGTTTCAGATACTGTATTTCTGATTCCTGTTTCAGCGAAGCTTCTCTGGCTTTTGGCCTTTGATCATCTTCTCTAAGTTGTTCACATAGCTATAAAATTAGGACAAATATATCAAGGCTTAACCATTACATTTGAAGATCAACACAATCATGTGATAACAACTAATTTTAAAATCATGTCACACAAATGGCAGGGTAGGGACATCCTATCTTGGAGTCAGAAATGTGTGTGACTGAAGCTCTTTTTGAGCTGCAGTGTTCAAGTGTCTTTTGAGAACAGTTTTCGTGGAAAGAAATGCACAGGTTCATCAGAAGTTGCTTTCTAAAGTGCTTTTGAAGGAGAACAAAAAGAATCAAAACCCTCCAGAGGAAGAAGTTCTAAAAGACTGAGGTTTATTGAGATAAATATGACTGGATATGGTTAAAGTATGAAAGAAAAGGAGTTTGGAGTCGATGTAGAACATCAATATTTGTGTTCCTGGCAACTTTATGGTTTTGCTTACTGAAGATACTGGTAGAATAGGAATCTCCTCCCTTCGAATCATATGATGAATCAGTGCTCTGGACAGGATACAGTTCCTTATCTATCTGGGATCAAGTTACCCTACTTTCCCTATTTTTGTATGAGAACAATGATAAATGGAGATGTCTGTCACTAAAATGACATCACTAAAATGTTGATGACACTTCTTAACTAACAACCCTGTAGATGAAACAAATGGGTACATCTTGAGCTATCACAACCTTATATCTTCATTATGTCTTTTTTTTAGTAACACAATGTCAATACAAAACAACAGCAGATTAGAGGGATAATGTATTAAGCTGTGCTGATGCAAACTATTTAAAAGGCAAGATATCAAGCAGTGTCTCCAAACATAGCACAAATCATGTAAAAAAAACTCCAAAACAAATCACCATAACACTCTGAAGGAATCTACAAAAAAAAGAGAAAGTCTTTCCAACCATGAAATTACTTTGGAAATCCTCCTAACTTATAGAATCTTGCACATAGCAAATGTTAAATAAGCGTTAAAGAAAAAGCACACAACACAAGGTTGAGGAAAAATATTGGCTACTCAGAGAACATCTATCTCAATATTTCAATGTTTATCTTTGAACCCATACTTTAAAAAGTGTTAAAAGTTTAAAATCAAACCCAAGAAACCGGTTTAGATGCAAGCAACAATTGCAAACTAAATCCTTGTTTAAGCCAGTCTAAAAGATTGGTGTGCCACCAGTTACTTGTATGTATTATATAAATTCTTGCTTAACTAGACAATTTTTTACAACAGTGGTGATTTTTACAGGATGTGTATTTTGTAAATCAGCTTTGCAAACACTTCCTGAATAATAAACCTCTGAAATCTTTTTTGTACCTTCTTTTATTTGACACTGGTGACATCTTGTGGTAATTTTAGTCAAGGTAAATAGCACCTGTTGCTTTTGCTATCCTTACTCTGCAGACTTGCTTACTGCTGAGTGATGGAGTCCTGCAATAGATAAAAGTGCAGTGTACAGCTTCAGCCTGAGGAGATAAAACATATTTTAATAAAAACAAACTAGCCTAAGTTAAGTGTCAAAAGAAATCTCACTCTAGCCACAAAAAGGAGAAAACAAAATCAAACCAGTTATAATTATGTCAGTACCAGAAAGTTAATGATTCCTTCTGGAAAAGACTAAACTCTTCTTTCTGAAAAGGGCTGGTTAATGAAGCAATAGGACAGATGGGGAAGTGTGTATGTAACTCTTGAGATAAAGGGGACTGCAAATGCCACAGTCCTAAGCCTCCCCTCTTGTGTGTGTTCTGACTACAACAAAATGACATGGATGTTTTGTCATTTCCAAAGTTACAGTGAAAATTCACTATTAAATAAGAACTATCAGTATTAGTACAGTACAAAGACTGATGAATCCTGTAAAAATCTGACAGTTTTTAAACCAAAATGCCTTATCCTGATCACTAACAAGGAAGAACGTGTCACCATAAGGCAAATAGTAGGCCACATTGTCAAGTGAAATAATTTTGTGGCTGCCTACCATGGCCATAGTGACCTGGATAGTTTTATCTGCTCCTGCAGGAAATATGGTTGAGGTTTTTATGTTGTAATTTTCCCTGGCACTCTATGTGTTTTGTTTAAGAGAGTGGTACGTTGCAGAGCTAGGAAAGGAAACAGGTAGTAAAGGTACAGCTCCCATGAATGCTGTCCAAGGATATCTGCCCTTGTGAATTGCTTAATACCAGGGCAAAAAATGTGGTTTTGAGAAGGGTCTGTAAGAGTCCCACATATGCATTATACTTAGCAATGAACTATAATGTCTGCGACATCAGTGTAGTCTTGGATTTCAGTTAGGTGCTGAAACCTTAATGAGTAGGACATTGGAAATTCCCCCTCCAAGGCAAAGCCCAAGCACCCATGGCAGAACCTATGCACGTGATCAGTTTTGGTGGAAATCAGCAGTCTGCACTGGTACCAGGAGCACTGCAACATTAAGGAAAGCATTGGTGCATCTAGGGCTGAAATTCTATAGCTTTACTAGTAAGAGGACTATGATATATAGAAACAATATGACGAAAAAGTACCTCACCCTACTCTGGGAATACCAGAAGGACTAAGACACACATTTGAACAAAAGTTTTTAGATGATCACAAGGAAAAAGAAAAGTTAGAAAGATTAGGGATTTCATGTCATAGAATCATGGAACATAGAATGGTTTGTGTTGGAAGGGGCCTTAAACATCATCTAGTTCCAACCCCCCCTGCCGTGGGGAGGGACACCTTCCACTAGATCAGATTGCTCAGATACCCATCCAGTCTGGCCTAGGACACTTCCAGGACATTCACAAATTCTCTGGGAAACTTGTTCCAGTGTCTCACCACCCTCATGATAAAGAATATTTCCTGATATCTAATCCAAACCTACTCTCTTTCAGTTTGAAGCCATTCCCCCTTGTCCTGTCACTAACTGCTCTCATACAAAGTCTCTCTCCAGGAGCCTGTAGGCTCCCTTCAGGTACTGGAAGGCTACAGTTAGGTCACCCCAAAGCCTTCTTTTCTCCAGGATGAACAAATCCAATGCTCTCAGTCTTCCCTTATAGGAGTGGTGCTCTAATCCCTCCAATATTCTAGGTGGTTCTGCTCTGGACTCACTCCAACAGTTCCATGTTCTTCCTGTGCTGGGACTCCAGAGCTGGATGCAGCCCTGCAGGTGGGGTCTCACCAGAGCAGAGCAGAGCAGAGCAGAGCAGAGCAGAGCAGAGCAGAGCAGAGCAGAGCAGAGGGGCAGAATCCCCTCCCTGGCCCTGCTGCCCACACTGCTCTGGATGCAGCCCAGGACACGTATGGCTCTCTGGGCTGGGAGTGCCCATGGCTGGGCAGGACTGCGCTGATCTGTTCATCCCCAGCCTGTGCTTATAGCTCAGGTTGCTCAAGTTGCACTTGGTCTTGTTAAACCTCCTGAGATTCCCATGTATCCGCTTCTTGAGCTTATTCAGGTCCCTCTGGATGGCATTCCACCCTTCAGGTGTGCCAGCTGCACCACTCAGCTTGGTGTCATCTGCAAATCTGCTGAGGATGCACTCAATCTCTTTGTCTATGTCATAAATGAACATATTAAATAACACTGGTCCCAGTACAGACCCCTGAGGGACACCACTTGTCCCTGATGTCCTCTGGAACTCTGAACCATCTGGATACCACCACCCAACTAATTTCTTATCCACCTAACGGTCTGCTTCCATCCCTTCCATTCTCCAGAGGTTGCACTTACCTTCGTACACTGGCAGATTCTCAGCTGCCGGTGGGATTGGCGGATTTTCAAGCTGCTGAGTCTCACAGAATGTCCTGTCTGTCTCCCCTTCCTCTTCCCTTATGCTGTGCAGCCTGATCACTTCCTCTAGTAACTCCTCATCTTGGCAGCAAAGATTCTCCAAGACATCACAGCTCTTGCAACAAATTAAAATGAAACAACAGATTTCTTATGGAAGTAAATCAAATGTCAAAGTAGCTGCTGAAATATAAATGTGTCTTCAGGCTGAACAGCCTACTGTTATTAAAGAACTGTTTCACTTGCCAGAAATATCTTTCCCATATTAGATATATCAAACTTCTGCCACTGCATGTTATCATTATTCGTCCATGCAGAGATCCTCCTTCACACCACATCTAAGGCGTAGCTCAGTTTATATGTAAAGGTAACTTACCATCACCTCTAACACCTTCACACAAAGACAGCTTAGCCTTACAGCCATTAAGTCAGTGCAGGGCTTCCATACAAAACTGAAACTAAAAAACAGAAAAACCCCATTACAACATAACAATGTAATGCAGGTTACAGAAAGTTCTATATTAAATTTTTGACTAGGTACAAAGATTTTCTGTGAAAATGACCATTAAGTACAAGTCTGTCTCTGGAAATGATGATTTCCAAGAGAAATCAAGAAAAGTTATCAGCATCTAGAGAAAGCTTTACTGCAATCTCACAGGTAGCTTGAAGCAGCAGAGAAACACTTTCTGTGAAAACACTGTTTTGAAACAACTACAGATATACGATATAAATATGATCAGGGCATGGCTACGGGAACAGGCTTCAGATACTTGCCAACTAGGGCTTCTGGTTTTCTCCAAGGTTGTAAGCAGTGACTCAGAAGGGAGGATATTAAACAAATGTGAAAAACATCTGCAGGATCAGATGGTTATTCCACAGAGGGAACTATAAGTAAAGCCTTGCCCAGTCTCAGATATCATGACCACTTTAAGATCTTTGTGAAGTGCTCTTACCAGCAGGTTGCTTGAATGCCAATGGAAGAAAATCTAGTACCTTCATATTTTCTGTATCAGCTCTAGTAGGATAATATATTATCAATTCTTGCACTAATGGGAAAAATTATGCTCAGAGATCCAAACTATTTTCTCAAGAAACTTGACCTGTTGCATAACTTCATTGATAGGAGCACATTTTGCTTTCAAAAAAGTAAAAGGGGCAGCTCTGAGAGGAACAGCTTGTAAAAATCAAGCTGTTTGTTTGGTGAAACAAACTAAAGGGATATTTGTGAAAATGACTGGATTTCCAAATTCCACCTCTTGCATTATTATATTAATGGGGTTTACAGATATTGGGGTTATGGCTCTGCACAAATAACCTTTTCTCTCTGCACACATTTTTTCCCAATCATACTTCCAGACTAGTGAGAACACTTCATGCTGAAATTGGTGTTCACATTTGAAGCTCCTAAAGTCTTTCTGATCTAGTCATGCCATACAGGGCATATTATGTGCCATACAGGGCATATTGTTTTATAGCACGTTATTCTCCTTCTTTTTCAGTCTTGTGGCATCTTTGCCATCCAGAGCTTGGCTGTTCCTGAGTCACTTTTTTCCAACACACCCTGGGACACCCTTCTCCACTGGTCAGCCCTTGTTTGTGAAGCCTTGATTAGTGAGAAACTATGAGGAGGCATGTGCCCGTGTTTTACTCAGATGAAAAGCTCAATTATTCAACTGGCCTGGAGGTCTCCATGTAGGTGAGCTACAGCTATGTGAAGAGTTTATTGCCTGTTCAGCAGTGGTGCAGTTGGATGCAGCACCTTCTGCTTCCAATGGGAGAGTCGACAGGAATGTGCTTTAGCTGGGACCTGGACCTCTCTTATCCTATGTAGATGCTGGAGAGTAACAAAATGGCACAAAGCAACTATGTTCATGCAGCACAAGCCATGCAAACAGACTATGTTCAGTGAATGACACTGTGGGCTGCTGCTTTGATGGCTGATTAGGAGTGTGAAGTTGTATGGATGATGTAAGTCTTTGAGTTGTGTCAATAATGCCTAACTGGGCACAAAGGAAAACATGATAGGCTATGAAATCCAGATTGTTGGATGTACTGTGCTGCTGATTGTCTGTGGAGGTATTGAGACAGGGTTTGAGTCAAAAACATATACATGGTCTTCTCTAACAAGATTCAGGCACTAGTTTACAGTGTGGAGCAGGAAGTGCTTCTTTCTGGTGCATTCCCTGTTCCTGGTTTGGCAAGAGGATGACTCAATATTCTGTGGGAATAGAAATATATTTTGTGAAGCATGAAGACGTGAACTTGTGACATAAGTGCTGGTGCAAGAAAACAGCTCTTTCTGTTCCCGCTTATCTTCCAGGTGACTGCTTAAGTGCTGCTCATTGATAGCACTCAAGGCAAAGACTGCATTATTAACCGTAAGGTTGCTGAGAGAGGCTGTAAATACATCCTCTAGCCTTTGCCAGTATCACCAAGCTTTTGGCTGGGTTTCTTTGCTGCAATACTGTTTCCAAGGTAACAGAGAAACAGAATAATTTAGGTTGGAAAAGATATCCAAGACCATCAAGCCCGAGCATTGATCAAATACCACCATGCCCACTAAACCACAGCATGAACTGCCACATCTATTTGTTTTCTGAATGCTTCCAAGAATGGTGACTCCACCAGTCACTAGGCAGTCTATTCCAATACTCAACCACTCTGTCAGTGAAGATATTTTTCCTGATATAGAACTTGAACCTTCCTTGGTACAATTGACACCATTCCCCTTGTCCTACTCTTAACTGTCCGGAAGAAGAGACTGATCATCATTTCACCACAACCTTACAGGTAGTTGTTCAAAGTGAGTCTGTCTTACCTGAGACATTTTCTCCAGCCTAAACCCCAGCTCCCTTAGCTGTTCCTCAGAGGACTTGTGCTCTGGAACCTCCATACTCNCTTCCAAGAATGGTGACTCCACCAGTCACTAGGCAGTCTATTCCAATACTCAACCACTCTGTCAGTGAAGATATTTTTCCTGATATAGAACTTGAACCTTCCTTGGTACAATTGACACCATTCCCCTTGTCCTACTCTTAACTGTCCGGAAGAAGAGACTGATCATCATTTCACCACAACCTTACAGGTAGTTGTTCAAAGTGAGTCTGTCTTACCTGAGACATTTTCTCCAGCCTAAACCCCAGCTCCCTTAGCTGTTCCTCAGAGGACTTGTGCTCTGGAACCTCCATACTCTGTTGCCTTCTCTGGACATGCTCCAGCACCTCCATGTCCTTCTTGCAGTGAGGGGCCCAGAACTGAACACAGGACTCAAGGCGCAGCCTCACCAGTGCCAAGTACAGAGGACAATCCCTGCCCTGGTCCTGCTGGCCACACTGTTGCTGCTGCAGGCCAGGATGCCATTGGCCTTCTTGGCCACCTGGGCACACCCTGGCTCATGTTCAGCTGCTGTCACCAGCACCCCCAGGTCCTTTTCCCGTGGGCAGCTTTGCAGCCACTCTGCCCCAGCCTGTGGCACTGCCTGGGGTTGTTGTGACCCAAGGGCAGGACCTGGCTCTGGGCCTTGTTGAACCTCACACCACTGGCCTTGGCCCGTGATCCAGTCTGTCCAGAGCCCTCTGCAGAGCCTTCCTACCCTCCAGCAGATCAACACTCCCACCCAGCTTGGTGTCATCTGCAGACTGACTGAGGGGGCACTCAATCCCCTTGTCTAGATGATTGATAAAGGTATTCAACAGAACTGGCCCCAGTACTGATCTCTGGGGAACACCACTGGTGAGTGGCCACCAGCTGGATGTAACTCCATCCACCACCACTCTCTGGGCCCAGCCATATGGCCAGGTTTTTAGCCGGTGAACAGTGTGTCTGTCCAAGCCATCAGCAGAGAGTTTTTTCAGGAAAATGTTGTGGGAAATAAAGGCTTTGCTAAAGTTCAAGTAGAAATATCCACAGCCTTTTCCTCATCCACCTGGTCATAGAAGGGTTTGGGTTGGTCAAGCAAGATGTACATTTCACACACTCTTCCTGGCTGAGCCAGATCCCCTGGTTTTCGTGTACATTGGTAATAGTCCTAAGGCCTGTATTGGGTAGTCATGAAAAGTAATAATTTACTGCAATTTTCCTGGATAAATGAGGAGCATGAATCTTGAACTAGTCAAAAAGATTTTGCTTAACAACACATATTGGAATTGATTTTGTCTCTTTGATTCAGAAACTTGGGCTGGGATTGGAAGTCTGTGAAGCTGTAACTCAATATTTTCACCTTCTGCTTTTTCCCCATTGACCTTTTCCTGAAGGAACAGGTAGAGAGTGTTGCTCTGTTCAAAGAGGCCAGAGATCAAAATGCTGCACAAACTGTCCCTGTCTTGCAGCACAGTTACTCAAAAAATAATGCCAACAGTCACACTGAATTGAACATTCTGTAGTTGGTGGTTGTCTCTCCCTGTGATAGATGAGTCACAATCTGGTTATTGGGGATCTCTGTACACCATAAACCTTGAAATCTAGCAAAACAGGTGGTTTCACAGAAATTACTTTTCAGAACTTAATCATATTCACATTCACAAATGTTGCTAACATGTCTAAAGGCTAAAGGGACCAATGGGGAGGTCACTACCACATTGCCACAGCAGAACTGTCAGGCATTCTGGGTACCATGGGCTGAAGACCCACAGTTTCTTATCTTAGTATAAGTAGGCAGAAAAACTGCACCATGATTATGTTGCAGCTGCAGCAGTGTCCGATACAACTACAGCTTCCCAAAAAGTGAGTCTGGAGCATGAAGAGACTCTGTCCTACAGAGGTCACTGCAAACCCACTTCTGAGACAAACTGCAATGATGGTTTGCAGTATTACCATGCTAACACTGAATGCAGGCTGAAGTGTCTTTGTCTATCAACAGCATTTTACATCTCCTACCTGTTTGCACAGTGACAAATAAAAATGTCATGTGTCCTTCACAGACAGATTCAGTGTAACTTTGAAAGCAAGACATTAGTAAACATTGTAAGACAGTAGTAAACATTGTGTTTTGACTTAACCTCCCTGAGCCAGGAAAAAGAAAAAATTGGGACCCCAGCTCAACTTGTTTTTTAAAAATGGACACTGAACTCTAAGTTAGAATAAAGCATGCAGTCTTGGACTTCTAATTTTCTCCCACCTTAAGTAGATTTGCAATTTCACAGATGTCTGTGACATTGTTTCTGTGATTTCTGGTGAAAGCTTTTTATTGTTAGTTAATATTGAAGTGCAGTGAAATGAAGTTTTTCATATTAGAAAAAAGCTAATACTACCTTTGAAAAACCATTTTCAACACTTGCATTGAACCTCAGGTTGCATTTAGGGAAAAGTTTTCTCAGATGTTAACCCTAATTTAACGGCAATATGATTAAATTAAATAACAGGTTCTCTTTTTTGCATTACTGTTCAAGTGTTTATCTACAGTGTTGGAATGCAAGTGGTGAAAGAAGACATAGTGATTCTTTTCCCCTGACACTGTTTTAGGAACATGGTTTTCAAACCACTGAAATAAGCTTTAGGAAAAAAGCTCAGTTTATGCTTCTCTCGATGTCCTATATTAGTATTTGTGAAGTTTATACTAAAGAAGAACATGCAGGCTCACAGCTGGATTAGGACCTCAAGGTGATTTAGACCTTGATTCATGAATTTATGGAAATTCCACCTTTGGCTGCAGTGGGGTTCTGCAGCCAGCTTGGAGGGACTGTGCATCCTGTGTTTTTCCATGGCATTAGGGCTTCTGGACCTAATGGATGGAGCATTGGCATCCATTCCATGGCATTAGGGCTGCTGGATGGAGCAGCCCTGGATATGCAGACAGACTTGGGAATGGGACGCTGGAAAGCAGTGCTGCAGAAAAGGACCTGGGGCAGTCTTGGTTGACAAGCTGAACATGAATCAGCAGTGCCCTGGCAGCCAGGAGGGCCAACCCAGTCCTGAGGGGCATCAGGCACAGCATTGCCAGCCAGGCAAGGGAGGGAATTGTCCCCTCTGCTCTGCACTGGGGTGGCCTCACCTCCAGTGCTGGGGGCAGCTTTGGGTGCCACAATAAAAGAGAGATATAAAGCTGTTGGAGAGTGCCCAAAGGAGGGCCACGGGGATGGTGAAGGGTCTAGAAGGGAAGCGTGTGAGGAGCAGATGAAGTCAGTTGATCTGTTCAGCCTGGAGGAGACTGAGGGGAGACCTCACTGCAGTCATCTTCCTTGTGATGGGGAAAGGAGACAATGGTTTTAAACTGAAAGAGGGTAGATTTTCTTGGATATAAGGATGAAACCTTTTACAATGAGGATGGTGAGACACTAGAACAGGTTGCTCAGGTAAGTTTTGGAAGCCCCATCACTGGAAGTGTCCAAGGTCAGGTTTCACACCCTGACCTAGTGAAGGATGCCCCTGCCATGGATCATTATTATCTTTAAATGTCCCTTCTAGCCATAATCATAGTTTGATTCTATATTTTGCAGATAGTAAATACCACAGATGGTTTTTAAATTTGCTTTAGAGTATGTAAAAAGCCCCGTATGCACAGTGAAATGCAGAATATTGAAAAATGATACTTGAATATAGACATTTTATAATAAGAAAAGGTGACTCAGGAGTCAACCATGCTTGAATATATCCACTGACTTTATGACTGTTACTTGAGTAACAGCTATCAGCATCCTTTGTTGCCAAAACAATGAAGGAGTATAGTAAGAAATAGATTATTCAGAGAGTGAAACTATGTTATAATAGATGCTCTGTCTTGAGCTGGATAATCATAAAACCCTAAAAAAATCACCTCATGATCTTATTAAGCCATGTAACAGAAATGAACATAGGACTTGTGATTATAACAGGCAATTAAAGACAGAGGTGGCAGGGTTTTTTCCCCCTGATATTTATATTACTAATTTATTAGTTTAGCCTGAAATTTAAAAAAGATGCAACATGTAATGTTAATAGTTGGCCGACATCCAAAAATATCACCCAAAGCAGAAAGGAGAGTAAAATTCTATTCTCCCAAGACCTGAGGTGCTTGTGGTCTTTCAAAGCACAGATTTTGAGGAGCCCAGCAAGATCTGTGTAGAAAATGAGATGTCAAGCTCTCAGCAAATAAGACCCATTGCCTCATTCTCATGTTTGGGTGCCCTTTTCTTACTCTCTCTCTCTTTCACAATATATCAGGGCCAGTAGGACAGTCTTGGCTGGGCAAATATATTCCATGGAATGAGGCACCCCAAACAGTATAAATATGCTTGGCACAGGAGAGAAGCTGACTGAAGAGGCAGTCTGCAGTTTTCCCCTTCCCAGACACCGTAACATCAAAGACAAGATGCATCTGTGAATGTATTAATGGTGCAGCAACGAAACTTAATTAGCATCTGCTTTAGAGATTAGGTTTTCATTTTTGCCAGTACACAAAGGCATATGCTCTGAAAAATCACTATCTTGAGGAAATACCTATGCTTTCTAGACAGACAGCATTTCTTTTTGTATATTCCTTCTTTCCTAGTGTCCCTACCTTGTGAGATACCGAAACTCATGTCTGCAGTCCAGCTAAACACTTAAAACTTGTTTAATTTTAAGGTTTTTTATCTTTTTCTATTGAAATCAAACCAATTCAAGTCTTTGAAATGTTTCCCTGTAATAGTAACATGCGGTGCTGTGAAAATTCCAGGAAAAAAAAGAGGGGAATACAACAAAAATGTTAATAAGTATTGACAGTCATTACTAGCATGCATTATTATTGTATTTTAATGGGTATAGGCTTTCATTAGACATTGATATGATTACTTTTGATTGGATTCTTGAGTTTATATATGTGCATATGTGTGGACATACATTCTCTCCAGAGATTTGATATCTCTTGCAAAAAATAGCTGATGCCAAAGCTCTTGGATGGCAACAAGAAAGAAAACAATGACACAATGTTTTATAAAGATTGTTTGTATTTAATTTTCCTGTTTCTCTGTGGTCAGGTTTTTCTACACTTTATGTATCTCCATGCTATGCATAGGGACATTTTATGTGTAACAACATTTCATGTTGTCAGAGTTGTAAGAAAAGAAAAGAACCATATTAGCACCTATGACACTTTGAATTTAAGCAAGAACCCAGCAACAACAAGCAGTCTGAATTCAGCTGCACAAGAAATAATTTCTGAAAGTATTTCTGAAAGTCAGGACTCAGTCTTCATTACAGGTGTAATCAGGAAGCTAGAAAAGCAAAGGAAGGAGACTCCTCTGGAAACCTTGGAAGATTTTTCTCTTATAACTAAAGCTCACTGGATTTGCTTGTCTAATCCTTATATCGTAGAATTTTACTGACAGTGTGATTTTTTCAAGTCAACTCCATTTAAATCCTTGAATGCCAGAGATTTTTGTGGAACTGCAAACCCCTTCAGTTACAGAGCACAGAAATAAGTTGCTTTGAATTAAGAGATTTTAAAAGGGAGCTTTTAGTGTCCTTGCAAAATTAATTAAGGATATAAAAAAAGTAACATTTTGGAAGGATCAGAATGTGTTTTTAGCAATGTGAAGGAAATAGATAGAAATGTACCTAAATTGCTTATGGATATGTATTGTCAGGCTCACAGAAATTAGTGAAGTGCATAGGCATACCATTGAGTAGAATTTTGAGTAGTGTAAGAAATAGTAAAAATGCAGCTTATTAATAAATTTAGATGCACTTGTGGATTTTTGATCATTCTGAGACACATCATATTCCCAGAAAGAGTGGCACCTGTGACTTGTTTTTACTCTTTTCTGCTCAGGGCTCTTTAAACTAGAGCAGAGTAGTATAATAGGGAACTAGCAACAGTAGTAAGGGTTTTTATGCGCAATGTAGAATCTTGCAGCTTAGAATAACAAACTCAGATGGTATGAAGTAAAGACTGTAGTATTATATAGATAGTCATGGCGGTTTTCATATCCATTCTACAAATGGATAAAAACAGAGAAGTTGTTAGCATTGCTTTACATAAATTCAAGGCAAAATTGAGGAGATAAGTTTCTAATCCACTACTTCCCTGTAATTCTTATAGAGCTAATTAAATGTGAAGACATCTTGATACAGTTATGAACTAGGCTGGGAATATGAGTGAGTACTGTTGTGAGAACAAAGTCAGGTAAGTCAGTATTTTGACAGTTGCCTAGCATATAGACAACTTTCTTATTTCTTACAGATGTCTAAACATGAACTTTTGAGAATACTGTGTGACCAGCCATATACCTGCACTTTGATTTAACTTCAGTAGAGGTTATAAGAGTCCTTTCTAACTCCAAGTAGAGAAATACTGTTTTAGGGAGCCTATTCAACAGTGCAGAAGCAGAAAACATAAGAAATAAATTCTAACAGTGAAATATATGATCCTAGGAAAAAGTTAGATTTCTATCAGAATGAATTCAATGTAAAATTGATCAAAAAAAGAGTAGCATCAAATTATTCACATGCTCTTTTTAAATTGCACATCTTCCCATAATGGAACTACACTAAAACAATGAAAAGAAGAGGGTGTGGGTGATTTTCTTAAGGACACAGGAGAGAGTACAAAGTCAAGTCACCCTTTACTTGGGCTTCAGGGAGACAGCTTCCCATGGCAATACTATACATGCAACACTATAGCTTCATGTGCCCTCCCCCAGAACCTTTTCTTAATTGCATGTCACCTTTGGGAAGAGGCACACTGACTGCTGGAGATAGCCATTTTTGGGGTGAATCGTTCAGTATCTGATTGATCATGGACCTACTTTTTAGTGTGGTTTTCACCAGTATTTTCTGAACTAAATAAGTTTCTTTGGTAGAAGTCCAAAGGTACTATAATGAAGAAAGCTAACTACACACATCCGTATTTATTACAGAGTATGAAGTAAAATTTAACATTAAAAATCAGTGTTGAGGTAAGTAGGCACAGAAACAAGAGTAGGAGAAAAATTGCAGTAGTATGTGCATACCACTGAAGTGATTAATAAAATGCTTACTCTCCCAAACAAGAAAAGTGAGTTTCAACATTGTACTTATCTGCTGTTCAATCTAAAATTGCTGGGGCCTACAAAAGAAATCATTATTAATATCAGAAGATCTTACCGTAGGACAAACAGTAGTTCCACTTTATCACAGCATTTTCTTCTAAGGTTTCTAAGTGGACTGTGGGAAATTTCCTTCTTTTTTTCTTACTTTGTCCTCAATTAACATCCTACCTATAATACTATTTCTAGCAGTGTCATTCATCAGTGGATATTAGGGAATGGATGTCATGCTGGCCTGAAATCCCTTACAGTCCCTCAATGGAAATTAGACATGTTTGATTTAGTATACTTTGGTTCACATCAAACTCAATTTGACTTCATGTGTGGTTCAGGGATGAAGACAGAGGTTCCCAAGCAAATGTGGTCCCTCTGTTCTCTTCACCTCTTTGTCAATGTACATGATATTCCTGCTTTGTGACCTGAACTGCAGTGTATGAAATAGCTAGAAAAAGTGTCATTTAAGTATTGATATATAACTATCCTAGCTAAACTCTACTGCTAATATCACGTCTTTTCACTGATTAATTTTTATGAGAGTTGGAAAACTTATTCTACTCATCAGTCTCAGTTCCAGCTCCTTCAGGTGTATCGTAGGAATGTAGAACTTCCTTGCAGTTAATTTTCATCTTATAATTTTATTTTACCCTAAAGGTACATGGTATCATCACATATTTATAGATATATATAGATATATAGTTATAGATAGTGACTGCATTCTTCTGCAAAGGTTCTGCATGTGTGTTTGTACCATATAAAACAAGACTACATGAATCCTGTTTACCAGCACCGGCTTTGTCTGCATAAGAATACTGGGGAATCAAACTCAATTTATTTGGGGAAGTAAGTGGAATGCATATATTTTTTTCGTATTTATTCCACAGACAGATTTCTCTCCACCTGGCCACTTACATTTAAGAGTGGGAATGGAATACCCTTTATACATCTCTTCAATTCACAGTGCAGGGTGATTTGCTGGAGCGAGAGGAACTGATTTGCTAAAGGGTATCTAGATGCTGTTAGAAGCTTTGGAGATCTTAGCAGTACGCTCTTCACAGTGTTGGTTTCTTGCAGTCTGGAGGAGAAATATATTGCCCCATCTCCTGTGTAGCAAGTAAAACTCATTACAGAAGTAATATTTGTGAAATCTGGATATATAAATGGAAAATTGAATTACACAGAAAAAAGCTCAGTGGTCCTGCTATGTCATGATGGTATCAGACAGCCCTCCTTGATCTCCTTAAGGAGCAGGTAAATGCAACCTGTGACCTGTGACTGGAAGAATGAAGAAAAAGGATCAGACTCTAGAACTTATGCCCGTAATACCCAATTTTTTTCTACTAAACAAAAAGAGGTATCAGCCCTGGGACGCCAGACCATGGATGATAGGAAACAGCCCCCTTGCAGAACTCCTCCTTGCCAGTGAGTCAGTCTAAGCTAAGATGGGAGAGGGGCAAAACTTGCTTTTGCAGCTAAACCAGGAAAACCCAATTTGATGATATTTTAATATATTGGTGTCAGTAAAAGATTTCTGTTATACATTATGCTATTCAAGATGGAATTCAGTGACTGTCTTTTTTTTTTTTTGTCATATCACCATAACTACCAAAAATATTGTTCTTATTTACACAGCACCTATGAAAACAGAAGAGATACGAAATGAAAAATCTCAGGTAAAATTAAATAATTAGACCAAAAGTGTTAGTTAGCAGAATTTTTTTTTATCAGTTGACAGTAAAAAAAAAAAAAATTGAAAAAGCTTCTGCATATCTGTTTGTATCTGAGAAGTGAATGTTCAAACTTGTGTTTGTTCAAATCAGTATGTCCGAGATGTCAAGAGACAAGACCTCCTAATTCTATTAGTGTTCTCTAACCAAGCATCATTGTATTCTAGTTACTCTTGAGATTCTCTTTATTTTCAAAGGGATCTTGTGCTCCCATTAAACTAACTGCCTCAACTTCGAAGGTGTTTGGGTCAAATATTTTTTCAGTTTTGCTACAGAAGTGCAACAAAATTAATTTGTCTTACAATCCTGCTACCTAGGATTTTTTTTTTCCTAAAAACTCAGTTCTGCTGCTACCAGTACACAGAAGAAAGAGATAAGAAAAACTAAACCCAGCTGTATCTTTAGGTTGTCACATTCCTTGTTCCCTATTCCCTCTGCTACAATGGTTTTCCTCTGGACCATGAAAAAAATAATCCAAGTTTCTATAAATGATGCTTCTATGCCAAGAAAGTCATTACCTTCCTCAAAAAGGCCTCTAAAAATACCAGTAAACAAAATAAATAATCTCATCTTCATTCAATTTCTTTCTCCCCATTAAATGAGCTCTTTTCAGAATCTTTAGTCACTGACCATCTCCTGTCAGGGCTCACTTTATAAAGATGGTCTTTCCCTGGGAGAAAGGAGATAAGGATTTATATGAGCATGTGTCTTTTCCTGCATACCTGGGAGTAACACTCTAGGACAATAAACTCAATGGTATAATACAACAATCAGGCTAGGAAGAGACTTTGCAAGGACCGATGGATACTGTGTTATTCCAACAGACCTTGGGAAAGACAAAAAGAAGATAAAGGGCACATTTTTTTCTTAAAAAAAAAATTTGAAAAATGCTTCTATGTTTGACAGTTTGTAAACTGAAGGCTTAATTCAAAGATTCACTGTACCCTCACATAGCATGTAACTATACATTTCTTTGAGCAGTAACTAAAAGATTTTACTGAACTAAGAAAATTTAATTGGAACTGAAGTGACAAATATAAATTTCTACCCTCAGGTCTTGGATGGGCAACAGAACAAGTTCACAGATATTACTGTGGATTCAGATATATTTATTGAATTTCAGAATCCACTAGCTCCCTTAGATACATGCTTTTCAATAGAGGGGATAAAATTTGCAATAGAGAAAATAAAAAAGTAGTTTTCTGAAGGATTAAGGCATAGCCCTGTCAAAATTTGGATGTGTGCTTTATGTGAGGAATGAGTACAGGTTCATACTGATGGGTATGAATATGCAACAGTGTATGACAGGTATAAACATGCATTTGTGCATTATTTATGCATTAGTGTTACCCACTAAGAAAATGGTGGATGCACTTACTTTTAATACACTTACTAGTCTTACTTGGCTTATTTCACATAAACTTCGCCTGCTATTTCAGCACATCAGAAAATAAAGATTATCTTTAGTTTCTAATATTAACACTGTAAAAATGAGGTCTTGATTGTCATCCTTACTTCATGCTCGGGACTTAGTAGGCTTCACCCATGGCAACAAAAACTCTTATCCTGAATGTAAAGGCTGCCTTTATCTTGTGTTTTAGACTATGTGTTTCTCAAGGTGGTACATTGATAGGATCCATCACTTCTTTTCCGTTGAAAAACTGAGGCAATTTACTTCCCTTACATAGAAATACCTCGATGAGGCAAATAGATTTTTTTAACGGTGGTTAGATTGGGTTTCCGATGTTGTCAGGGTTTATTTAAAGCAATTTATTTAAAGCAAACTCACCATTTATTTGGTAGATTTGAATCACAATGAGCACTTTGACAGTATATGCTTTTTTTCTGTTGTCTGTATTACTCATTTTCAGTGTGAGTCTTCCACTCTCATTACCATGGCTATCATGTCAGTTTGGAGATAATCCTTGAACTTTTTAGTGCTGACTTCCAATTAAATGATAATTGCATAGAAAATTCTGGCATACAGCACCAGTAACGAAAAACTCATTGAGCTCACAAGTAAATTCTGTGCTTTCATGTGGGAAAGACCCCTTCAGTTGTCAGTTCTTTTAATGTGATTTTTAGAGAGAGGCAGAGCTCACAAATATTAGTTTTAAATGTTCTATGAATAGTACATTTATTTACAAGGGTCTCAATCCCTAAGGGTCCATACACTTAGAAAAAAAAAACCCCAAAACAAAACATTAGAAAGCAACAATACCTTAAAAGCAAGACTGAAGCCTCAGTATTTCTGCTGTTTTCGGGCTATGTAAAGAACACAATATTGACTTCTTACGAACTTCAGTCACATTAATTGGATGCAATATGAATGAATGACAAAGGACCTTTAGCTCAGAGGAGTTTATTCAGCTAAGGATCAAGGCTGACCTTGAGGAGCCCAGTGATGTGGACACACCAAAACACACCCCCCTCCTCAACTCTCCTCCTAACAGCTCTTGCAGCACACCAGGGATACAGGCTCCCCTTCTTCTTGGAAGAAGCATCAGGACTGCCACAGTGCCATTCTCATTCTTGGAGAACTGGGATTAAAATATCTGTTTAAAAGCTGGGCTGGCCATACTTGGCATGAAAGGCCCACACCTGCTGCACTCTTCAATTGCCATACATGCTAGTGGGCTCTCTTGCTGGGAGAGTGCCCTGCTGATGGGGTGCCCTCCCATGAGGTCTGCGTGCTTGTGCTGGTAGAGTGATAGGGCAATTAGCTACTCTCTCTCTGAGCCTGGCTTTTCAGCTGCTTCATTCACCTCCAGCTTCAGCTCATTTACACTCTCAATTCCCCAGTTACAGCAGAGGGGAATAAAACTGGCCCAAACTGAAAGAACCAACGTGTTTCCATTGTTGGGCCATATCCTACATGTGTAGGAGCCTTTTCCAGAGCAATGGGTGCTCTTCATGGTATTTACCTATTGGCTGCAACTGTTTCTGCAAGAGCTCATCATCAGCACAATATCCCCGTGCCTCTGCTCTGAGTGGGTACTTCCAACTTTATCACATTACTAGTCCTGTGACATTTCAAAGTCAGATCTCCTTGTAATTGAGAAAGGGTCCTGGATGCATTTCACAGCTTTCTACGCCTGGCAGAGAAGTGCCACCAGGCCTTAAGCCCCTTCATCCACTTTCCCACTTCCAAGGTTGTGTTCCTCTGGTTTACCTGCTACCCTGCCCCACCATTACGTTTTCTCGTACACCTCACAGACAGGTCCCATCCAGGCCCCCCTATAGCCTCCGTGCAATCCCCCACGCATTCCCCATAAAGCCGGTGTGTACCCCCAGATTATCCTCCAGGGAGCCTGCAACCCCTAGAGCTTCTAAACATTCCTCCTTCAGATTTGGTGCAGTCTCGCAGCTCCCC
>VZRF01005646.1:102488-178944 GCA_013396875.1 Vireo altiloquus | reverse complement strand
TGCCCCGCTCGCCGGAGCTGCCCCCAGCCCCGCGCCGCCGGCCCCGGCGGGGAGAGGGTGAGTCGGCGGCTCACGGCCTCCGTGTCAGCGCGGGGAGGGCGGAGGTGAAGGGAAAGCAAAACAAACGCTCTTGTGGTGCCGTCAGTTCGCGGTTACTCACCTCGCCGGCCGGTCCGCCGCCGAGATGGGGACGCAGCGCTGTCTGGAAGGACGCGACAGACACACGCCCGGGAGATTTGTCATCCCGCTGATGAATAACCGGAGATAGGTACCCGTGGAGGGAGGCTGCGGAGCGGCGCGGGCGGGAAGCCGGGAGCGGCCGGGGGTGCCGGCCGGAGTGATGTGCGTCCCGCGGGGCTGCCGCGCGGAGGCTCGTGGCTCTGATGCCGGGCAGTGTCCCGCCAGGGGCTTCCCCTCGTCCAGGGACTGTCCGCGCGCGCAAGAGTCCAGACGTGTCGTGCTTGGTGAGGTGACAGCTCTGTTCATCTGCCAGCCTGTATGTTGCTAGCAACTCCAGCCTCTTAAAATTAAAAGGCTCGAAATTAATGGCTTTTAGCTGTGCCCTCCTCTCTTGTTCGCTTTTGGCCCCTGTTGAAGCTGCATGTGCTTTGGCTGTGGGGTCTGTGGGGTGAGCTGTGGTTGTGATAAGGGTGGCGGTAGCTGTTCCCCGGGCCATCGACTGGGCAGCTTATGGTGAGTGGTGGTCATAGCGGGGGCACCAGGACAGGCCAGGTGTCCACGGCCCCATGTCTGAGCCTCTGTGCCTTGCCATCGGCTCACATGGGAAGATTGTTGGTGGTTTCCTGTGTCCTGCGTGGACTGAAAACCTCACCATTGCCGACACTGCAGCATTAGCAATTGTGCCTGCACTCCTGGGAAGCCCAAAGCCATTACAGGCAGAGTGAACAAGGCAGCGTTGAGAGTAAAAGGTGCACGAATCAGGGTTTGCAGGAACCTTTGTTTGCTAGATGAGGATGCTGTGGTCACTGATGGCATGTTGGAAAGCCTGCCTCAGACTTTGGTACTCAGTGCTGCCATATTTGTATTTTTGGGGTTTTTCAAGCGTCTTGTCTGAAGTTTGTAGCTAGCACTAACGATAATAACTTTGCTCCTGGAAAGCTCATGCTGCTCTTTTCGAGCAACCACTTGCATTAGCGCAGCTCTGGTACTTAAGGTCCTGACAGAGAAGAAGCTTAGGAGATCTTAATTAACACAATAAACTTGAGAAGGTTTCTTGGGCAGAATGGCAAAAATGGTAACTACACTAGGATATACATCATCCTGTCCACTGATAATGGCTGCCCTTTTGATGGCAGTTGCAGCAGTATCAATGACTGTGCTCTGCTCTGTGTTTGTACAGTCCCTTGCACAAAGGCATTCCTTTCTGTGACTAATCTTCCTAGGAATTATAGTGATGCAAGTAATAACTAATTAGTAGATTTCATTATACTAGCTCTGAGAAACTCAATCATGTTTGGGGGCTGTTTGCCTCAAGTGCTGTGGAAGATCTCCTTTAGCTATCATTTGCCTTGCTTGTTCATGCTGTATCAAGACGGCATTTTGTGACACTCAAGAACTAAAAACTTTCAGATTGTGTGACCTTTTCTAGTTTTCCTTGGCTGATGACCTGGGCCTTAGAAAAATTTGATATTATCAGAGTACTGCAGTTTGGAATGAAGCCCCCTGTGGTAGTTCAAGAATACAACTGTCAAGAAATGGATATAAATGACCAAAACAGTAGAGGTTAATATGATGTATTTATTATTCTCAGTAGTGCATGAGTTCTGAGATGCTGGCAGACGTGGAGGGTGGGGAAGAAATTCTATATAAATTGAGAGAAAAGCTTATTTTTTAGCTTCAGTTTTGAAAGCACATTGTCTTCCTTTATTGCAGTTGGGATTCTTAATGTACCTATTGTTCCAAGCCTAATTTCAAGCTCTCAGTTACTATTTCTTTCCTTGTTAAATCTCTGTGTGGTTTTCCTTTTCAATGAGAATTTATTACCATGCTCTGGTCTGTGAATTAAAGCCAGATAACTGTACAAAAACTGTAATACTTCCTATGCGTGTGTGCTCTATTTAGAAAATGTACGGCTTACACTTCTATTAGGCTGTGTCTTTCTCACAAGCAGTTGTGAGACACAAAAACCTCAGGAATCAGTGAAGCTGAGGTGAAGCATCCCTACAGCTTTTGGTGTCTGTTGCTTCCCTGTTTTGTCACAGTCCTGTCCACTCAGATTGGCTCATCAGGGATGTGATGTCAATACTTCTGAGTATTTCACTATGGTATCACTGAGAGGTGATGCTCCAAATACCATGGCCACGCAAAGATGGAAGGGCTGACAGGGGAGAACAGAGCTTAAAGGGTAAGTAGACCCTTGAGTGGCCACGTGGTTGTTCAGCCCTGGTAGGAAGTTAATTTTTTCCTGGAATTGTGACAAGGAAATTGTGGAGGAGAAAATGGTGAGAAGCTTGGCTGTCCATCATCATGTTTGGGATGAGAGAGGGCACTCATAGGCTTTGAACATGCAGTCCCAAAGGATGGGGATTCGTGTTTGCTTTCTGTGGTATCTGGTAGCTGTTGTAGAAGTGAGATGTCTCCAGTGAAAGAATAGGAAGGAGGTATGGCTCAGTGCCTTGTCTTTCAGTCTTCTTTGGGATAGTGCTTGCTACCCTATCTGCAAAGTGCCAGTGATAACTACTTTTGTGAAAGCATCTCCTGAGCTGGATTTACTGCAATTCCTTAAACTGATCTCTGCAGTGGAGTAATTTAGCTTTTGTTGAAATTGAAAAGTATTTTACCTCTTCTTTTCTGGGTAAAGCAATAAGCCAACTGTGATTACTTTTCGAAACTACACTGTAAAAGTGTACAGCATACTGTGCTACAGACATAGATTTGTGAAATGTTCTTTTGTTTTGCTTTCTGCAGGGTTAACGTTTGGATTTTCCAAGGCTTCAATTCAACTTCAATTTAAATTTTATTTTAATGAAAGTGAATTTATGAATCACTGCTATGGATTTTGAGCATTTATGTTGTCATAATGTTATTGATGCAGAGTCATAGAGCTTTGAGTAATGTCAACTCAGAAAAAAAGAGACTTTAAAAGCAGTGGATGTAAGTGTTCTTTTGACATCTGTGGGAGCAGGAAAAGGTCACGACAGTGTCTTACTGATGGACAGAAATATTGCATTAAAAGATGGAAAGTACTTCTGTTCCTCTAGTAGAACAAAAGAATTTGTCAGTACAGCCATTCAGTTTCAGGATATTATTATTTTTGGGTTTTTGTTTTGTTTGTTTGTTTGGGGGATTTTTGTGTGTTTTAACTTAGAACATTAAGCTTCAACCCTGCTGAGTATTGCAAAACTTATTTCTAAATAAGCCTTTGGGTTTAGTGCTGTATTCCCACAATTTCCAAGATCACTCCTGATTAGAAATGTATGGGGGTAGCTATTTATAGATCTGATGCAAAAATTGCTTAGACTTTTAGAACATAATTCATGCCCAACTGGCATTTAATTAGTTATATATGCTTCAATGCATCTCTACATAATCTGATGTTTTGGTCTGATTCAGTTTGGCCACTGATATGAGAAGGTCCTGATTTCCTGATGGAAATTGATACTAAAATATCACAAAATAATAATTTTTAAAATGAGAAGACTTATGCTCTCCAAGGTGTTTAATATTTTAAAGAAAGAAAATACTCATTTGCATGTCAATGTAATGTTATACATTTTCGTAAACACAATTAGAAAGGAGAATAGAGGAAGAAAATGTGAAAGGATGACTTAACATGTTTCTTCTCTCATAAAAAAGTTTAGTTTGTTTCTACTTGCAGGTCAATTGGTTCAAAAAACAGTTTGCTAACATGAGGAAAGAAATTATGGGTCCAGAGGCCTTTCTTCAAGTGTAAAAACCACAGCAGTAGCTAATGAGAAAAGACAATAGTATAGAACACTGTCATTCTTTGTAAGATATAATATTACTAGAAAAGAATAGCAAGGGACACCAGCATATTAACAAGACAAGTTGTATATTGACTTCAGGTTTATAGGACTTGTAGGTCTGTGTAACCTGTGTGAAAAATTCTGTTGATTAAACTAAAGGTGATTGTGTTGAGAAAAGCTAATGCATTCATCCTGTTTCAATCTTTTCTTGATTATATTTGTACTTCTCTAATGTAGTTAAAATTGCGGACAAGAATTACAGGGAAGAATGATTTTTATTTGTAGCTGGTTTATAGTAACATGCAGCAAAACCCTTGCCAGCAAAACATGCCTTTTTTTTTTTTTTTTTTTTATGTCCTTTTGTGAAGAACTAGTCATCTGTGTTAAGGCAAGGGACTTTCTGCTTTTAAAATAAACTCTGAGAATTTTAAAATGTTCAGCTCTCCCTGTCCTTGGTTGAATTGGAGAGTGATTTATGCTTCACCCAGGCATGAAAATAAATAATACTGATTTTATTGGTGTACTTTACAATTTTTATTCCCACAACACAAAAATTGAACTATAAAAAATAGCATGTAGAATAAGATTTCTGTGACCATTTAAGTGTGGTTAAGGCATATCTCTCTTAGTTATGAGTTTTGCTCTTGCTTTTGAAGACAACATGCTTAGGCCTTTCATTTTTAGTGAGTTTTAACTGGAAAGTGTGTGTGAATAACTATATAGATAGTTATGCCTCTGTAGACATTTAGATGACTTTCAGTCTAGAAGTGTGCTGTGAATGCAGTTTTGTGAAATAAACAGGGATGCCTTATGTTTTGTGACAGTTCACAGATGGAAAAAATGGAGACTTTGCAGAATCATAGTAAGCAAAGGTTTAAGTATGAAGGTTTCGTGAAATCTTGAATATTCTGATATTCTTGAATATTCAGTCATGAATATTCTGGTTATAATCTTACTGTTTCACTGTTGAAAATTTTTTGCTGAAGATAAAGTTACTGTTCAGCATTTTGCTAAAACAAGACCATAACACTTAATTAAAACCTTAATGTATATGTGGATGAAAACCATGATTGAAGCCATACTTCAGTTTTGTTTCTGTCAACCTAATTTGTTTGTCTGAACAAGTTAATTAGGCACTGAGTCTATGATTGAACAAACTGCTTAAACATGTGCTTAATGTTAAACAGATGAACCTAGTGATGAAAATTAGGCCTGAGCTGTTCAGCTGAATTAGGGCTAAAGTTATACTCCGTCTGTATGATATCTTAGTCCAGTGAGTTACACTGACAAGTGCAGCTTTTGCCTAAAAATCTTTTTTATGTCAGGAAATGTTTAGGTCTAGTTGATTCTGCCTTGGGGTAGGTCGTGGCTGAGATGATCTCTCAAACCCCTTACCAGTCTTGTCTTGCAAGATTTAAATAATAGGAAAACATAAGTGACGAAAAGTCAGAGTTCAAAAATTATTGGTATAATTGGAAAGATGTCCTTGAGGATTTACTACTATATGATTACATTTCAGTTATGACATATCTATAGGCTTACAATAAGCATCCAGTTTTGAAGTGGTTGCAGTGGTGTTTATGAATGCTTCTGTGCTGTGCTTTCTTCCAGTACTTCTCTGTGAAGTGCCACAGAGTTTGAGGGACCACAAAGTCTTTCCTGTGGTTTTGCTGTTTTCTCTTCATGTTGTTGTATGCATATCCTTTAGAATGAACTGCAGTTTTTTCCTGTTTTGTCAGTATCTGCATGGTGCTTCCCTACTGGCATGTGCTTTTCAGCATAGACTGAGGAGATGGCAGGAAAAAGGGCAGTAGCTGAGTTCATCCTAGTGACAACTCCCTATCACCCTTTCAATCCTGGCTGCCTTATTGTACTTGGTCAGCATTCACTTAATGTCATGGCTGATTTAGATAATGTGAAGGCAGTTGACCTTATTGAAACTTCAGGTTTTTGAAGAATGGAGAAAGGAAAAAAGGTGTTCTTCATGTTAGAGCTCAGGTCTTTGCTTGGCTTTGTTTTTACTTCCTGAGAGACCACATAGAGCTTGTACTTTGTTTCTCGTAACCAGTAAAGTCACAAAGTTAGCAGTCGCGTGCAGTCCTCTTTCATCTATTACTTACTACAATATAATTAATTTCTATTTATGTATTTTTTTAAACAGGCATACAGAGTGGATTTTTTACTGACTTTGGGTTGATATCAGTCATAGCTGTAGGTCTGCAAAAACACACTTTGATTACATTAACTTCTTAAAAAGGAATGGGAGGTCATACAGTATGAGCCATCAGACAGCAGGTATTCCTCATGGACCTAGGATCATCCGTGGACAGCAGACCTCACCTATCAGAATTCATGCAGGAACACTGCCTGTCTTCAAATAGCACCCCAATCCTAGCTACTGGAAATTTGTCTGCCAGCCTGCATTTGGAGGAGGGATAGCTCCTCAGAGCAGCATCATTGACAGTCCTATTCACTTCCTTGCCCTAAAGTCCAAGAAACTTGTGGTTTCAAATGAGAACTCTTTATTACAAGTCCCACAGCTCCCAGAACTGCCAGCCCCACAGTTTTAAAAGCTAAAACAGCAAGAATTTTCAAATACTTTCTCCCCATGCAGAGGTGAAGGTAATATTAGTTTTTCTACTGCCATCAGCAATAGTGATTTTTTTCCAGTAGCACATATCCAGATTGTATTGGTTTAAGTAGAAGGAAGCCAGTCACTTCTTTACCACTCTTTTCCTTCAAAGGAAGAGACACTGCAACAAGATGTCTTGATATTTTCCATGAAAGAAATTCATAATTTGATTATGCTGAGGGACTTTGTATTACACAGCAGTTGCTCAGAATCACTGAGTTGTCCTAAGATTCTTTGTAAACAGTGTAGCTTGACTTTGCTTTGCTAACCTAACCTTTTGACTCAACAAATCCAGAGAGTAATTTTATGTCCTATGGCCCCAGAATTTTTTCAGTGTTATCGGGAATACTCCTTGGATGCATGAACACACCTTTCCACTGGTGACTAACTGCTGCCTACTGATGAAAGCAGCAACAGTCATGCTTTTTTAAGGTGTCTAGGCTGGACATGCTGTAGAGTGCTTTGTCTTGACCATAGATTTGCAATTCATTTCTTGAAATTACTGTTTATGCTGTAGAAATTAATGATGCATAACTCTCACCAAATTTGGAATCTAGTTCTCTGTGAGTAAGTGCTTGTGCATCAGACGAGAAAGTACTTAACTGTCCACTCTTGGGTCTTAAAATTCAAAATGTAACATTTGAATTTGGAATACCTTTTGACTCTGGTCATGCTGGAGATGAGGATGTTCCTTTGGAGGAGTTTTTTATCATATTTTCAAAATTTAATGTACATAGACATGAGAATTTAATGTATAGAAAATAATTAAGTGGTTTAAAATTAAATAAATTAAATAAAAAAAAAAGGCTTGGGTTGATATCCAAGTGAAAATGGAGAAAAGGAGACAAATTTCCCATTTTATTCTGAGTGTGTTGCTTCTCTCCATTGCTGTTTTTCTTCACTACTTTCCTTTCAAAACTTAGGAAGTCCATCCTGCTTCCGCAAACTTGAAACCAGTATCATTCCAGAGCTAGTTGAAAGTTAACTGCACGTTGAGTGCTCTGCTGAGTCAGACCAGTGGTAATGCATATGCATATTCATTGCATGACCTCTGAGATCGCAGATCTGGTGCTCGCAGTGCTGGCGATGGTGGGTGTAAGCCACAGCACATACAGTGAAAAGAGGTGGACTCTTCACATGGTAGTTTTGGAGCAACTTCTCTGTCTCTCTGTCAGTATAGGCAAAGCCTGATTCTTGCTGTCTTCAAAATTGTATGTCTAAAAACTGAGAATCTGTACTGGGATCTTTAAAGTAGCCCTACATAATAGCTAATTCACCTATAGAACGTGTGGCAGAGCAGCATGGGAAGGTGAAGAGAACATCAGCCAGTTCCTGCTTTGTGGATTTTGAACTGGGATTTTTATCTGCTGTGCCTGATTGTTCTGTTCTTAGACGCTGTCATTTCTGTCTGTCCTTTTCAGCCTAATTAGCTTGCACATACGTAACGTAGTCCACTCTTTTGTAGGATAGCAAGTAGAAAATTCAGCTGAAGGGCCGGCATTAGGGAAGGTTATGTATAAACAGTGCGGATTTTGTAAGATACTGTGGACTTCAGATACCAGCACTGGTCTTCATCATAAGTGCAGGTCTTTTGGCAGAAGTTTTGTTATGAAAAATAATACGATTTTTTAAAGCCAGCTTTTTACTGAAAGTAATTTATTTTAAGGTGTGTAAATTTCACAGAGTTCAAATTAGGCTGTGATCTAGTGTAGTGATGTCCAAAAGTTCCATATTCGAGGATTTAGTACCAGCAAATCTGCACTTTATGCACATGTTAGATGTGACAATGTTAGATGTGACAATGACAATGCTCAAGTCATTGCTTGGCTTTGTTTTCACTTCCTGAGAGACCACATAGAGCTTGTACTTTGTTTCTTGTAACCAGTAAAGTCATTAGGGAAGGTTACATCTGAATAGTAATCTTGTTTTCTAGAAAGTTGAGTAGCTATTCTTACTGCTTGTCTCATTCATTCCTATGTGCAGACAGTAGACTTGTGAGTGTGAGCTGGACCACGTTCAGGCATATCTTGAGTGCTCTCATGTTTCATGTTGTAATAAAAATCCCAAATCTTTCTGAAAACACCACATAATTTCTGAAAGCATTAGTATGTTCAACACTTCTACTTGTTTCTCACATTCAGTCAATGAAAAGATGTTTTTGAAGTTCACTGAGAAGTATTAAAGATAAACATATCCCTGCTGATGGAGGTAGTTGTAGGAGGTAGCTGTGGGAATAATTAGGGAGCTCACTTTCTGTTTTTCCCCCAGCATTATTGGTGAACACTATGGGAGAGAGGATCCTGCTGGAGGAATTAGATCCTTGATCCGAATCACAGAGATCCTACTTAACATGCCTATGAAAATTCATTCAAACTTTAAGAGCAGTAATATGATATATTGTAGTCTTAAAGCAGCCTGAATTTGGCTGATGGAGAATTTTTACTATATGCAAGATGCTGTGCTGACGTGTTGTTAGTCACATCCCTGCAGCTGCAGCACCTCTAGCTACTGTGTTCATAATCTAGTGGAGAGGTCCAGCATGGACAGGGGGAGGGGAGAGGCAGCCTGTCAGCCTGGTGTTTGGTCTTACTGTGATTGTGGTTTGAGCTGGTGTGGCCAGCAGGATTTTCAGTAATTGTGAGCGGCTCACAGTCATGAGTGCCTTAGCCAGCTCCATATGTCCTGTTCTCATGGGCAGCAGGTAGCACTACATGTGGGGGGAATTCAAGCCTTGAAACCAGTCTGGCCTTTTGTTCTGCCTTGACTTCTCTACTAGAACCAGTGCAGTCAGCATGTGGGTGTGTGATGAGGACTGGGTTATGGTTGTGAAGACTCAACATCAATATACTTGAAATGGAACTTGAGGAAGCAAATCTGGACATCTCCCCCCCAAATGGGGCACTTCAATAAGAAATACAAGAATAAGTATTGTATTGTAAATACAAAAAGAAACTTCTGCAGATAGTCATGGACCCCCTTTGTTGTCCTTTTCAAGGCATTGAAAAGATAGCTGCCATCTTCCATTTCTGAGGTTCCTGCAGTTGCTTGTTCCTTGGCATGAAAGACAATTGTGTATTTTATTTTCTGTTTTCTGGCAAATGTGACTGGAAATTTTTTTTTCTGGTAAAGTGAGTCAATTAGCTCATTTGTTCATGTCTAAGATGAGCTTGTTTTCTGTTAGAGATCATTAGGGCTCTTCCTTATCCTGGAAATAGGTGACAGACATTACAACATTTGATTTGATTTTCCCCCCAGAGACTGTGGAAGAAGAAACAGCTCCAGTGCTGCTAAGTTGTGTGAGAACTGTGAACTTGGTTGGGGAGGATAATTTCTCTCCAGTTGCCAAAAGAGCCTTGTTTCACTTTTGAACAATAACCACGCAGGTCTGTGAGGAGTGTTATATGCTGAAGTGTTAATCAGTAAGCAGCTTGAGCCACACTTGAAATCTCTTTAACATACTTATTTTGCTCTCTAGTACTTTTGTTTTTTATGTGTCAGTTGGCACGGTCTGAAAAAAAAGACATTCATCAGTATTCTGTGCAGTTCCTTATGCAGAAAGCTTTACTCAAGACTCTCTCTCTTTTTTCAGTTGTTTTCTATAATCAATAACCAGGCAGTTTTAAAGCCTGGTTATTGATGATGTTTAAGTATAACAAAGTAGGTGATAATGATCTTAGTTTTATCCAGCTTGACTAATTTTTCAGCTTTGCATATTTTTTGGTGGCTTTGATATGCTTGAAAAAACGATGCAGAATCCATCAAGGCAAGTAAATAATTACTTGCAGCTCTGGTAGTTGTTTGGGGAAATCCACTCTGAAGATAATAAGGATGGGCCTTGGTGGAGTCTTTTTTCTAGGACTAGTCCAAAGTCTAGGACTTTCCCAAATGGCACAGCTGTGATCGTGAGTCTCCTAGAGTTTAAATCTGCAGTTAGTTTTAGGGGCTGGATGAGCTGCAGTCTTGGTAGGACTTGAGCAGGTTCACTGTTGCTCTTAGTATGCCTCTCCTAGAATGTGCAAGAAGTTTATTTAACTTTTATATAAAAAGTAGTGCATAGGTTCCTGTTGCAAGACGCTCCTTTGGAGTGCTTATTTCAGGCTTATTTCTTTTTTTCCCTATCTTTCATGTTTCAGGTATGGTTGAACTCCTGGACATAAATGATGTTCAGGCAACTCCTAAACAGAAATGACAGCTGAAAGGCAATGATTTACATTGATTCTGTAATTTTACAATCTTTATCTTAAAGACTCAGAATTATGTTTAAGAACAAAATGTTGAAGAAAATAAGAAAAGCTGGTGATGCCAAAATGGATGTTGGACTATGTATTGTAAAGACCCCGGGCAACTTAGAAAAATGCCCTGAAGATTCTTAGGCGTAATGCCAAAAAGGAGCTACTTTACGCAAGAATTGTAAAACCACTCAAGGGTATTAGGCATATTGCCAACAGTTAGCCATTCTGTGTTAAGAGTGTATTTTAATTTCTCTCATATTGAGTCTTACACCCTTTACCCTCCACTTTGTGGACCTGGACAGTGAGATTTAAAATTAATGGCAGCCATCCAAAATGTAGTACAGTGAAGGTGTTGGTTTAAGTAAGGCTCATATTTCTTTAATTTTCCGCGACCAAATATTATTCTTTCTGACTGGGGCAAACCCCTCCCAATGGAGGGGATGGGGTGTATTTATCAACAGCTTTATGACACCTTTTTTCACTATGATGACGGCTTGTGGTTTTCCTCCATAGTCACTGATGCTTATTTATGTCATCTTAAAATTGGCTAATGACTTTTCTATTCTTCAGGTTTGCAGAGAGGAAAATTTGGTGCCTCAGGTCGAGCCATTAAAAACAAGAAAACCAAACCTGATCGCACTATTATATTTTCACTTTACGCTAAGAATCTTCAACTCTTGTTTACATTTTTTCAGTTTTGTTTTATCACCAGGAGATGGCACTAACAAAATCCGTTTTCATACAGAGGAATGTATGTTTCAGCCACCTTTTTATAGGGGAAATTTTAATCTGGTTGAAGTATGAAAGTTCTGCATGTTTTGTACCTGAAAATTCTTGAAAGCTGTGTTGAGGCCACCTGGTCCTCTGGGTGAACTAAGATTTCACTATTTTGATATGAATGTGGGTAAGTCACATTAATTTCCTCTGCCTCTATTCTTTTTGTTGGCAAGTTTTTGAAAAGTTATTTTTGCATTCATAAAGTGATTTGAAATCTCCACATAAAGCACAATTTATTGATGTCAAACACAAAATTAATTTTAGACCTGCATGTACACCTATAGAGAGGGAACAGGTTGTCTATGCCTTTTCATAGAGGAGCAGGCTACCAAAAAGCTGTCCTGTACACGCTTCAGCATAGAAGTGTGCAAATACTAACTTTTGAAGTTGGACTTTGCATTTTGGCATATTTCTGTTGTGTTCTTCCAGAACTGTATTGCCTTTCCTAGCAGTGCTGTAATATGATCTTCACCATGGTAATGTGTTTCTTTATTTGGTCCCTGCTGCTGAAGACCTGTTAGATGGTACTGAACAGGAAGCAAACCCACTGTTTGCTTTGGTTTAGCTGTTCTCTCATACCCCTCACCGACAGAAAACAATGAGAAGAGAATCTGCTCTTCTCACATTTATTCTGTACATATAAAATAAATAAAATACATAAAATGCAAAATGATGTTTCATTTGCTTTCAGGGTTCTCATACAGCTCTAAATGCATGGAATACTCCTGCAAGGAGCAGGGAGTTGAAGTTAATAATTCTGTCCATTCCAACTGGAAACATGTGATTCTATGATGCTACAAGTTGTCTGTGAATAAAAGTGAGAATGATCTGAAGAAATCAGGAATTGTCTGCACCAATGTGATCCTTTGCTTTTCTATTTTACTTATGCCTAGTCTTTCCAAAGCTGAATTTTGTAATTAGTGCTCTCTCAGAGCTCAAGGAACTTGGGCAAAAAATATGACTTTTTTAAAGGACAATGCTTTAATGTTTGGACTTTGGCTTTACTTGGATAATTAACTGTCTTGACACATAGGTGACCTGTTTCTAACTGAGTTATAAACAGCTTGCACATGTCCCTCTGTCTATGTTTCTGTTCCTCTTACACCTTCCAGGTTAAATTTCATCTCAGGTCAGTGAGGTGTTTGCAGGCATTTTACCTTATACTTCAACTAGTGGAGCATGTCTTTCACTGCTAGTGGTAGAGTGCTCACAATTTTTTCAGCAGACTTGAGATACCAGCTCAATATGCGTTGAGTGCAGTAGAAGGGGCACTGGGCAGGGAATACAGAGATGAAGGCATGCATTTAATGATCATATTTACGGGCCTAAGTCAAATACTGCCATTTTGTACCGATGTTTGTCGAATTCTGCTTGTGGTAAGCATGGCGTTCAGTTTTTTCACAGACATTAGTTCCAAAGACATTTAGAGTGATTTAGATTTCAGAGGGCTACATGTGCTGCTGAAGCTGATTAACTGTTGAATTTTTTTAGAAGTTGGAAATCAGCTCCATAGTCTCCCCAGAATGGGAGGGACCAGAAGTTCCTCCAGAAGGGGATGTAAAGAAGACATCTCACATTAAATATAGAAGGGCCTGGGGCGGGAGTAGGGAATGAGTTTTTTCCTTCTGTGAGCCCTTTCCTCAGTCTTGTGACACAGGATACAGCTGAATCCATAGGCCCTTGTGGAAAAAAAAACAACCAACCAAACCCAGACAAATAAACCACATGTTCAGGCAATATCCTCCAGTTGCAGCTTTAAATACATGACATGGAACTTGAGATAAAAATCTCGTTTTGTTGAGGTTTCATGTACTCAGTTCTACAGATACTATGTGGTTGATAAAATCAATGGTTTAGGCGGTTTTTCCTGGGCTTTTTAGAGAAGTCTATCCCTATTTAGTCTAACCATTTGACACATTAATGGTGTGGTGGCTGTGTGCAGGTTTAGTTGCTAGCTGGAGTTAAACCGCGACACTTTGTTAGAGGTTTCAAATGTTAATGAGAGGAGAGCCTGTCTATAGTGGATTATTATGCTTCAATGAGCAGAGACCAACCTCCTCAGGTTTTTCAGTTTAACAGTAAGTCTCACATTTTTGGCTGAGGACAGTACCAAGCTGAGAGGTCAGTAGAAGAGACATGCCTTCCTAAGCTTTCATTATTACAACAAAGCAGTTGCTGCATAACATTTCCCTTGCAAAATCTCTGGAAAGAGTTTTGGCATGGCAGATGTTCGCATGGCAGGCCCATACTGTCCAAGGAACATCTCCAGGAGTCTCCTGTTGGTGCTTGGCATGGTTGAACTTCAGCCAGTGAGAAGTACTGGTGTCCTGGCTGACCCGTGGTAGCTTATGGCGAGGAAGCTTATGGCTTTCCCACTGCACTTTCCCTTTGCAAATGTGTCCAAAAGACTGAAAATTTAGTCCCCTGAAATGATAACAAGTCTTGCTCCAGCCAAATTCCTGTTGACATCAGTGGTGTACCCAGAAGTTCATGTTTGGGCTCTGGTAAGGGATTTCTTTGCACATTGATGTAATTTATCTGCATTGTCAGAATTGTTCTGCAGAACTTCCTGTGGCTTTCAGGGCAGCTTGATAGGGTAAAATGTTATTTTCTTTCAGAAGGCATTCCTTTGTGTTCAGAAAAAGTTGTTTTGTCTGGCTCTACCTTGGTACTATTTATTTTTTAATGATATTAAGCCTTAAAATTTAGTACATTTTACTGGAAATTATTAGGAAGAAGAAAATATATTTAACAATTGTGAGTGGATGCAGTACCTGGTAATCACATACTTTTCCATTTTTACTTCCTGCAGTAGACACTTTTTTCCCTTAAAATCAATAAAACAAACAAAAAGAAAATAAAAAAGAGAGGATGTGCTTGGCCACTGCTATCTGGTCTGTATCTCATCTGCAGGGAAGTAAGCTCCATCAGATTAAAATCTCTCTCCTATTAAAGAAGCCATATTTGATTCTCCAGTAGAGCAGTGGAATAATGCTCTTTCCCTGAAGTTTCGTGGAACTGGTATCATCTGCAGGAGAATCCCGGTCTTTCTGCTTTTAAAAATATTTTTGGATGATTCCTACCTTGTATTTATTAAAAATCATTTACAGAATTGAGATTTGAAGAATTAATTACTAAAATATTTAACAGTAGATTAAAACTAGTAGATTAAAAAGCACGACTAGATTAAAATTTGCCGTGTGACTAAAAAACCAATGACAAGTATTAAGAGCTTGTAAATTGAACATGGCAAATGCCGACTGGAAATGTCAAGCTTCGAAGTCACTTTTGCCCCAAAATATTCTCTCCTTTTCTTATTGATCAAGGATAATACTAAAAACATAAGTCATTAAATTGGGCAGACATACTTTCTGTGTCTGTGGTCCCTAAGTGGTTTATCTCTACTGAATAGTACTGGGAAGGTTTTGGAAATGGAATCTGCACGCAATATCTGATCCAGTTCTTCAATTGCAAGTGGAGGTAATAGCTGATAATGCTGATGGAGAATTCTGGTTGGCCTTTATAAAACAGATATGACAAGCTTTATGGAAGTTCTCTAAATTAACTTGTTATAAAAAATAGGATAGCTAACATAACTAGAGAAGAGACTAGGGCTAGATGTTAACTCCAGCTACCATTAAAAAGAGAAGAGTAAAAGCAGTAAGAAGGGAAATTAAAATGTTTATTCGTAAATGCCCAGTGGTCGTTACATATAGAGTCCTTGCTGGCAACCAGTGCAGGGGTTTGGGTGCAGTGAGGCATGGTCCTTTCTAGTCCTTTTCAAAGTCTTTGTGCCTGTTTCCCCTGAGATGTGACCTTCTGTGCACCCACAGCCACGATTCTGCTCCATTCTGGCACTGTATTGTACCCTGTAGTCTCTCAGCCCTCTCTCCCTCCACTAGCCTAGCAGCTGCTAAAAGCTGCTCAGCAGCTCCTCTCTTCTCCAGGGATGGCCTTGATGCTGCCTCTTCTAAAAGGAGCCCATGCAATCAGGAGCATGCTGCTCAGGTCAAGCTGTCCCAGCTTCTTTCCATTTTCAGGAGCTCTGTGACAGAAGATCTTGAAAGCAGAAGATCTTTCTTCTTGGGAAGAAGAAAGAAGAAATATTATCATGTCATTCCCAAAAAAAGGTTCCAGAAAGGTTTTGAATTCCCCTTCAGAGAGGCAATTTTTTGTCTTAATTATGTTTTATTAATATTATAATTTATTCAAGTTTTTTTGGTTATGAACACCAAGAGTGATGATTTCATATAAACATATGAAATTGTACACGTTTTTCTGTTAAGGTGGTATTTAGTATTGACTGAACTGAAGGGGGAGATACAGAAATGAAAAAGTTCCCTCTGCTTTTCAGGATCCTCAAATCTTGGGGTTTTGATGAAAAATGTTTCTCTTCATTTCACCTGAATGTCTCTTTTCATTATTTTACCTCTTTTTTTTAATGTTACTTGAGTACATTCAACTAGTGTTATATTCTGCCATTTGCACAAAAGAAGTTACCTGTACTTTACAGTTAAGCAATACAGTTTGTCTGTTTCTGAGACTTGAGTGAGATTTGGCCAGTGTTAAGGCTTTGGTGTTACGAAGAGTTTTACTATGAACATTTTGGAAATATCCTAAGTACGTGTTTTGAGCACAAAGTTAAAAGAAGGAAAAAGAAATCTCTATATGCAGTTTAGTAGCTTTTACTTAGAAAGTTAAAAAGAGAAGAGATACTCTTACTAAAAAGGCACTTGAGAAAGCCCAGAATGAATTAATAATTCATGCTTTATTCAAATACCAGTATATTATGACAGGCAGTCGTCATCATTGCTGACATACCACTTTGGCAGCAAAATATGGTTCTTATATTATGTTATGTATTGCATTTAACATGCTTGTTCTCTCATACGGAGACTTTTTTAATGACTTATTTCAGAGTTCAGTTGTAGCACATCTGACCTAGATTGAGCTTGCATTTCTTGTACACTACTGTTTGAGCATTTGTTAATAAATCTGCAGTTGGCTGTCAAGTTCCAGCTAACCAAACCATAACTGGCCTGTCAATCAATATTCACAAATAAATGTTGTTTGTAAAAATTTCTGACCCAGCATTGATGTCAATTAATTAGTGAAATATATTGTCTAATATATTCAAAATCCACTGTTTCTTGTGAATGTTTTGATGCTTCTGGCACTAAGACATGACTTCTTGGATATTTATTTACATAAGCAAGTAGCTATAAAATTAGTTGACTTTCAAATAGGAGGAAATGTTTAAGAAATTTTTAGTAATATAAGAGAATTGCTGTTTATCTTGGGACTTCGAGACCTGATGGAAGATCGGTGGCCAGCCCTTTGAGCAGTGGGATTGCTAATGCTGGTCCCTGACTCTTCTTTGTCCAGAGAGATGCAAGGCTGGTGGGTTTTACTGCCTTAAACTATCCTGGGATTCTTGCTAGGTTTGCTGCACCATCAGAAGTGGCTTTCTATATTGACTTCCTGCTGTGTCCGTATCTTTCCCATCTTGCGTGTGCTTTCCCAACTACTTCCCTTTTTTGGTGTGAAATATGGTTTCATGTCTTAGTTCCATGTGAAAAGCCATTTATTTTTGAATGCATCATGTGTGTTCATAAGAGAACAGGGAAAATTTTGGTCAGTCTTTTAACTTGAATGGGCATTGAAATTATTTATTGAAATTATTTCATGAAATGGCTTTGTGTAATTAACAGTCAAATTGCTAACTCTGCCTAGAAACTTGTATAAGACCAAACCTATTAATTTAATTTTTTTTTCCTATGTCTGTTTTGAATTCCTTTCTCACAAAAGAAAAATAATTTTCTTGCTAAATGAGGAAGCTGCTAAATGCTTTATATCTTTTATTGGCCTCATGACAGTCCTGTGCAGAAATCAGGTAGGGCTGATATCTCACTAGGATGTTAAATTTACTGAATGTTTGAAATGTGCAGCAGCTTTGAGTCTGCTGAAGGAAATACTTGAGAAACAAATGAGTCAGACCACGTGTCTAGTTAGCTACTGGAAAACTATTCACCCATGCCTTTTCCACAGAATCTTCTGTGTGTTGATTATCAAAGGCTACTAGTCCCTATTAGCTGGGATGTGGGTAAGTCCTGGTGACCCCAGCATCACAATTCTGTCTCCTTTCCCTCTATGACTGCTGTCAACATTTCTAGAAACCAGTGTACTTCTGCAGTGTGTGCCTTGGAGCTTCATCCTGTACCTCAGATAACTGTGTCTTCTCCTTCTCATTTGTATCTTCTTGGCACTCTTCTTACCTTCCTACACCTCAGCTTCTTCTAGATATGTCAACAGCAGTGATGGGAAAGGAAAACTAGCTACAAAGAGCAAGTACAGAGAGTTGTAATTTTGTGAGGTAGAGAAGCTGAAACTTGCGACTTGCATGAATTCTCTCTTTCACTTGTGCGGGGAAAAAAGCAACTCCCCCAAGTCCAGTGAAGAGTCTAATATGAAAAATAAGTCTAAATAGATATTGATTTTAAGTTTTTGCCTTTGACAGTTGTAAATCTTATCTGATACAGGAAACAGATGCTGGAAAACTTTTGCCTCCTAAATATTACAGTGTATAAAGTTAAGGGCTAATGGAAGTAAAGGATCATCATCTGGACCACAGGAGATGAAAATGCCAATATACATAGGGCAACCAGGATTGGCGTTAGAAAGTGTGATTCAAATACAGATATAATTACTTACCAACACTTCTCTTGATTCAGGTTTAGCTTGTGATTGGCTTCAGTTCTTATATGGGGTTTGTAAATCCGCTTTTATACCTTTGGTCTTAATATTCAAAAGACTTATTTAGACTTGTGGATTTTCTTATCACTGTACACTATAATTTTTAAGGAGAAAAATAATAATTTTTTAATATTTACTTTGAAAGACAAATGGCTGAAGCCTTCAAACCTAAAACACAGTGTACAAATCTTCCTTGTAGTAAGAGGAAAAGGATCTTTCTTTATGTGTATTCTGTAGAAGACTGTTGCAAACATTGATGACTATGGTAGTAGAAAAGTGTACTAAGGAGGAAATATGGCTATCTATGGGGCCTTGAGAGTGGGAAGATAAGTTCTACTGCTCTCTCAGAGTGTTCTGAAAATACGATCTGGGGAGGTTCTTTATGCACAGCTGTGTTCTCTGTTGGCCATGAAAACAGGCATTTTAACGTTTTTATTATCAAATAATACTGCGTGAATGTTCCTTGTTTCTATCACTAGTTTCTTTTTTAATCTAGAGATTTTTAAAATTTACCTCTTCCATTGAGAGAGGTGGTAGCTCTGTGCAGGTGGAAAGAAAATTTCTTTCGGATTGTAACAACAACTTCTTGTCAAAAGGTGAAGTTGAAACTTTGAAAGGTTGCTGGAGCTGTTTATTTTTAGCATTTGTGGAGGAGTGATAGAAGTTTTATTAGAAAATGTTGGAGTTCTATAGAATCTAATAGAAAACTATACTTAGAGTGGCTGTTTCTGTGGAAGTGTTGAATGTATAGAAGAAAACTTTATGTTGGATTTTATATGTTTAAACTGGTTTATTTATTTAATTTAAATTAAATCCTGTAATATGGAATTCCGCATAGAACAGATTTTGTTGAAATTAATATAGTAAAATAGTGTTAAAAGAAAGCCAATTGAGTTTGGATTGCAAACTGCCAAAGATAAATCACTTAGAGATTAATAGTATCTTTGAAAGGGTATATAGTACTTTTTTTGTTTAGCTGTCTTTTGTAATCTTTCCAAAAGCCTTGAATTGTTCTAGAAAAGGAAAAACAAAGTGTTAAAGAAATAACAAAGCATCTGATTTTCTGACTTCAAACATTTAAAAAAAAGTTTTGAATTATTGAAAGAAAACACTGAGCATCAGTATTTTCAGTCATTTATACTTGGCTGTGCAGTCTGAAGTTCAGATGACTTCATTCAAATTAGTCAGTTGCTGCTGCTAATGCAGTATAAGGTTTAGGTTTGCTTCTTAGAGTCTATTCTCATCCATTTTCCTGGTGAATATTCTAATTATTTACAGTACTTCTGCCTATTATCTATTTAGATGGTAGTATATGTACATATCCCAAATTTACATGCTCATTATTAATGCAGCACAAATTCAAAATTCAAGATGCAAATGTACAAGTGAATCAAATAGTGTAGCTGTCTAACTTGTGCCCCAAAAAATAGTGGCCACTGATTACTTCTCTATGTTTGTGATAATACTCTCACCACCAAAGCAAAAAACCATATCAGCTGCTTTTTTTATATTGCAGTAGGACGTGATGCCATATTTTCTCCCGTATATTAAAAAACCTCCAACCTACTGCACAAGGAAATATCTGCATTGTAATAATGTCTGTTACCTTTTGTGGAAAAGTACTATTTCTTTCCCTTAACTCCAGTTTTGTTGCCTTCTCACTAGCCATTCTTGTTCAAGGTGCTCTGAGTGTCTTGTCTGCCAAAATCTGTGACTGCTACCACTCAAAAACTGTACAACCGCAAATTATGGAAATGTCTTCGTATCTGCACAGTGCCTGTGGCCATACCTCTCCAATACCTCCTGTCACTTGCCTTCTGTATGTGTCTTTTTGTCTGAAATGGACCCGGTCTGTGAATGTTGGTATGTTGTATTTTCAACATACTGCTGAGTTTTATTCAAAATTTTACAACTTGATTCTTTGTATTAAGCCTGTAATTGAATGTGTAAGGTGAATTCCTGGCAATGGTGAGTAGTATCAACCCTAAATTAGTGCTCGTGGTAGGCATGATACCTCCATAAAGACTCAGGTTAGTACTTGTCATTTCCCCAAACTGATAGTGCATGTCAGAAACACCTTTGGGCAAGCGGTCCTTTAACAGAGGCAATAAAATCAAATAAGGTGGAGGAGGTCTGCAGAAAGTGTAACTTTTGCTTTCCAGTTGTCTGATTGTGGTTTTTTTTCCAGTCTATCTTCCACCATCCTTGTGCTCTAGTTATTTCCCCATCATTGCTAACTTCTGTTTTTAGACTTTTCAAAGTAGTGTTCAAATTACTTTTCAGCCCCAAGTTTCTTTATAGAGTGATGAAGAGCTACTGTGACAGCACTCATGATAAGCAACAATGTCCTAGTGTTAAAAATACATACAGAAAGGCATACATACAGAGCAGGTATAGCTGCAGGGTGAAATGTCTGCCATGTGAATGATGGAAGTCTTGTTGCACAAGGAGGCAATATGTTTTGTTGATGCAGATTTCATTACTTCGCCTTTGACTTTTGTTAAAACCGATACTAATTGAAATTGTGTGTCAGAGCTGAAAGTGTGTGAAGGGATACCTGTGGGAGGAAGAGGGAGAACAAAGTGTACGTGCCGCATGTTTACTTAAGCATAGTATAATTCTGCCAGCTGGACAAAGGGACTACGCGGCTAATTGCCCTGCTACAAGCCAAGTGGAACACTGAGGACCGAATGTGTAAATGACATTCAGGTTACTTGAGAAGTTTTGCAAAGCTGTTCTTCCTGAAGGAGAGACCTGGGAAGTATTGTGCCTCAGAGTTCACAGGTTTTACTAGGCATATGCAGTTCTGGTTTACTTTCTTTTCTTTACTCTAACTTCACTATTGTCTGCCTTTTTCTAGACCAACACTGTAGGGTCACCCTTGGAGTGTGCATTGTCCTGTTGCTGGGCCCTGAGAGAATAACTGTGTTAGTCGGGTAGTGCTTGTTTTTAAGCCTTCAGAAATGGTTACACTTTGTCCGATCCTGAGATCTTAATGAGGTATAGGTGAATTAAAAGGTTTGCTGTCACTTTTTGAAAATCTGACTTTACATTTACAGAAGTAGAGTTGGCGTCTGAGTGTGGTGCAATGAGCAGGTATAGGTTGGGAGCTGGACTGAGCAAGTTCCCTGCTCTTGTAGACGTCATGGTAACATCTAGTTGGATTCTTGTACTGCAGAGGGTAGCTGAAACACCCTGATCTTGGTATTCTTTAATCGCCAGCTGATAAATGTGAGCTCAGTGTCCTTGGTGTTGAGGGTGGAGGGCAAGCAGGGTCTTCTCAGTACCCTTGCCAGTCTGTCTTGGCTTGACTGTGAAAAGAAAATGCACGTGAGTACATTTGCAGATGTCTCTGTGATTAAAAAATGTTGATGAGTGTCAAGTCACTAGTACCATTTGAGGCATGCAGTGCCTTCTGTCACTCATTTTATGTGTCATAAGTAACTCAGCAGAAACATAATGTAAAACTATGTATTTTTAGCAAAAGATATATTTACAACCTAGAGTTTTAATGTGGGAAAGAATATATTTAGTGTGATCTTTAACTTTTTTCCTCACAGTTGATTTTTATAAAACTAAATTTGTCTTTTATTAGGAGGTGTTGATTTATAAGTAGATTTGGGAGTATTCAAGAATACAAGAAAAATACATTGCTATTTTTGACTAATAAAAATGCTCTTTCAAGAGCTCCAGCAGTTAACCTGCTTTTGTACAGTCGTATAGCAAACATCAGGATTCTGTGCAAACAATAACAATGATTTTTTTGGTGACCTTTATTTTGCATTTCTTTGTATATTCAGTTTTGGGTATTCTGGTTCAAGAAAGGCTGTGAATTCCTCAGTCTCTGAGGAAACTTAAAAAGCTTTGTAATATGTTAAACCAGAAAGAAGGAATCCACATTGATTGGACTAAAAACAAAAGTGCTGAAAAACAAGAACAAATAGTAGTCGTGAGCAGTTTCTTTCCACTTGATTGCTCTTGTGAATTCCTTCACCGTATACTAACCTATAAGTTCATTACTGGTCAAACTGAATTATTTGAATAGTTCTCTACCCACAATCTCTAAAATGAGTCTCTTAAATTAGATGTTGGAATCTTTTGCAAGGCAGATCGAACATTGAACATAATGATAATAATCTCATTTTTCGTTGGTGACTAGCCAGCATCTTATAACTTGACCAAGATGTCTTTCTTTTAAAAAATTCATAGAGAAGGAAATGATTTTTAAAGACTTGTTACCTAGAAACCTGGGGCTAAGTTATGGTCCTAACAAAAATGCTCCAAATAAAGCAACTTTTATAGTTTCTTTAAAATAGAAAATTTGGGTGTGGCTATTGAGATTTATGTAATTTATTTCAAATGTATAGGTTTATTCTGATCACAGCTATGATCCAGTCCCATATATTAAGAATTTACACACCTTTAGTGATGTGAGATAGCCTATTCCCAAGGTTTTACATCACTGCACATGTTGGGTTGTTTATCCATTTGGCCAACCACATTGTACTTTTTCAAACTAATATCACAAAAACCACAGAATTAGAGAATTTTTAGGCTTGGCAAGTATCTTGGGAGATCTCCCCTGCCAAGGCAGAATCACCCAGAGCAAGTTATGCAGAAAGACGTCCAGGTGAGTTTTGAATATCTCCAGAGTGGGAGACGCCACAACCTCTCTGGGCAGCCTGTTTCAGTGCTCAGCCACCCTCATGTTGAGGTGGAACTTCTGTTGTTTTAGTTTATGGCCATTGCTCTTCATCCTGTCCTGTGCACCACTGACACCATCCTCTTGCCACCTGCCTTTGATATATTTCTATGTATTGATGAGATCCCCTCTGTCTTCTCTTCTCTGGACTAAACAGGCCCAGCTCCTGCAGTCTCTCTTCATAAGAGAGATGCTCCAGTTCCCTCATCATCTTTGTGGCCTCTGCTGGACCCTATTCTTGTCTCTCTTGTACTGGCCAGCTCTGTGTCTCTCTTGTCCTGATGAGCCCAGAACTGAGCACAGTACTCCAGATGTGGCCTCACTGCACCTGAGTAGAGGGGCTGCATCATCCCTGTAATGGCACCTGCTGAAAATGCTCTTCTTAATGCACCCCAGGATACAGTTCACCCTCCTGATTGCAAGGGTACTTCTGGTTCATGGTCAGCTTGTGATTGTCACTCAGATACCCTTGTTCATCTCTGCAGAGCTGCTTCTCAGCAGGTCAGCCTCCTACCAAGTTACTGGTACTTGGGGTTATTCCTCCCCAGGTGCAGAATCATACACTTGCCTTTGTTGAACTTGATTATTCATGCCCAATTCTTAGCCCATCAGGATCCCACAGGATGGTAGCACAGCCTTCAGGTGTATCGGCCATTTCCCTTGGTTTTGTATCATCAACAAACTTGCTGAGGGTGCATTCAGTCCCTTTGTCCAGGTTGTTGATAAATAAGTTGAATAAGACCGGGAACAAGATTGCATAGTATATTCAGTGAAGCGCCCCTTCTTTAGCCCGTGGATAACCCTTGAAATATTGATGGCTTTTTCCTGTCTCTTAGCTGCCACCTTTTGAAAGACAAGGTGGCAGTCTACTTAAGAAATTTGTCATGACCATAACAGGATTAGAGGAGTAGAAAACATGGAGGAGATCAAAATGTAGTCATGAAAACTTCAGACTTTACAGATACCTGTTTATAAGTTAATTTAAGAACTGTAGTTTCTTTTAAAAATCTCATTCCATGAGCAGAAATGCAACACAATCAGCCTTACCTGCTGCAGTAATGATGACATTGTTTCTCAGTAGGTATTACAGCTGGGTACTACTAAGAATGCACATGAAATAAAATCATATTGTTTTTAATCACGTAATCATGTTTCACCACCTAATGCATACATGTATCGGGGCAAAAGTACAGCTATAGACATATCTTTGGCTGAGCCTTCAGGATTCCTCATTTCTTGGGTTTCTCAGGCCAAAACATCCTTTTGAAAGAACATCTGCTGATTAAAAGAGCAACAACCTTTATGTGATGAAAACAGAAATTGGCTTTTAATTATTCAGTGTGAATAAAATGAAAATATTCATATTCAAATTTCTTGGTGTTTTATGAAACCAATAAGACATCTCAGGTTTTAACACAAATGACTTTCTTTCCTGAAAGTGTAAGCCTTGTGAAATCTACAACTACATTATTTCAGTAGAAAGCTGAGTGTTTAATACCTATTCGTTGTTTAATTTTCCTTTTTCTCACATATTTTAAAATAAAATTGCAATGGGAAAATATTTCTCTTTTCAAAATGCTAATGCTTTTAGAAGGAAATTTGAATTCTGCAGTGATGTCTGAAGTTCAGACATTCACTGGGAAGTACTTGTCCTCCTTACCCCACTAAGCTGGTTCCCCATGTATTTTTTTTTTCCAGAGGAGTCTCCTAAGAGTTATTTGGGTTTTTCCATGTGAAGTATACTGCATCTGTCTGGATGCAGTTAACTTCCTTCATAACAGCTCATACGGTGCTGGCGTTTGCATTTTTGACCAGTCAGTCTTGATAACAAACCAGCGATAATACACCAGTGTTTTGGTTCTTGGTAAGCAGTGCTTGCACGGTGTCAAGGTTTTCTCTCCATCACCCTACCAAAAAAAAGGCCACTAGGAAGGGGGTTTGCAAGAGGCTGGGAGGGAACACAGCCCAGACAGCTGACCCCAGCTGACCAAAGGGATGTTCCGTGTTGCATAATGTGCTCAGTCATGAAAGCTGAGGAAAAAGAGGATGTAGGGGCATTTATCTTACTGAGCAACTGCTACATGGACTGAGGAAGTGGCTGGACACCTGCCTGCTGGAAAGTAGTAAATACATTTCTTATTTTGCTTTGCTCCTGCATGAAGTTTTTGCCTTTTTTATTAAATTGTCCTTATCTTGACCCGCGAGCTTTTTCCATCTTTTCTTCTCCTGTGCTATCTGTGCTGTTGTGGATGCAGGGGGAGAGACCAGCTGGGTGGGCATCTGTCAGCCAGCAACTGACAACATCTGGACACTCACTGAAAACTCTCTCAAAACCAAACTGCAAATACATACTCTTTCTTCACGCAGACTTGATTCTTGAATGTTGCTCGAGGAAGAGAAGCTAGTCATATAAAATGTAAAATACTATAACAATTATTTTGGTTATTGTCTTTTCTTCAATTATGAGGACTTTAGGTCTCTGTTGGCTTGATTTAGTCTTCTGTAGCCTTTTGGAAGTGGAATGGACTTTGGCTTGCATTTCTGGCATGCACTATGCATTGTAAGTACTTCAAACATGTTTTCTAATATAAAATTTCATGAACTGTAGAATCGAGGGTGGATTTCAATGTTATTGGTATACAATGATGACTGACTGTAAGACATTTATATCCCATTCACATTAACTTCAGGGAATTGCAGTTCCTGAGTTGCAGGGAATCAAATCCCTGCAATTTATTGACAATCACACCAGAATACTGAAATACCACACACTAAATTGTATGAAGAATACATGAACACTTGCATATGACAGAAGTTTGAAAAATTACCTTAGAAGCTCATAAGGCCAGGTTCTGTTTGTAAAAAATTACTTACATACTTGCAAATTTAACTTCACTGAAATTCACTAGGATGATGTCCTCAAAAATCACATGATCCATTTTGAATATCTTACCTATTTAGCACATTGTCTCTCTCAAACTAATATAAAGATGGGTACAACTTCATTTTTTTAGAGATATGGAGGAGAAATATATAGTTGGGTTGCCCAGCTTCTTAAAAAGATTTCGGTGTCCATCAGGACATTTGTGTGGGTTTCTACCCTTTAACAAAGGTACTCAACTCAGCAGAGCATGCAAACACTTGCCTTTTTTATGCCTTTGTCTGTGAGCACTTCTTTCCACCATTCAGATGGCCCTCACAGACACCATTGCATTGGGATGCCACTGTGGTTTCCTGTGTCTTTACCTCAGACCTTAGTCAGTAGCCAACTTTGGCTGCCAAACCCTGCCAACACGGCAGCCTCCTCTTTGCAAAGTAATATCTGTGGTTAAGACGTCATTCTCTGTAAATCAATTTTGGCAAGGATGACGGCTAGGGGCAGGAGCAGGATTGGTATTTAAGGGCCTAAGCCATTCAATTGGCCTTAATCCTCCCTCTTATTAGCCTGGCTTTGTGGAAGGTAGATGGACTCACTTTAAAAAGATGAAACAAGCTTTCTTTTTGGTTTTTTCTTTTTGGTAACAACAACAAAAGACCTGGGAAACTCCGATTAATTAGTATGCCTTGGGCTGATGAAAAGAATAAGGAATAAAGAATAAAATTGAAAGAAAAATGTCTAAAGCTTTGAGAGGAGTGGAAGCATGTAGTGCCAATACAGATTTTAAATACTTCTGGCTGTTTGTATAATTTTCCCAGGGTTTGCCTCTCATTGACATGAAGAGCTAAGGTGGCAAGACAATTAGAAAGTTTTGTTTGGACCATGATGATGCTGATAGTGGCCTCTTCTAAATGTCAGTTTGAATAATAAGAATCACAGTCATTATTGCTTACTGGCCATATATTTCATAGAACAATTGCATGAGAAGATAGTAGAAATTTCCAGAGAATTTGTGGTAATCATACAGGTGGATTTGTAAGGACTAGTTTCTCAGTCTATAAAATGATCTTCCAAATAGCTCTGATGTATTCCTATATCCTGAATTGAGAAAACTCATACTATACATAAGTAAGCAAACCTTTCTGGTAGGACAGATGTTCTCTTAACCATATGAGTTTGTTTTATGAGTTTTGGCTTCTACATACTTGTAACTATTAGTTCATTGATTTTTATGCTTCCATAAGGGCATGATTTTCTGACTTTATGAATTAAGGACTTTTGGCAATATATTTACAAATACTGAATCCAGAATATGTTTGAGCAGATTGTTGTGAAGGTGGAACAGTGAAAGATCAGTGTGGGAACTTCTAAATGATGAAAATAATGTGTCAAAATAATTTTATTTTTATTGACAAAGTACTTTTGTTTCAGAAAAAAAAAATCTTTCCATTGTGTGTGGAAAGAAATTTGCCTAATAGTTTGAGATAGTGCTACTGTAGCAATTCACACTTTGCTGGTGTCTGATAGACATGCTTGAAATGTATATATTAGTTAACAAGATTATCATTTGAAAAGACAATTGTATTTTTACTGATAAGTTTTTTCTGAGGTGATAAAATATATTGATATTAAATGAAGCATGAAAGTTTTAAATGAACCATGAAAGCAATAGTTAAACTAATTAACTGAGTATAAAGCCTCTTAGAATATGTATGTTATGTGGGCTGTATGCTTGTTATTTCTGTCTGGTTAAACTCACAACTAGAATAACATTCTTATCTTTTAGGAGAAACAACCTTAAACTGTATCTTGTTTTTGGTGTTAGGAAAGAAAAAAACGTACTGCTCAGAATCTCAGGGACAATACTGTTTGAAAAATTATGTCGTAGTGTCCTTGAACAATTGACTTTATCTGGGAAACAAAAAGATACTAAATGTGACTGCAACGTACTTAGATTCCTGCTTCCATACTGCAGTTTCTGAAATTCTTTCCATGTTAACATTTGTCACCCATTTAAAATGGGTATGACTGCTCAACAGGTTGGCATTTATCTTTTTTTTTTTTTTTTCTCTGCTCCTTGTATGTTTGGGTCACTTAAAGGAGGAAAGATGCTTTTCTGAGAAACAGCAGTCAAATACCTTTGTAATATCTGTAAAGATTTAGAAAAGGAGCCTCACATGGGATCAGAGTTTAACATTAAACAACACCTTTATTGCGTGCTTTTCTTGCTGAACTCATACTATTGCTGGATCATGATGTGCAGCGCAGTCTGGCAGTGATGTATTACGCGGCAAAGACTTGAGACGTGACCCATGCTGGAGGTTTAAAGCAATCTTCTTGCTCCTCTCTCCTCTGCTCAGGATTCCTGCACAGAAGGCAGCAGGTTTTACTCGGAGGATGTTGTCACAGAGCACTGGAGTTAATAATCTGCTGAGAATCTGTCCCCTTACTCTTGGTGCTCTGCTGCATCCCTGTTTCTAAGTGGGTAAAGGAGACAGAAGATCTTCCCTTTGCCTGGGGCCTGGAGGAAGGAAGGGGTTTTCTTGCCATCACTGCCCATGCAGGCAGGCTGACGGGAGAAGCACGCATAAGGTGTGCCACAAGGAAGATAGATAGCAGTCCGGTGAACACAGCAAGAAATCAGAAATTACTCTCTGAACAGAGGGTCATTGCTGTGCTGATTTGCTTTGATATGTGGAATGATAAGGTCTTTAGAGTAATGGATCTACGTGTGCCCAGAGTTAGAGACAGCAAAGCTCCTATGTGGTATTTTCAAAAACACTAAGAACATTCAGATAACAGAAGTTATCTGAATAGGTTTTAATTAAAACTGAGGAAAAAGAAAATCAGGAATTAATGGAAAATATTCCAAGAATGTATTTCTAACATGAAGAAAAGCACAGATGTGCAGTGAAGGTTGAACAGTGCTAGAAGTTGTTGTGGCAGATGAAGTGTTGCATAGTACAGAGAATTAATTTTTCTAGAATGTTTTCTTATTGCCCCTCCATAGTTGACTGCATTGCAATCAGATGGTATCAACAAAGAAGTATTCCAACAAAATTGCTGGAATCAATTAACTTATTTTGCAGATGACTGCAACACTGTTTAAAAACTGGGCAAAGTGTTTCCCTATTGATTTCATTTGAGTCTTATAATTCAAAATATATGAGGAAGTTTTACCAATATTATTTTTTTATCCACTTCCCAAGTAATGCCACATGTAAGTGAAATTGAAGTCTGTGCTCTCATACACGTATTGATATATGCTCTGTATTTATTTAAGTCAGATTCAGGCAGTAATTGCCCAGTGGCACTTGAACTGGAAGGTATTATCTCTAATTCCAATACAATTATCTTATGTTCTTTCAAATATCTGTAAATTTCCATTTTGATTATAATAATAGTTTTCTTTCTGTCTATATTGTAGTGGTATTTTAAGAAGCTGGCCAATGCTGAAACTTAAAACATGAAACTTGTTGGGTTTTTTTCACCTGATATTATTCACCATTAGATTCATATGTTGCACTGCTAGTGGAGTTTCTCTTGTTTTATCCCAGTTATTTGATTATGAGGCTTACACAATGTATTAATATTTCCGAAATACAAACTAAATGGTTAGGCTAAGTTTTGTAAATAGAAACTGGTTACTAATACTGTGGAGAAGTAGTAGCACAAACCAAAGGTGTTAAGCTATAAGTTTTCTGTGATAGAAGAATCCCTATTGTCCATATTATATATGGACAAAGGCAGAAGTCATCTAATGTTACTGATAACAAATAGGGAGTTACCCATTGCAGCTAAAACATTTATATTTTAGTTCAGTTAAACATTAACTTGTGTGTGCTCTAGTTAACTGATAACTTTTTATGTTTTATGCAAAATAAGAAAACAAAGTAGCTTTCAAAATAACTTTTTAATAAAAATTGATGGATCTTCTTGATATAAATGAACCGGATTCAAAATCAGTGAGAGATATTACAGTTGTCTGTAGAACTAATTGAAAATCTTTGTTTTACTGACTCTGTTCTTTCCTGGAAGTTCCCTGAACCTGACTCTTTCCTAATATATTCTTAGTTTAGTCATTACAAGACCACTGTTTTCATTTGTTTAAATTTAGTGGTTAAAGTGTTCCATCGAAATAGGTGATCTCATTGCTGTCTGCTCTAAACCAGCTAAGTTAATCACCTGTTAGGTATTGTTTTCACTGTTGAGTGCTGGATAATTTTTTACCTTGGTTCCAGTTGAAGAGAGACATTGTTTTTCATTGTGCTTTGTCAGTCTCTTTTGTCTCACAGTGGAGCTGCTGAAAGTACATGCTTGATTACTTCATTCAATGATTGCAAAGAGCATTGGAAATTAGTGCAAGTTAATTTACCAAGTGCACTCTGATAGTGAAAAAACTGCCTATACAAGCTTCAAAGCATGAAGAATCTTTTTTAAAGAGCATACACAGTACTTTCTCTTAACACCATGCCATCATATAATTCTGTGTAGTGTATTTTCTTGAGATTATTTTTATTGATTGTAAAGATTAAGTCTTTGTAAACAGTTAAGAACACAGGTATATACAATACCGGTCAGATTAATGGTCTGTCTCACTTGGTGTTCAGAGTGGACACAGACAGAGGATTTGACGAAAATTTGTTACTAAAAAGTCATTGCTAATTGTGTTAAGAAAATTATAAGCTATGTTCATAACCATGATGTTAAAAACAGTGAGTTTTTAGGATCTTAATTTCAGAATTTTCTCTCTAACTACAAATCCTTGATTTTTTTTGTTTTGTTTTTAAAGATAATAAATTCTAAGAATATTGTTTCACTAGTATGTAGTGTCTGTGTGGTGTAGTGGAGTTGTAGTGTAGTCTTACAATATTTTGTAAGACTTGCAACACAAATGATAATTCAGCAACTTTTTGAGTCATAGTTTAATAATTTACTTGTACTCTGAAAAACTGCAGCTTGAATGCCATAAAAAAAGCTTGTACCTAATGTACTTGTGACTGAATTTTTGTGTCGTTCACCTAGAAACCTCAAGGTCTTCCAAAAAGATTTGGACTCAGGGTATCATACCAGTTTGAAGAAGCCCAGATTTCCAAATGGGTGAAGATTTTGTCTGATCATATGATCATTAGAGGCAAATAACAATATTTCCCCTGTCCTGCCTTTTTTATATATATATTTATTCCCCTTTGAAGCTCCGGTTTAGCACACTTAAAGAAGTTCAGAGGGGTCTGATATCCACTGCCCTGCAGCTAATGTCTCTGTCTGCATAGTTGTTGTGTAATAGTTCCTCTTAGGTGGCTGTAGAAACAATAGAAATGTGGCCATTTAGTTTAAGGACAAAGGGACAAGTGCTAGCTCTCTAGTAGTCATTAATAATACAACGAAAATTGCTGCAGGGGAAGCCTGAAAACTTTGGCAGGCTCGAGGTGAGAGGGACTGAGATACTACCATCACAAAGCAAGTCTTCTATGCAAACATTTGAGTTTGTTCAGTTACCAGCTACTGTGAAGCCCACCCCTCCAAAAAGGGTGTCAATAACCCTTAAGAAAATCTCATCTAAAATTCTGTGCGGATACAGTGACACAAGATGTATGTGGTAGCTGAGGGCTGCAGCCGCCAGAAGATTAAATGTGTTGTGAAAAAAGTCCAGATGTGTTTTCAAAAAGCCTTGGTGACTTTAATCTATATGAAGAACACATTCACACAATCTACCTTATTTCTTTGGTCTCTGTCCTCTTCAGTATTTATTGTCTTAGAATATTCTTTTTTGCTTGTGCCCTTTTCTCCCTATTTTGATGGATAGAGTCCACACAAACAGGACTGGAAGCCCAATACAAGGGAAACATTGAAACCAACCACTTCCAAACCTCTTAATGTGTACATTTTCTGTGTACGTGGACACAGAAGATTCCCTAGGGAAATTAACTTTTGCTCTTTTTTTTTATTTCTAGCTGTTATTCTAGCAGTAACCAGGGTCAGATTTTCAGATCACTTTAGTAGCTTTATTTCGTAGTGATTAGTTAAGTAACCACAGAAATTTCTAATCAAAGTGATGTTTGAATTTGATCTGGTGTTATGTATTAGGTGTGTATGCAGTGTGTTTCAGAACACCTAACAATTAAAACTAGTTTTGCTTTTATATGTTTTTGTTGACTGTGATTTATATATGCGAAGCATAGTTTACAATTTCAAAGGTTTGGTGAAGTAGTTTCATTTTTTAACCTGAGTTATTTGGCAGAATTAACAAATTACTGCACTTGACATGGAGAAGTAAACAAAAGAGTTGGTTGGTTTTCAATCAATATCTGACAAAAGAAAATGGTTTTCAAATGAAACTAATTTCATATTGGACTCTGCCTCCAGAAAGTAAGAGAATTATATAAATTAAGAAAATCTCATCTAAAATTCTGTGTATCTAAAGTAGTTGTATTTTTCTGCATTGTTTAAGTGTTCTTCAGAAGATTGCAGTGAAATAATTTTGCGTTTCAGGGTTGAGTGAGGCTTAGCTACTAGCCAACTATAGAGAATAAACAGGCAAAATAAGCAGGCTAATGTATGAGGAAGTGAATGGATTAAAATATTTCCATAAAATATTTTTACTGTTTTTACTTGTTAAGTGTTACTGTTATTTATTGATAAGGAGCAGCTTTGATTAATGTGTTAATATGTTTATTTGGAATAAAGGACCTGCTCTAGTCAGCTGTAACTCTTACTGTGAGCTGCTGCAGGACTGATTCCACCTCCTCAGTTGTTATTGCCTTTTGGACTGTCTCCTGATTTATATCCTAGCATAAAAGAAAAGAAATTACTTCTCTTATTTAAAATATTAGCTTCACAGATTTTTCTTAGAATCTCCAGTGTCATTTAAAATCCACTGATACACTCTGCAGAGTTTCCTGTTTATCTTAGCTTATGTGGATTCAAGGCATTAAGGATTTTCTGGTTGTCCTTTCATGGTCCTGAAATTTTCAGGCTTTGGGACAATGACACAGGAAACCTGGACTGAGGGCTCCTCTGGCATGGTGGGTAAGTGATGTCAAATGCTGATGTTGGACGTATTCATTGTGACAGTTCACATTTTTCAGAGCTTTTGAACACACATTCTGACATTCTGCCTTTTAGCAGCAGGCTCATGACAGGTCAGATGTCCACATTGCACCCGTTTAACTTTACGGTGGATCAAGTGTGGTCTCTACTTTTGTAGTGGGCTTGAAGTCAGCATAAGCTTCCCATCTTGTGCTCAGACTTAGTTCAACGTATGTGGGACTGTATGCTGCTGCCTGATTCAGATCAAATCGATACTGTTCAGTGACCTGCAGGGCACAGACAAGGTGTTAATGATGGTCTTTTGACATTTATGCCTATATGAACCAGCTGATGAAATGTTATGACTTTGCTTATCACAGCAGCAGTCTTTTACTTCGCAGTCTCTTTCAGTAGTGGGAGCTGATCGTTTATTCTTCCATGATAAGCTTCTCACCTTCTTTTAAGTGGAAGAATTTTTATTTTTCCTCGTAACAGCAAATTTTTGTCAATGGTAAAAAGAACAAAACCTTTTGCTTCTATTTCCACATCAGAGAAATGTATAGGCAAATGTTCATGAGGACTAGTCTTGCATTACTTTTGTTTGTCATTCCAGTAATACTGTCTCTCCAAAGTACTTAGTTTCTCATGTTTTCCTTTCAATGGCTAGCAACCTGTTTTTGGCCATCACACTTACCATAACACAACAAATTGTCTTACCTGCTATTGCCTGAGGTACTGTTTATACAGAGATAATAATAGACCCTGTAACTGAAAGGGAAACCAGGATGCACCAAGGATGCCAGAACTGTTTAACAGTTCTCCCTTTTCCGGTTTTGCTGCTAGGAATTGGTTTTTTTCTGACATGCAAGTTCCAAGCAGCTCAGGTTTAATCATGCACAAATAGCAGTGTCACTGTATCACTGCAGATTGTTATTTGAGATGACATATGGCCTTTCCCTAATGGAAATCTGACAAATGCACAGTCCTTGATTTCCTGATAAGATAAAGTAGATATTATTGTTGCTACTGAAATTTGTTAAAAGTGGCTTTTAAGTGAAGGATGTTAATGGTGTCATCCAGAAAAGGATCAGTATCTATTTGATACATTTTCTCAATGCTAAATATTAGGTTTATGTCTTATTAAGTATTATATGTATATACATACACACTGCAAGCATCACAACTGTATTTCACTGTCAAAAGCAGTTGGATTTCCTCCATTGTTATAACACACTTCTCTTTTATATAATGTAGTGCGGAATGTCTTTGGTTCTGCATACTGAAGGCACTTTCCTAAAAAATAGCTAACTGGACATTTATGATGCACACGCACACACACACATAGGCATATTATATATTTTTTATAGTGTGAATAGGGCTTGTAAATTTTTTATTTCACCCCATCCAGCTTTTTGCTAAGAGGAGTAGTGTTCATGTTATTATCAGAGGCAACTTATATTTTTTGCCTAATATTTACTACTGGTTACAATTTAATTCTCTGTAACATTGTAAAATCAACTGCTGAGTAGCACACTGATTCAGCTTTAGTGAGTTCAAAATATGAATGTTCCTGCTTCACGGGAAATAAATTAAAATGCCTTCTTTTTTTCTTTTGATTTAATTAATCTATAGTGGGAACAGACAGTAATCCTACAACAGCTTAAATGCTTTGTTCTGGTGTCCACAGTGGAGTTGAGTGCAGAATAAGGAATTCTCTTTATATATTTGTCCTTGGAACTATTTGATCTAGAGGAGGGGATTGAAGGATTTTCTTCCTTTGACTGGGAGGGCCATAAATGCCTTAATGTACTTCTTCCTGCAGTCCACAACCCATTTGAAGAACCTGGAGAAAAACTTGTAGAAGCTGTATGACCATGTAAAAGTAGATTTAATTTAGGAAAATGGTTTACATAGAAAACACTTTTAACTGTTTTCCTGATGTTGCTGTCCTCTGTGGAGTATTCTGAACACAGGGGAAGCAGCTAGAAATGTGAATTGTCTAATTATTAATTTCTGACTGTGATGAGAATTTGCTAGATGTCCAGCTACTTCCATATTATCACCTGGATTTTAACTTTCTAATCTCACTCTGTTTTAATGGAGGCAAACTTTTAAACCACCTCTGTGACCTAAACACAAAGAACACTGGGCATTTTGATGGTATGTCCCAGGTGGCCAGCTACCTTTGATCCTGTTGTGTAATAGCTATCAGTTTGAGTCATGGTAGCAGTGATTAAGAGCAGACTGTGGCCTTTAAAGAAAGTCCAGAATCCTACTGAATTTGATTCAGCTCAGATTCCTCTTCCTAGACCTCTGAGGAATGCTGGGTTCCAGCTGTCTTTCCTGCTGGTGAAACTATGCAGCCAGCACTGCAGTCTGTGTGCATACTGGTGGTCTCCTTGCTTTTTTGGCTGGTGGTAGGAATGATGGAAGGGATTGCAATGGCCTGGAGCTGTGGAATTTGGTAGGACATAGGGTATGGTGGTGTTCTGGCAGCCGCCTTGGGTTCTCTTTTCCTGTCTTCTTCGTAGAGGGCTGCTCTTTTACCTGGTGCTTTTTCTGATGTTTTTCTGTCATGCCTGGTCTTCAGTTTATGTATGTCAGCACAGGTTTTACACATGCATAATCTATTAATTCCCCTGTAGAATTATTGCTTTCTATGTTTTGCAAAGAAGTTTGCAAAATTCTTGTGTAGGTCCCCTGTTTTGCCCTCATCTGAGAATTCCCATTACTTTCTGGACTTTGCAAAGTGATGTGAGTTCTGTGTCTCATCATGGCTTCATGAGAGAGAAATACCAACCTGCTTTTTTTATTTTAGGAGGTCTTGGTTATGGACACAAGCGCGAGTCCATTGGAAAAGACAGCGGCAACAATGGAATAGTCACCAGCAATCCCATGACCGTTCAACAGCTGGGACCTCTTTCGGCTTTGGCAAATCAGCTTTCAACAGCATGCAACCAGATCAGCCCTAGCTTACAGAGGTCTATGGATGCTTCCAGCCTGAGTGCTTCTCCGTCAGATACAAGGTCCTCAATTGCCTTTTTATATTCAGTCCTTTAAAAGGAGGAGGCCTGATTCTTCTATGATGAAAACGTGACATTTCTGATTATTAAAATCAGAAAATCATTCTCTGTTATGCTACAGGAAATTGCATTCCCTGCAATATAATTCAGATCAGCTATAAATGTACTGTTTGGATCATTCAAATAATGATCCAAAAATCGGTAACTGAAATTCGGCCACACAAAATCTATGTATGCTAGGACTTTTTAATGAGATAAAGGCTGTTTTATAGTCATTAACTCGATTTTTGTACTAGGTATAGGAAATACTATGGAGGATGAAAGCAGAAATAGTCCACATGTTGCATCTACATAGTGCTAAGAGTGCCTTGTTGGTGCCTGTCAAATAATAGAAAGGACAGACAAAAAAAATATAAGTGCTCTGCACATGTTCCTCTCTCCTCATCAAATACTTTTGCTTTCAAATTGTTTGTTTACATAATTAAGTTAATCAGATTAATTGTCTCTGAAAACGTGTTAATTTTCCTAGTTCTGATGAGTAGGTAAAGAAAACTATGACCTCTTCCTGTAAATGTTGCCTTTTTGTATCACTACCTCACAGATAAATATTTATTAATTCATTTTAAATGCGTAAATAAGTTTTGAGATCATAATTATTGTCAACAAACATGAGTTAGAGGAAAACAGGTATTTGACAACCACCCTACAAATGCATTAGGCACATCCCTGGATGTTAAACGTACAGTGAGAAAACATTCTACTATATTATTTTGGAATCTACATTTCCCATCGCCTACTGAGTTGAAATGTAATTTCGTATTCAAAAAAGACCACAAGAGTCTTTATTCTCAAAGCAGTTTGCATTTTACTATGTTGCTTTATTACAAGCCAAGGAACATCCTTGAAATAATTAAAATTGGTATTATGCAGGTGCAAGGAAACCTTGCTTTACTCTTAGGATAATTTTTAGCATTTCTGTCACTTCAGTTGTGAAGACTGACTCCCCTGTGAAAATTTACAAAATTAATTATGCTACATATGTAAACGTGTCAGCAAAAACCATTTAGTGGTAAGATGATGACAAATGACAAATCCAAAGACAACCCTTTCAGATAGAATAAAACTGATGCTAGAAGAATATAATTATATAATTGTTACTTACTTAGTTTTAGTTGTACCTGTATGGTTCCGAACACTGAATATGTGGTTGGATGTACTATGTCAGTACTAAGTTATACAGTTTTGGTTTTATTTCAAAGAAACATTTACTAAGGGGAAGCTGAAGTTGAAACTCTGGCAGAACCAAGGCTCTGGTGTCCCTAGAGAATCTTTTAATGATTTATCAATGAAGGTGTTATAAAATAAGTTTGTCACACAAAGAATTTCAGTTTCAGCAATCTTGTCCTCAAATTGTCTGTTTTATAGGACAAAACAAGTTTAAACTCAGATTTGAACTCACAGGTTGTCAAAACAGTTTGGGGTTTTGTTTGTTTGTGTTTTTTGGAGGTGTTGGTTATTTGTTGTTGGGTTTTGAGCTTTTGTTTCGTTTTTTGATTAAATTTGTTCAGCTAGAAACTGCTTTTGCCTAAATGAAGTTGACTGGTTCTTCCTGGGCAGAGTGCCTTGTCTGGATTTGATCTCTTGGGCACTACGAATTGAGTTCTGGCAGCTCAATCCAAACCAGATTATTCACTGAGTTTACCAAAGCCAAAGTGAATTTTCTTGATTTCTCCTGATGGAAGAAAAAAAACAGTTGGCAAAATGAGAGTTTTGCTGCAAATAGCATCAGATTCTGGTGTATAGACCATGAGGGATAAAACCTTCCCGTCTATTCTGAGTTTATGCAAAACTTACTTGGAGCATTCAGTCGTATTGCTTGAAACCAGATGTAGTACTGCCATTTGCTTTGATGCAAATCAGAAAAGGACCTAGGAAAGAGCAAAGGGTTTTTGACTAGTAAATGGAAGACCATGAAAAAAGAGAGAAAACATAGTTTTCACTCTTCCAGGCATATGTTTAAGATTCTGGATTATACCCTGACATTGTGGCCTCTGTACACAGAGGGAGAATACAGTGTAATTGCTAAATGTTAATGAAAGATCTGGTCCAAATTCAAGGTGGTTTAGCTTACAATAAGCAGATATGCCAATTAAATACCATCTGAGATTCTGGCACTTGGATAGATCTGGTTCTTCATTTTCATATTAGGTGTATTTATTTTACCCCCACTAGAAAACTGCTTACTTAGTCACAGTGTGGGCTGAATTTTAAATAAATTTTCAGTTTTTGGGAACGGGAATCTTAATTATTTTTCAATTTAGATGCAGAAGTGGGAACCAAGCTTCTTCAGAATATCTGGCTCTTATTTACTGTATACTTGAAATTCTGGGCCAGCTTTTTTTTTTGCCCTATTATGAGACTTTTGAAAGATAGTTTTTCTCAAGATTCACTGATGGATATATCCCTTTGTGTTAGGCATTAGTAGCTTTTTGTATGACACTGGTCCTACTATGCATCTGATTAAAATTCTTGTCAGTACGAAAATAGACTTTATTGATGCACAATTTCTTTTTCATTATTCATAAATGAGAAAAATTTAAAGAAACAATCTAGCAAAACACCCTCACCCACTCCTTATATTTTCTGGGTATGAATGTATGCAGCATAGCCTGGAGAAGCCAAACGTGACTTACTTGTCTTTTGAAAACTGTGGGTCTGTATCTGGGGACACAGCATATTAGCACAATTTAATCACCCTATAATAAACTGTACTTTAACAAAGCCCATTGACAACAGACCCAACAGCCTAAATCAACTTTTTCACAAACAGTCGTCCCTTTAGATCTAATGGTACACAAGACTGACCTGATAGAGCAGTCTCATTTTTTCGTTTCTCTCAATGCAAGTGGTAGTCAGCATGCTAACTGTGCTTTTTGTCAGTGGTCTGTTTTGCAAGTGCCATTTAAACTCTGATGGAGTAACGTAAGGTCCATGACAGTACCTTGCACTGACATTGAATTAGAACAGGATGTTTCTTATCCTGATACAGCAGATCAACCATGTGTTACAAAGCAAGTATCTTGCGCAAAGGAGCATTTAACCATCTCTCCCTCTGGTCACTGCAGCAAGGCTTGCTGTTCTTTTAAGCTGCATTTTTCCTGCTTGTGAGCTATCTTACAGATACAGCACCTGCAAACTACTTCCTCTGTCTCTCAGCCTGTGCCAGGCTTCCCCTCCTGTGTCCTTGAACCGTCATTGAAATTTCATGCTTCTTCAAAACTAAATTGTGAAAATAATAAACCCAAGAATTAATCCTCAAAACATAAGATGTAGAAGCCTCTGTGAGCTGGTCAGGTTTACCTAGATACATACCTGGTTCTTCCTATTGTTTGAGCCCCTTAATAATAGAAATTTATATACTGATAGCACCATGAGCTGACAGGAAATCCAAGTCTGCCCGGGTGTGAACTGGAAACAAAGAAATAAATCCACTTGACCTTTAGCCAGCATTTGCAGCCATGAATCAGGGCCCCTGATGTCTTTTTATTTCTTTTCAATGTCTTTCTGTATAAAACAAAACTTTTAAGGGCCTGTGTGTTGGGGGTTTTTCAGCTACCCAAAGAATATTTGCAGCATAAAGAAGTTTCATAATACCTTTTGAAAAATGAATGGTAACGGCAAGATTACACTTCTGTGAAGACTTTTGATTGCTGACGTGGAGGCAGATACATCTTCAAATCAAATATAAAAAACCCCTTCAACCAGTTCTCCTACATTACTCATTTATTTTGTTTGTTTTGTAAAGTTAGATAGTATCTATATTTATAAACTTGATATATAAAACTTCTGTAGGGAAGAATATTTGTTCTATTTGTATGCATTACCATTGACAAAGTCATTCAGGTTGAATATTTATTCTCTATGAATCAGTTTTCTTCCTGTTCTTTTCAAGCAAAAATAATAGATGACTCAAATCAATATGAGTTTCATATAAGGCCGGAACATGATGCTTTGGCTTCAGAAGTCCAAACCTATTTACACCACAATTGATGAAAAGAAGTGCATTAGTTTCTGCAGTGGTATATCAAGAATCCTTAGAGGAACTTTTCTTCAAAATCTTGAAGTTTTGAAGTTGGTTTCCTGAGTGACCTTTTTACATGTATATTGCCTTTGTGTAACTACTGGAACATTAATCAAATGTGCTAAACTAGAGTACCTAATATTAGGGAGAACTTTTCTCACATGTAGCCTTTCCTTAATTTTAAATGTATGTGTGAAGGTAAAATAGCTACTTCTGAATTGTCTAACTGCTTATTTTATTGTGCCTTTATTTCAGGTCACTCTTGTCATGTGAGTTTCTGGCCTCTACAACGTTAAGCTTGTCAGAAGGTCATTCTCCTTTGAGTGTTGAACAAGAGTGGTCACACAGGTACAGGGCACTTTCTTCTGTTCCTCCTGACCATGGTTTACAAAATGGCAGCGAGGTGGGGGACTTAGTAAATTTGTCACCTGAAACATCTGTGTCCAGTAACTCATTACCATCCTACTTATATGGCATGGAAAATAAGGATTCCCCTTACTCTAGTCCTTGCCAGTCCTCAGTCTGGTCTCAATCAGCCCGCTCCAGGAAGAGAACACTCTCTCTGTCTCCTCTGTCTGACGGCATTGGGATCGAGTTCAATACAATCATCCGTACGTCCCCAACTTCTCTGGTGGCCTACATCAACAGCTCCAGGGCATCGCCAGCCAACGTCTCCCCACAGCCTGAGGTCTATGGACATTTTTTGGGAGTAAGAGGAAGCTGTATACCCCAAAATTGCTCCATTTCAACTTCCCAGAAAGGCTTCCACATGGCGAATGGCAATGCCACCTTTCCAGGGTATGCTGAGAACAGGGCTGGTGAGTACCAGCGAATGCAGCAGCTGGAACAAGCCAGCTTGCAGATGGCTGCCACAAATAACATGGTTATCCAGCAGGGCATGCCGCCCATGGCAGTGGACATCCTGAAAAATGAACAGCTGGATGACTTCTCAGGCCCTGTTGTTGACATGCCTCTTCCACCCCTCTTGCTGCCACCACCTCCTCCACAAGGGCCGCCCCCGCCGTACCACGCTCACCAGCACCGGCAGCCGCACAGCCTCCCCAGCCACGTCCACCCACTGCAGGTGCCGCCTTCTGCCCCAGGCGCCCTGCTGGAGGAAGATGGCGAGCTGGATAATTTCAATGGCAAGCATGGCTGCTGCTGGGTTGACTGCGGGAGGCTGTACGACCATCAAGAGGAGCTTGTGCGGCACATAGAGAAGATCCACATAGACCAGAGGAAGGGAGAGGACTTCACCTGCTTCTGGGCAGGGTGCCCTCGAAGGTTCAAGCCATTTAATGCCCGTTACAAACTGCTGATTCACATGAGAGTCCACTCAGGAGAGAAGCCGAACAAATGCACAGTAAGTCTGAATTCTGTCTTTCTTACCAACTAAAGGCTCTCTATTACTTAGAAAAATATAGCGAAGATGTAATTCTGCCTTTGGTTCTCCTATTTAATGGTGTAATTTTTAAACTAGTCCGTGAGAATGAAAGACTGTTCCATCTTCCCACCTAAACAGAAAGGAAAGGTTTTCCTAAATTTGATACATTCCAACAGATAGGATTAAACAAAACATTTTCTACATTTATAAACTTTTACTGTTAACTGCAACGAGTGATGTGGTAAAACTTCATCAAGCAAAACTGAAGCACAATCAGTACTTCAGTACTTGCATGAAGGATACATGCAGGAAAAGTGCTGCAGAATAAATGTCACCCTTTGTCCTGAAATATTCTTGCATCATGTTACACCTTTTTGACTTGAGGAATTTTCAAGATCTTGCATAATGGAGCTGGACATATTTTAAGACAGTTGTTTGTTTTACTACTAACAAAAAACAAACCGACATACATGTTTTCATGAATACATTAGGAATAAATCCCATAATAATTTTTCTGTTCACAGATTCTAGCAGTGAGCATTCAACCTCCAAAGTCATGTTTTTCTTCCTATTTTTCTTAGGGTCACTCCAGGTCAGTCTAACATACATGTAGTCACCTAGGTTAATAATTTGGCTGTTAAGAATCAGTTTATGCTTAGTCTCCAATGCACCATCTAAAATCTCTGTAATTCAGGTTCTTGAATTGCCTCACATATGGTCTGTATTTTGCACAACAATAAGCATAACCTTACTAAGTGCTTATTTACTGTCATCCGAAAGCAACGTTGCCAGTGCAGTTTTGAGTCCCCAGCATAAACTAACAAAATGATGAATATATAATTTCTAGTAATAAACACTGATTAAAATATGTATGTTTACATGCCGTGAAATATAAATTGGTGCTTGGAGTCTATATCAGTGTATGCCTTGTTTTATAATTTTTACCATGATGTAGATGTTTACTTGTACAGTAAATAAAAAAAGCTTCTTTTGTTTCTTTGAAGGGCCAGTGTCCTTCAAGATAGAGTGGATATCTTTCCAGATTTCTCTCCTGAATATAAAGGACCTGGTAGAGATTGTGTCATGACAATAGAAAGGCTTTTTATCCGTCCCTTTTGTCACACCAGAGCCTTAACCCAGGCTCTCTGCTCTCTGAATATTTTTTTAAGTTCCATAATACTCCTTTTTTTCTCTCCAGGTAGATTGGGTCAGGGTTTACCATTAGTTTCAGTTCCTCCTTAAGGATTTCTCATCACCTTTATTGGAAGAAGGAGAATGAGGGGAAAAAAGATAATTATTATGAGTCAAGAAAGTAATTTTTCAAGGGAATATCGCATGTAATTAAAGATACGGAGACAGACATCAGCAGATGAGTAAGGACAGACAACAGGATGAAGAAAGAGGTCAGGAATGATGAAAGGGCACTGAAAAAAGGTAAATCCAAGTACCCAGGGTCTTTCTAACTATGATGAAGGATCCTATAATACTGGGGAAAACTTTGTGTTGGTAACACTAAAGTCTCTGCCCTCCCTGTTCAGAAGGGGTACTTACAGTGACCTCCTGATTATAAAGCCTCCTTGAGGAGTCCTTAGGTTTGAAGGAATCATCATTCACTGATGATAAATAATGTGTAAGTGGATAAGGTATTTAATATGATAAAGTTTTTGAGATTACTAAAACAAAGCTAAAGTGCATGCCAAATCCTGCTGTGTCACCAAAACATAAGAGGTGTCTATATCAGCTTCTCAAAGACTGATTGCTTTTTAAATATTAAAGTGTGATTAATTTTACTGAGCTTGAGCAAGCATTGCTGGGTAGCACCAAGAAGTTTGCATGTCAGAATCAGCACATATTTAACTTTCTTTGATGTTAAGAATTGTAATGAAATGTAGAAATACTGAGGGTGATATTATAACTCTCATAATGTGAGTGTAAATCTGGAACATAGGCCTGGTTTTCTTGGGATAAGCAAGCAGAAACAGCATTCTTTAGCATGGTTTGAGTGAAATAAATTGCTGCTTTATTTCTTTACCATTTCACAAATGGTGTGAATTTGGAAAAATGTATTTGGCTTTCTAATGTCCAGCAGCATGGTCTCTTGATATGTTTAGAAAATTTACTTCAGTCAGACATCATACCATTTTCACTAAGCAGTGAAATTTACAGTCATATCCATGCCATGTAAGGTTTTAAACAGAGATTTTAAGTGAGGTATTCAGGAAAACATTTTGGGCAAGATGATAATGGAAAATTATTTCCTAAATAACAAAAATTACGCAAAAGAAATCTGAAACTCTTCACCAGACCTCTATGAATGTATGCTTTTAAGTACAAAATCAAAACAATCCATTTATAATCTTTATTTGTCCGTCTAGGGTCTTTTTATACTTTATTTTCTGGTTGTAGGTGTAGCATGCCTCTTTCTCTAAAATTATTATAAAGTAATAGTCTCTATGTCCACTGCCATTTGTAGACCAGTAAGAGGCAGGAAACGGAAAGGAAAAATGCAAAATATACATCTATTATACCAATGAACCAGATTTACTTGGCAGGGTGTCTTGATAGATTACATTATCAAAGGCAGGCAGTTACACCGTTCACCTTAGTGCCATCCCACACTAATCATTGTGTAAACACTGCACATGTTGATTGTTCCTAAAAGTTTGCAAGAAACAATCTTCTCATTGAGCATGAATTGCAATGGGTGCTAGTCAATGTACTTACTGTGTCAGTATATTTTTTTGTCAGTGTTGCTTATCGCTGTACTGCTATGTATTGAAAGTGTATTATCATGTACTGTGCTGTGTGTCCCAGTGGATTGCTGTGATACGTCAGTGAGCTTTACATCAGCAAGCTTTACAAAGTTTCAGCAATTTTTAAGGTGAGGGTTACTTCTTCGTTGTATTGGTGTAACAATAGTAGAGATAATGTGAAATCAGATACACAACTGAACTTCATAAGATGAACTTTGTAAAATAATTCTTCTCTATTATTGTTCTGTGATGACGAAATAATATAATTCTGCTGTTCGTTTGCAGAACAGCTAGGACTGCAGTACTTGATATGCTTATGGTTAAAATCAGAACCATGCTCATAGTTAAAATCAGAGTCAAGTGACCTCAGCATTTGTTTTGCTGCATCTGAACTAGTATCTATTTATCTATGTAACAAAAATTTGGGGCAATAAACGAAAACTGTAAGCAATACTCTACTCTTTAGTTCCTGCTTGTTCAGGACGAGCCGTCTTCTTTGATTGTGGAAGATAAAAGTGTAGAAGGGTGAGTAGTTATCAAATATCCACACATAAAAACATCTGATGATCAGATAATCAGATCCAAACTTAAAGACAAGTGTTCTTAACTCAGAATGCACATACTAAGGTAACTAGGGCAAAGTGGAAAATGATCGCATACCAATACTGATAGATTTATTAAATTTATTGTTGTTTTTCTGTGGATTAGGCTCTTTTTTTCCATCCTTAACTGAATTTGCTACTGAAGCTGCAGATTAGGTCTTAACAGTTTGATTTGATTTACCTTCTCCATGTAATGAAAAATAATAGCGTATTTTTGATTCCTGTCTGTTTTAAGAAGACTAGTTCTTGTTCCAGACAACTACCAAAAACCCCTTTAATTTTAAAAAGCATGGATTTTACAGAGTCTTGCATTTTCTTTTACCAAAGCAGGTGACTATGTTTGGCCTTGCTTTATTAAATGGAAATACGTGAAGTTGAAGAGAACCTGCATTCAAGAAGTCGATTTGTTTGGAATAGCAATTCTTTAAATAGCTGTTAAAAACATCTTTCGTGTTCTATTCCAACTTACATCACGTGGGAAGCATTCTTCTTTTCAGTGATCTGGTTTAGTGACAAAAAACCTACTCATGACATAGTAATACATATTTAGTGTCTTCTCCTGAACTTCTTTATATAAAGTAGGTACAGCATGTTCAAATATGTTGTATTTATCTATTAATCTATGCCTAAACTTGTACTTTGTAGGAATAAGTCAAATAGGAAAAAATGTGAATAAAAATTCATATTGAAATGCAAGGAGTAAGTACAACAGTGGTTGAGATATAATCTGTAACGTTTGCCAGCAGTTACTTAACAATGGCATTTGAGGCTTCTGCAGATTTCGTTTGGTTTAGAAAAAGGCAGAAATCCCAGTAGTTGTTGAAACTTCACAGTAGCAACTGGCGAATGCTGACCTTTGTTCTCTTTGTCTGTACCTGTGAGCTTATTTCCTACTCAGGTTCCCTTCTTTTATAGTGAACATTTTTACTTTTCAAGTTCTGCTGCAACAAGAGGTATTTAATTAGCCTTGTTTTCCTGCTATGCAAACTGTAAGCTTAACATGTTTATTCTGGTGTAAGCGGCAACAGAATGTGGTTAGAGATAAATTCCAAACTCACACTTTAACTCACAGTTTTATTCAGATGAACTAGGAATGCTTCCCCTTTTGAAACTGAATTCAGTCTCATTTCTTTCTGTAAATTCTGAGCTATGTTTCAGCCCGATGCTTTTAGTATTAGTATTGATAGTACTACATGACTTTTTTTTAGTTTAGCTGTTTGATGTGATATTAACCAATAAAATTGCTAGTATTCCTGTCAGATTCAAAGCAACATCCATTTAACATTTGCTAAATACCTGAAATTATCCCACAACTCATCAGTCTGCAAAGCATGTAAAAAAGAAGGTATGTGAAAAAAAGGAACATGAAACTTAAAACACTTCTCTAATGCTTTTTTTTCGAGACACAAGCAAGCTTCCTTGAGTGAGCGTGAGTATTTAGATGGATGTGTGTGTGTGTGCTATTTGAAGAATATGTCCTTGGAAAATGGTGTTCATGTTGAAATTTTGATTGAAACCAGAAATACATTCTGGAAAAATGATTGGGAAGTTTTTTCCATCTTCAGGTTTTAGCATTGTCTTCATATGGTGTCTTACATAACACATGTGCAAATATTTTATTTACAGTACGTGCCATCTTTCTGGATAAGAAAAGGCTTTATCACGTCCTATATTACGCTGAAATCTTGATAAAACAGAAACAGTAAAAATTGTTGAATTTGCTTTTGCTTATATACTTGCAGAAACTTTTTTAACTGTGCTAAAGTAGCATTTGAGCACTTTGTCTTAATGTCACAAGAATGGCAATTCAATTGTTGAGTCAAGTTGCTGAAAATTAGAAAGAGCCAAATTTGCCTGTTGCCAATTTTTTCACTGAGTAAGCAAACTGAAACAGAAATACCATGGAAAAAGCAAAGATGTATGATTAATTAGACTATGTCATGGTGTGTGGATAGAGAAAGTCACATTTTAGTTTTCAGCTATAAAGCTAAGCCTTCCTAGCTCTCACAAGTTCGTGCAATATTAGTAATCTTCTGGTCATGATTATGATGTCTTAGCTGTTTAAAGAAAAAACAAATTATGAATTCTGGGTGTGCCTCCACAAACAGCTCAAGCTCATGTGATCACATCTAGTGCAAACTAATGAATTTTGCCTCTCAGCAATGATGCTACTGCTCTTTCAATATTATCCTTTCAGTATGAAATATATAGTGTCCATAGTTCAAAATGGAATGATAGGGGCTTTTTCTTTGGCTGCTGAAGATGCATAGCTTCCACTTGAGTTGAGTGAGTACAAGAGGGCCTATGGTACCCGGGGTACTGACCCTCAATATCAGAACAACTCTTTATGTGTTTAAAAAATGCAGAGCAAGCTCCTTTCTACATGCAGATATAGAACTGATGATAGTGAAAAATGATAGCCAGAGAGCCATATTTTAGGTTACAGATTAAACACTTATGAAACATCTTATTCTATTATTTTTCTTCTACTGGATAATTTGATTTTAAGTATTTGAATCAGCTTATTTTTGCCTTTTGACTTAGATAATTGAAAAAATTAAAACAGAACTTTAATGAAATTTTTCAAATAGGCATATTTTTAGTTTCAGTGTAATCCAGAATATGAATGTGAAGTATCCCAAAATAAAGTGAACATTCCTAATTACAAAAATACTTATGTTTGTGTGGAATGGTTTCTAACTTATTACCTCTGTATGCTTGTGGATAGGCACAAAAATTGTATTTTATTTCCCATCATCCTAATTTTAATGAAAGGTATTTTTTAGGTACTTTTCATTACTGTACTGAACTATAAATAAATGGTTAAAAAAAATGAAGCACTCTTAAATTTCATCTATTTGAAGCAAGGAATCCTAAAACATACTTTGCATCTGCCAAATTTCAGCTGCAAGAAATTTTGAGGGTATGCTAGTGTTGGGTTTTTGTTTGGTTGGTTTTGTATTTGTGTTTTGTGGTTTTGTTCGTTTTTTAAACTTAGGTTTTAAACTAGAAAATTACTTGAATTCAAAGCTGAGGGGGGCAATGGATCCAATATTACTGTTGATGGTTTGGAGCATGTTTATGTGAAGACTGGATTACTCTCCAAGTCATGAAATCTTTTTAGATAACATCTACTCTTTTCTGCTAATTTTACTATGCATTTTAAGCATCCCTGTTTGGTTGGTGACTGAACTTCTATCAAGAACAGAGTCAGTAAACTTTGAAACTTTCCATTTAGTGATAGAGAAGGCTAACAGTATCTGATGAGAAAACAGAAAATACTTACAACAGAAACAGACAGGGACCTTTCCAAGAAAACAAGATTTTGCTTTAGAGAAAAGAAGAGAGAAGTAGAGGGAAATAGTTAATAGGTTATGCTGTCCATTGCAATGTTACTGCTTCAGAAAGGAAATACAGTTTTAAGTAAAAGTAAACATGCTGTCGGCTTTATTCGGGTGATTGACACTGATTTCCTAAGGATTAGGGGTTTAATTAATGCTTCTGGTGTTCTGTGGAAAACTTCCCAGACATCTAGTCTTATGGTATATTTGTGAACATAGGCTTTAAAAACAAGCGTTGAGCATTAAGCTGCATAGAACAATCATTGGATTATTTGTACTGAGTAGTTAGGAAATGCAAAAATGCCACATAGCTTTCTGCACTAAATATGATTAGTGTTTTGCACTAAATGTATTTAAATACGTTGAAAGCTGAATGCAAATGTATGCTGAAGCATTTGTACTTCCTGAGGTAGCCCTTGACATTTCTTCAGTATTCAGATTTAGTATAAGATATTATTACTGACTTAATGCTTAAAGGACTCAAGAGAAGGGACTGGTTCTGTTTTAAAGGGTAAGTTGCAAAGCAATAGTCTTGTAGGTTTGAGTGAGATTTGTCCAGGCGGAATCATGCACAATTCCATGATTCCATTGATTTCTATGACGTGTCTGAAATTACAGAACCATTCAGAAGATCACAGCGTCCAACTGTTAACCCAGCACTAGGGAGAAGAGAACAACACCCACTTCATTACAGCTCCCTTCTGGAAGTTGTAGAGAGTAATAAGGTCTCCCCTGAGCCTCAAGCACAGTAATCCAAACACTGAGAAGACAAGATTCATCTTGATTCGCTCTGATCCCTGAAGCTATTCTGTTTTATTGTCATTATAGTCCAAATTAGCTAGGGTGGCATTTAGCAGATGCTAAAAGCTTGTTTGCTTTTACAGATACATACTTGTAGAGTAGGTTTCCAAAGAACTTGGACTGGATAAGGATTAAGCACTGCTCAGAATATGATTGTAGAAGACTCTCCCTGTAAGTGGTTGAAATAGGCACCTTGAACAAGGATATTGCCAAATATAGCAAGTACATTGGAGTGCTCTGTCACAGAAACACGGCTGCTGTTCATCTTGGGTTAACAGGGTTTGAATAACTGCTGAACAAACTTTTCTGAACAAGGTGCATGGAAACAAGGTGGTCTTTTTAGAGCTAGTCACTGTGAAGGTTCAGTCTGTGTCTTTGTAGAATGCTGGACTAAATTAAGAAAAGGAAATTCAGAAAGAGGAGCTAGTGAAGATGCTGTGAGTGTTGTGTCTAGAACTGCATTAGTCTGTTAAATGCATCAGGGTTTGCTAAATGTTACTATAGCCACCTGGTGATTGTTTTCTGATACCACTTTTATCCACTCAGAATGCTTTTTTTTCCCTATCAATTAAAGACTGTTTCAATTTAGATTTGATATTTTCTTACCATTGTTTTTATGAATATATAGAGACCTTACACTCATAGTTACAAAGTTCAAGATCACAAGTGAATCATTTTAGAGAAATGTCACTGTGGTAAGAAATTTTTTTTAATGAGTTTTTTCTGCATGAATTGTTGAAATGTAATGTTACTCAACTGTCCATGAAACAGTGTGCTTGATACAAAGAATGGTTATAAATAATTTCCCACTATCTCTTTTCTCCCTCTTTGAATGCTTTCCACTGGTCATCAACTGGCACAAGATCAAGGAAAAGATCACAGCATGCCTTTATGAGTACTCTTGGTACAATTCTATAAATACATTAAAATAAAATTATATTTATTTTGATCTTTACTATATTCTGTACTGTTTAACATTTGCAGAATTGCCTCCAAGGTTAATCAGGTGTTAACATCAAGCAATGCCACTTTTCTTAAAGGTCTGCTGTACTGTCAATGGATGTCTTCCTAATAACATTCAGATTTCTGTTTTAAGAAGTTGCAGCTATGCAAACAAGCTTATCGGGGCCAACAATAAAAAATCATTGATTTTAATTAGAAGTAGTCGCATAACAGAAAAAGACAAGGCTCCTTTTGTTCTATGAAAAGCCTGCTTTGCCTGCTTGCAAAAATGCATGGATTTCTTTCCAATGGCTTTACATAATTGGTATGACAAAGTTTCAGTCCTGTGATCTTAAAGTTTCCAAGTGATTCAGACATACTTGTCCAACTTTGTTTTAGGTATTTGATGCTAATCTATTACAGAAGTTGGTAGATGGCATGAACATGAGGTCTGCTTTGTTTGTTTAAAGGAGTGGGATAAGCATAAACTGAATTAGAGAATATTTATGTTGGGACTGCTGAAATTATTGAGACGGCATTTTCAAAAATGAGCCACTATTGAGAAACAAGGTTCCTCAGCTTTGACGGTGTCACAAGGACTCTTGAGTTCTGAATGACTGCGTAAATGTGGTCTGAATCCATTATATAAATTAACAGTGTCAGCTGCTAAGTTGTGGCACTAATTTTATGTCTGCACCAGTGAAGCAAGTCCAGTATCCATAAGTTGTCAAGGAGACATACAGATTGAGCAAATCAGTGTCAATACTCATACGCAGTGTACAATACTGTAGGAATTATTGTAATTAATAGCTCTGTAGGAACAGTGACTGAAAATATGCACCATCTCCCCATTTAAACTCAGACTGTTAAAGTTAATGAAATGAATCTTTGTGAAGCCTGGGCTGGGGATCATGGCATTTCAGTAAATCAGTGGAGAGTTTGGTTTCAAATTAAAAGCAATCCATCTGAAGGATTGTTGACCTGCTTTAATAGTGAGAAGGTTCTCAAAAGTCTATAGTGAATTTTTGAGAGCTGAGGTTTTCTCTGAAGGCAGAGGTTCTAGTTCTGATTGTTATAGTAGCTGAAGGGTATGAATGAATGCAACATTAGTCTTGAACACTGAGTCTGAATCATCACGGATCTTGAAAAATAATTACAGCTTCTTTGGACGCTCGTCTCCCATCATTCAGTTGTCTACAGTGAAAAGCTTTTAGATAGTCTTTGTAAGGCTTAGAAGACAGCAGAAATAAACTCATCACAGCAGGTTGTGTTTACTAACTTCAGTTCTTATACTTCTGTCATTGTAGTAGTAGCTGGGTACTTTTATTTTTTTCCATTAGTAAAGGAGAGATGGGTCACTGAATCAATCAACATGGCTTTTGCAACTGAATTAAGGTTGAAACGTTAACATTCTCTATTTCATGCTGTATTTTGTTGGTGTGACAGACCTCTCTCTGTTCCCATCAAGCAAAAATGTTATCTGGTCAGCAAGGAAGTGGTACACCTGTCTACTCTTTGAACCTGAGGGAGACAGAGCTGATAAGGTGACCTGAAAAACGAGAATTCTAGATTGCTTATATGGAGGACGACAGTGTTCATCTAGCCCTTGAAGACTTACATGTCTGAAGTTCTGATACAATTTTATGTCAAGGATGTTAGGAGTATGTAAAGAGGAGCAAAAGACGGAAATTAACTGCTTTAGTAAGGATAAATAGCTATGAGAATTTGTTGCAGTAAAAAGACAATCTTTGTAAAGGAAGGAGAATAAGAAAAAATGGTGCTCTATTTCTAGTCCCAGTAAATTACTAGTAGGTTATCCATCTTTCAGGCCTTATCTTGAGACAATGTTTTTTTCCTTCAATAGTGTGTATGTAACATAACAGAGAAGCATGAGGCCTTCTGTGGCTCAGAGAATGCAAAACAAGGTTGCAGCAGGGTGAGACAGCTGCAAATTTCTTTCAGAGGTATTGGGGGAGTCATGTCTCAGGTGTATATACAGAGAGCACGTCTAGGGGTGTAGGGATGTTGAACATTTCTGCAAAAGACTGTGCTGGTGGCAGAGACTGGAAGCATACGCTGTGGTGTGTCCTCTTAGATAATCTGCTACTTGCATGTGGTATTTCTTGCTGCTGCTACTTGTTTCTCCAGAGGGTGCAATGGAAGGATAGGATTGAGCAGTTTACTGACATGTTACAAGGAAGAGGAGAAAATTAGGCTTAACGTCATCTGTGATGAAGACAAAACACAAATTTGAGGCATTCTAGTTTTATGCATTCTTACAATTTCCACTTTTTTCTCAATTTTTAAGGATTCAGTCACTTTTATTCTAATTGCAAAGATTCTTCAGTCCTTGTGCAATTCTGTGTAGTGGAAGCAGGCCCCAGCACTAATCATGGGTGTGTGGTATTTGGATCTATTCTGGCACGTATCCAGCAAGCTCAGAGTTTAGGCAGAGTCAGCTCACTTAAGTTTGTTCAAGACCTATAGGTACAATGTTAGCAGTCCTGAGAGCCTCCCTCAGTGTACTGATGAGCCATACAAACAACATCATCTCTAAAGTTGTGAAGGAAATCAAAACACAGTTATTTTGTTCTACCTCTAGAATGACTCTAAGGAACATATAAGATATATTCTGTTGATGTTTTAGAATCCAACTCATTGCTGTGGGTTTGGTAGATATATCTTATGATGCTATGTATTCCATCAGTTTTAGTTTATATTGAAAGGCTTTTTTAAAAAAAAACCCAACAAAAATGAAACAAACTGAAACCCTACTTTAAAAAATCCCTTTGTGTGGAAAAAGGGGGCTGAATTAAATAGCTTGGACTCTTCAATTTTTGAATGGTACTTGTGGTTCTTTGCATTAACTTATAGAGTACTTTGGCTTTCTTGGCCAGTAGACTTGTCAGAAACGGAACTGTGCGGTTGAAGTAACTTTACTTCTGAAGTTAAACGTGTAGGCAAAATGCAATTTCTCTAAATGAAATGGGGATGTTGTTTACTTTTCTTTTAAAGTTGATTAAGATCTTTACAAAGAAAAATGTTTTGATTGTGTCCCAGAAAAATAATTATCCATTCTATAAATTCACGTAATTTAAGTTTTCCAAGGTCATGATTTTATAAAACATTGTGTCATTGTTGTCACACCCTCCTCCCCACATGCAGAGGAAGAAAATAATTTAGATGTATTATTTAAAGTTGTACAGGAAGTATTCAACCAGGGTAGAAAAGACACATATATTTTGGGAAAGCTAAAATACTAAGTGGAACGTGTCTGTCCCTGTTAAGGAACAGGCGCATTTATTTCTTAATTATTTATCTTCTTTTAGTATCTTCATCTATATCTGCCTGAAGGGTAAGATAAAATGCACTGTTCTGAGGTTCTGTCTTCTGGTTCTGGTCACATCAGATCTGCTAGCAACTTTTGGTCATTTAAGCTTGTTGATAGAAAAATCTGAAGAACAGCTTTGTCAGTTAGGAAAAGTATTATAGTTTTCTTCATTTGCTGATAGAACTATGTGCAAGTTTTAGTAGTCTGAGAAGATGAGCTAATCTACAGGTCTGGGCATTCAATTTCAAATTGTTGCATTACCAGTGCTTTGTGTATTACTGGCCTTGTGCAAAGCCATGGTAAATCATAGTTTCTGAAAGCTTAGTCTGTTACAGCTGCTGAGTTCAGACATGCATTTTATTTCCCATTTGTAGTAGACTGGTTATATACATATAGTACACAATAACTAGTAAGTAGTAACTTGTTAGTATCTTATTGGGTTTCAAGTGTACCTATTGACTGTGCAGGAGAAGGAACTGTCAGAATTGTGAAACATCCTGTGTGAGTTTCAGTAAGCCTGGCCTTTAAAATACTTGTAGTTCACAGAATCAGAAAATGGCTCAGGTTGCTGTGGTCAGTGGAAGGGACATAAGCAGGTCATCTGGTCCAACCTGCCTGCTCAAGCAGGGTAATCCCAGAGGATATGGCACAGGAGTGTGCCCAGACATTCTTGAATATCCCCTGTGAGGGAGACTCCACAGCCTCTCCAGGCAATCTGTGCCAGTGTTCAGTCACTTGCACAGTAAAGTAGTTCTTTCTCATATTCAGGGGGAACTTCCTGTACATCAATTTCTGCCCATTGCCTCTTGTCCTATTGCTCAGTACCACTCAGAAGAGCCTGTCTCCATCCTCTTGACACTCTCCCTTCAAATAAACACATTAATACAGATCTCTTGTCATTCATCTCTTCTCAAGGATAAACAGGCCCAGCTACCCCAGTCTTTCCTTGTAAGAGATGGTCCAGTCCCTTAATTTATCTTCATTCCCCTCCTCTGGACCTGCTCCAGGAACTCCATGGCTCTCTTGTACTGCGGAGCCCAGAACTGGACACAGCACTCCACATGCACCTCACCAGGGCTGAGCAGAGGAGCAGGATCATCTCCCTCCACCTGCTGGCAGTGCTCTTCCTAATGCCCCCCAGGACACCACTGGCCATCTTGGCCACAAGGACACACTGCTGGCACATGCGCAGCTTGTTGTCCAACAGGACACCTTCTCCACAGAGCTGTTCCCCAGCAGATCAGCCCCCAGCCTGTTATGGTGTCCAGGGTTGTTCTTCCCCACATGCAGGACCCTGCATTTGCCTTGTTGAGTTTCAGACAGTTCTTCTCTGCCCATCTCTCCACCCTGTCAAGGCTCTTCTAAAGGTCTGCGCAGCCCTCTGGGTTATCAGCCCCTCCTCCCAGCTTCGTGTCATCAGTGAACTCACTGAGGAGGCATCTGCCCCTTCTTACCAGTCATTGATGACTAAGTTAAACAATACTGGGCCAGTATTAAACCCTGGGGGGCCACCACTAGAGACAAGCCTCCAACTAGACCCTGTGACACTCACTGTGGCTCTCTGGGATCTGCTGTTCAGCCAGTTCTCAGTCCACCTCACTGTTCACTCAGTCCACACTTCCTGAGTTTGTCTATGAGGATGTTGTGAGAGACAATATTGAAATCTTTGCTAAAGTTGAGGTAGACAATATCTGTTGCTATTCCGTCATCCATCCATATAATTGTTTCATTGTAGAGGCAATCATGTTGTTCATGCATGATTTACCTTTGCTTTGGAGACTGGAATGACATTTGCTTTCTTCTGGTCCTCAGGCACCTCTCCTGATTTCTACAACCTTTTAAACATGATCATGAGCAGCCCCACAGTGGTGTCTGCCAGCTCTCTCAGCATTCATGAATGCATTCCGTTAGGGCCCCTGGACCTGTGGATGTCAGCTTTACTTAGGTGTTTTCTAATCCAGTCCTCCTTGACCAGGAGAAAGTTTTCCTTGCAAAATTCCTTACCCTGGTCTCCTGGGTCAGAAATTCCTAAGAGCCGGTCTTGTCAGTGAACACATGTGCAAAGAAGGTATGCATCATTTTTTGATCCATGTATGCAGTTAGCTGCATATTTAGGTGAGAAAAATTTCGAAGCATATTATAACTGATAGAAAAGAAGCAATTGTTGAAAATTGGAAGTACTTTTTCCTAGTTAACTGTGACCTTAAATCAATAAAATTTATACTTTGATCCTTACGGTGCAAAAATTGAGTTTTTACAATAAATTAAGTGTTTGATCATGTATAAGAGCTTTATGACTGATGTGAGAAATTAGAGGGAAGGGTAGGGAAGCAGCAAAGAGATTGATCACTTTCCTTACATCAAAGATACCCAGGGTGTTTTTACTGTATTTTCTGTGGGGCATTGAGAACTTCACAGAGAAATACCTGTCCTACTGTCCTTGGAGCTGGCCTCTTAGGAAAAATGTCATTATCACCTGGAACAACTTACTGGCTATATTCAGGAGGTCAGGTGGCTTTTATCATGCCAGTGTTTCATTATTTTAGGAAAGTTAATGAGATACATCCTGATAAGCATGCAGGTGTATGGGCCGTGTACCTATGTCCCAGGGGATCCAGCCCAGGAAATGTGAAGTTTTTCCTCATTGGCTTTCCCTGAGTCCAGAGTCCAGAGTTGTAAATTGCATTCTTATGTAAAGAAGCTGCTTAAAACATGTTTTGATTAGTTTTGTTTCATATCGTGTATATAAACAGATATTTTGATTTTTGAGAAATGCATTTTTCTGAAAGCCCAAATTTTGTTTGTTGTAAATAGCTCTTCATAGAATATCTCTTGTGGCTTCCTGCTGGCTTCCTTTGCTGCCTGTTAGAACAGCAAATTAAGTATCTCAGTATTGGCTACTTGACAAGTGTATGATCTTCATTGTTTGTGGTAATAAAAATATGACAGCCTTAGTGCGGATGCCCTTGGTTTAAGTAGTGATGTGTCAGAACACCCACATCTTAGGGAGGATCACATGTTTCTTTCTCATCTCTTATAAAAAATTATTCCATCTGACATATGCATGGCAGAACATGAACTAGATTTCTAGAGATAAAGTTGCAAAGTAACACAAGTTTGGACCACCACAAAGAGCTAAGTTGCAAGACTAATCCTTCCATAGATAACAGATTTCTTTTGAGAAATTTGGGTCATTTAGAAATATTTGAACAGAAATCAATCAGACAGAACTATCACCATACATTGTAAGAATAGCTATAGCTGACTCTATAGCTGTAAACAGGAGTCTCATCTGGCTAAACTTGCATTGAAATTCCAACTGGTAGTGGGAGATGTACATTTCAAATGAAGCCAAAGTAACAAAACAGCATATGCTGTCCTGTCATTCTACTTTTTCTAATAAAATGGCTGTTACTGCTTAACATAATTAGGTTTATATACTAATTCTGGAGTATCTGCTTAACAGCTCTTCATTTTATTAAGATATTAGGCAAATATTTTCTGCTAATTGAATACCTGTCATCAACGATATAATAGCACTCTTAAATGTGGATGCTTTTAGCGTTTCTGTAAAAACTATCAAATGTTAACCTGCTTTTAAAATGCATTTTTAAGTTAGTTGTAAGTAGAATACCTCTGTGTTTCAAGGGCTGATAACCTCTCAAACAGAGATGAAAACTGTTTTCTCACTTCAAGCAGGAGACCATCAATGGGAATGACTGCAAAATGCACAAGTGGATTTTCCTTACCTGCAGTGTAGAACAGTAACTACAAAACTTGGCTGACTCTGGACTAGTATGGATTGCTGACTTTTTTAAAAGGCATGTCTGCATCGTGTTTTGTCTGTTGAAAGAAACACTATTAAAGACCTTAGTTTGCAGTCAATTAATCTCCTAGAGTAATTTGTTTGCCTGATTCTGTTGCCAGATGCGCTGTCCAGGTACAAGCCACTTTTGTGGTGGCTAAAGAGACTTAGCTGATAAAGCAGTTTATTATGTTTCTCTGCTGTAAAGTACATTGATCTTGCTCATGGAAAATGTTAGTACTTTCTCCTTTGTTTGAACTGTACCTCTATTTTTTCAGTAGTTGTTGTCTGTGACTTAGATCTCATTAGGATTATGCCAAGGTCACTGAATGGCATGTCAGCTTAATTACAGTGGCTTTCAAGCTGAACAGTTCTGACTCACAAATAGGAATTCACAGTTAAGTAAATGAACAATCTGAAATCTCCAAGCTGCATGCCATGCAATGCATAGCTCCTTGCAGTAAGATGCTGAGTGAAGACTGTATTCCTTGGCTCCAGTTAACAGCAGCTAAATTTAAAAAGCCCTTGACTTTTAATGGGACTGAGCACCCCAAGGGTGGGCTGTAAATTGCAGATTTTTGCTGTCTTATTTTGAACAGTTAAAAATGAACAGTTTGTTATCCGTATGTTATCCCAGTTGGAAAGTTTTTTAACAGCAGTGGTGTGAGATGTCTGGTACCCTAAAGGAAAGGCATCTGTTAACAACAGAGTGACTTGTCCATTGCAAACAGTGAACTATTAAATAATTCTAAGCACAGGGAAATAAAATAAAAGAAAAGAGGCCTATCTATCAGGTTGAAAGTATTGTTCTTAAGAAGAGGCATAAGTTGCCTTCACTCCTTTGCCCCAGAAGTTTCCACATGTTGAAAACCACCTTCTTATAATTATGTAAGGGTATCATTGAATGTGTTTTTGCTCCAAAATCTTAGATCTTTCTGCAGCTGAATGATGCATACGAATTCTGTCTGCATTGAGATGCAGCTCTGCCTCTGTGCATCTGCATTAGTGGTCTGTTTCTTTTTATGCTCTATGTTTTACCCAACTGACATCCACATATCTTCTAAATCAGACTGCCATATGCTTCTAAAATATATTCGGCTTTATTTTGCACTTCAAAGGTCTTTGCAGTGGTGCTTATTTACACATCAGATGCATCTAATAAAAAATGTCGGAATACAGAGGAAAGCAGAATACAGAAATCTTATGTATTCTGTAATCAGAAATCTTCTGATTCTGTAAAAAACAGAATCTTCTTTCATGCATGCCCAAGTAGATACATCAAGAACATTTATCATTGTGTTTATAGTCAGTGTTTATTCAGATTAGATAGGATTAACTCAGGTGTTTATGAGTACAGGTATGACAAAACAAAAGTGCATTTTTCCAGTTAAAAAAATAAAATAGTAGTGTACCTTTCATGTTATCCCTAAAGTTAAAATAACTGAAGTGTCAGAGAAATTTGTGTTGACAGTAGGTATGGTCAGTTCTAATGGCCAGACCTAGGCAATGATCAAGGGTAGAGTTGTGTTCTACAATCAGGTAAGTAATGGTTTGGATCAAAGAGGCAAAGAAAGGCACTCTTTCAAAAACCTTGTCAAGAGCATCTGTCATCCATTGACTCAAAGCAACAGTCAGAGTAACCTGGGCTAAAAATCTGTTTTTTGGCTAGACTGGAAACCTAAGCAGACCATGCGTAAATGGTTAAAAAGCAGTAGCTTTTTAGAACAGAGCACTAAGGACTAATAATTTTTATCTGATACAGAATACTGGTGCAGGGATTAGAACTGAGCAGCCAGGGAGGATCTCTGCTGTTTCCTATGAGGAGTATCCTGATTGTTCCAGGCTACTCTGTCAGCTTCACAGGCTTGCCTTTCATGTCCTGGAGTATTGATTTGTGGAAGAACAGAAGTGGCCAGGTGTATCTTGGTTATTTTATTTAGGTTGAACTCTTCCTAAATCAACTGTTCCTGACCAAAAAAGACCCACTGACATGTGGCATTGTGTAATTGATTGTCTGTTTGGGACAGATTTGGGACAGAGAAAAGAACTTCCTGAGAGGCTCTTATATTTTGTGGCAAAGTATAGCTTCCACCTTGGCCTCAGTTACTCAGAGTGTCTGAGAATAAGGCTTTGCTGCAGTGGTTCTCCATCTCTTAAGTGACCAGTTAGGGGAGAGTGAAGGAGCCCTACAGGTCGCGTGCCTTATCCCTTTTCAGAATGCTGTGTACATGTTTGTGTATTCTGTGAGATGTATACAGTATGTATACAATAAGTATAATACTGAACATAATACAAATACTGGACCATTTTAATGGAGGGAGAAGGATAAGATGGGTTGGCTCTGGAGTTTTTTAACATTTAATTTGTTTAATTCATTCTCAGTGATTGAACTCCTAGGCTGACTATGGAATGGAAAAGAAGGTCACAAAATAGAAGTACCGCGTCCTGTAATTTAAAATGCACGACTCAGACTTTTAAAATACAGACATTTTTCTAGTTAGTTTGAGATATGAGTTTTGAGCTTCCCTTATGGAACCAGCAACAAAATGAACCACTAGCAAAATGAACCACAGCAAATCATTACAGCCTCTTTTATCAAGATGCTATGGCTTGATTTAATTTTCTATGGAATTAGATTGATAGATGAAAAGCCTCACAATTACTTCTATGCAAATTAAGTAGCTAAACTGCTAGTTAGCGCATCAGATATGAATGGTTATTACTGAGTATTTTTTGCTGTGGTTGACTGAGCAATTGACAGCAGCAATGCTTACATGTAGGATGATGATGGTTGACCCTAATGAGCTTGTATAGTTCATTGTGACCTGATCTTCCTGGGACAGTGATCAAAGTTCTGTGAATCTTTCTAATGCAAAGAGTTACTCATTATACTCCCCAGCACATTCTTTGAGAGGTTTTTTCAGAAGATTTGGGATTTTTGCAGTAAACCTGAAGCATGTAGAACAACCACCCAGTCACAGGTGGTAAGCTGTTACTCCTTCCTGATGGTTTTTAGGAGACTAGTCAGTGTTCCATAGAGATATGGGACATCTTCATTACTGTATGTGGTAGTCTAGATTTTAAAAAGTTATGTTCAAAACCTGATATCTCGGGAGTATCTTTCTGAGGACGCTGCTATGCAAAGGGAGAAGTAGCTAGTATTCATTACTGTTTTCCTCCTCAATGTTTATGACTCAGTGTTATGAAATATTAAGACAGGACCAAACTTTGCTTAAGACAAAAATCTTGAGTTCCCTGAAATATTTTCTTTACACCATTCAGCTGGACATGTTTGGCTCCATAATTTTCCATCTGCATAAACAGAATAACTTAGAACTCATTGTGCAAGTGATGCAAAGAAAATATATAATTTTTCAGAATCTCTTCCAGATTTTTAAAGTATTTAGATTGGCTAAACACTGGGCAGCACCAGATTATGACACTTCAAGGGAAAGTTCACTGTACACCTCACATTACTGCAAAACTTGCGTAAAAATAGATGAGTTTTTGCCATACACCATTTTCTCTGTCATTCTTAGAATTTTATATTCCAAGTAAATAGAATGTGGTCTCTCTTAGGAGACAGGAAGGAAAATATTTTGAATAAAACTTCGAAGTTTTATTCATATGGGTAAAGCAGTGACATTACAACTGCACTGCATACAAGGTAGTTCAGTCCTGCTGTCACAGCTGCTTCTTGACATCTGAAGGCAGCAGTCTTCCCAGTGGAAAGTAAGATTCAGAAAACAGATCTCTGGTCCTCTATAAGCTCAGAAAAGTCTTGCTAGTGCAACTCCCTTGAATGAGCTATAAACAGTATAAAATTTGCACCCAGGAGTCCTACTCTGTCTCTTTGGTACTGCTTAACTCTCTGGGATGGGTTTTGTCCCCAGACTGTAACAGGAGCCCTTTATCTGCAAAGACTTCTTTTGTGTACCTCACAACCAAAACAAGAACAACAAACAAGATTTACTACCTTTTAGGTAAAAACTTACTTGCATGCTTGACAGAACTTGAACACTATGTTAATGGTGCCATCTGGTGGCATTTTATGTAGCCCTATGCTACTTTTGAGGCCATGCTAAATTTTAACATAATTTTTTTTAGCCTATGTATATGAGAACATTTTCGGACATTTTAGTGAAATAACCTGGAATAGATCCTTGAACAGCTTTTCCTCTTCAGTCTCTTGAACTGCTTCTGACTCAGTTTTCTCAACTTGAAGGCAGTTCTTTAGACATGATGACAGGACAATGTATCTGCAATGTTGCTTTGGCTGGGGATTCTCCACTCTAGAAGAGATCTTGGACAGTATCAATTGGCAACTGTTACTAAAACAAAACAACAGCAAGAAAAACCAACAACCTCCTCCCCAACAACAACAACAACACACACAAAAAAGCACAACCAAACAAAAAAAGCTCCATGTAACTATTTGCTTGAGTGTTCTTTTCTTCACTTCTACTGATATCTGGTTTAGTGCTCATCCTGGTCTTAAGCCAGCTGGAGATAAAACACTGCAGAGCCACTCACTCAGTCCTCCCTCTCCGTCCCCCCACCCCAAAGGAAAGGGAGGAAAATTGAAGCAAAACTTGTGTGTTAAGATAAGAACAGTTTAATAATTGAAAAGAAAGTAAAACACAGTAGTAATGCTAAATGATAATAATGATAATAGAAGGGGAAAAAACAAGTGATGCACGATGAAATTACTCACTGCCCATGGACCACTGCCAGACCCCCCTTCCTGAACCCAGATTAGCCCCTTCCAGGTAACTTCCCCCAGTTTATATACTGGGCATGATGTTCTGAGGTGTGGAATGTCCCTTTGGTCAGTTCTGGTCACCTGTCCCAGCTGTGCTCCCTCAGTTTCTTTTGCTCACCTCCTCACTGGTAGAGCACAAGAGAAGGAAAAACTTCCTTGATTTAGGATAAAGATAACTTAGGAAAAGCCAAAACATCAGTGTGGTATCAACATGATTCTCATTCTCTCCCCAAAACACAGCACTGTAACAGCTACTGAGAAGAAATCAGCTCTAATCTAGCTGATAGTGCTGGATCAGTTCTGTGAGGAGAAAGCCAAGGAAAGGACACTTTACTGTGGCAGGATACATCAGAGATGCACATGTAATCATGGATTCCCAAGATCATAAACAGCACTGAAGAATTTGTGATGTGTATGAAGACAAGAAATTAAACCCAGATAAACTGAGAACATGTGTGCTTTTTAGCACATTTTTTGCTACTATCTTCTTGCTTCTAAAGGTATTATTTAAATTGGCAACAGTGTTAAGATGAATGTCTGCAATTGTACCAATGAGTAGGGAGAAAGAAGAAATGCCTGAACTCAGCAAACAGATGACTGTTGAATCGTATTCCTTAATGACTAATTTTTTTTCCTAAAGGGATCAAAATTAGTTACATTTCCAGAATGCTGAGTGTGTAGTATGCTCTAATGGTCTAAAAATTCCCCCTTTAACATCTGATGGCATAAGAGCATAACAATCTGAAAATATAGAAATTACTCTTTATGTTTATATTTCCCCAGTATTTGAAATTATTACTCTCCTTAAGTGTATGAGGAAGACTATAAATCTTTACCATGCCTTGAACAGACCTGTTATTGTTATCATTCAGTGAAACCTGAAAAAGGTTCAGAAAAAGGATTTTTAGTGAGATCAAGAGTTCAGCTGATGTGCTGCTGAGTTCTGAGTGTGATACAGGCATGATTCACATGTGTGAGGCAATACAGCAGGCTCTCGAATGAGTAAACAAAATATTTTAAAGACCACAGGACAAAAGAAACATGTCTCTTCTTTTGAAGAGAGGGACTTTATTTTAAGATGCTGTTAGTCTGTTAAATAATTAGCCCTCTAATGGGGGCTTTTATATTTTTTGTAGCTAAACTTTGAACTAGTAATTTATGAATAATTGAAATATCCATTACAGAAAGACATTTACTCTTGAAAACTTCAGGAATGGAAGAATCAGTAGTTGTGCTAGTAACTCATTTGCATGAGTAATTAAAATTAAATTTTTTAAATGTGCCTTTTTACTGATTTTTATTTGTATAGTTTCTGCTTTTGAGCATTAGATTAATGCTTTTCTACTACTAAATCAATTAAAGTAGTAAGCCTGGTGTCCTTTAAACAGCAAATAAATACTTAGAAGAATTTAAAACCAAACAGTAAGCGTTGCATTGTATTATTAGTCCTGTATGGTGTAGCTGTAGAAAAACACTTCTCGTGCTTGCTCAACTAGAGATACAAAATAAATTTCCGTGAAGAAATTAAAATATCAAGCAGTTAGAAAGCTGCAATTAAATAAAAAGCGTGGGCTCCAGTCTGTTAAGAAGAGTGTTTCAGTTATTCAAGAGGGATAACAGTTTTCCATAATCTGTCACTGTGGATATTAAGTCGGATTTCTTTACTTAAAATTGTGTTCTCCTGAAAATATTGTAACGTCTGTCTAAATACCTTCTTTTTAAGCATGGTTTAACAATGTTTTATCATTAGCTATTGGGCGAAATTGAAATCTGATAGTTTTAAAATGCTTTGACCTCTGAAACAATAAAATAATTTTAAAATGTTCATTATAGATTTTAAATGTTAAAGAAAAGAGTAAATGATCCTGAGGTGTACTTGTAAAATGTGTCAAAGATACCACATTGTTTTTCTATTTGCTGGAAAGGGTTTTCTCATAAGACATTTATGCAGGATGTGTAGTTTAGTGAGATTTGTCATAGGAATGAATGATTGCAAAATCCTGACTTGAGAGACTAAATGTGTTGATTCTCAGGGTCAGAGTTGTACAACTGGTTGATCTGTACCACGACAGGAGATGGGATTTTTCTGAAGGACAGGGTCCTGAACAGGTTTGCCTTAGCATCCTGTGAGTGGTGTTTAGTGTCTGTACAGGCTGTACTCACAGCCTGCCTGTGAGCTGGCTGGATCAGCACGGGGCCTAATTAGCACTATGGTTTCTTGATAATGTTCCCTGTATCAGTCCCCTTCTGTTTCTAAAGATGTTAGCTGCATCCATTGAGCATGTATTGTAGTTCTCTACTTGTATTCTCCTCCCCTGCCATTTCACTTGCTAACATTTTGTGACTTCCATGATATTTCCATCCATAAGCACCACAGAAATATTTGACCCAGTAATGTGACTGATACCTACACATTTCAAACTCTGGCATCATGAAGCAGAATGTGGGTACATTTTTCTGTTCCTTTTAATATCCTCTTGGACTGTGAAAGGAGAACTCATAGCCACCTTCTTTGTGTGCCCTCAGAAAGGCCAGGGCATTTTTCAGTGCTAACCTGCAACAATGGCAGAAGTAATATCAACAAATCTTGCTGTGGGAAAGTGAGCTCTGACACTTCCATGTCTTTGCTCTGGCACATTTCCGCTGTTGTAAGTCGATACTAGGTAGCAAATAAAGAATAAAAAGTATGCCATGAAGAATTCTACCCTTTTAAAAGTAGAATTTATGCTTTAACTTCTAAAGTGAACTTGGAAATTGGAGGGAGAAATGTTTATTTACAGGATTTAGATTCATTTCCCCTTTGCTTTCTAACAGCAACACCAAATGCTTTCTGTAAACATTTAAGTCTTAGTGTGTTTGAGGAGGTAGAAAAAAACTATGTTTGGTCCTTGAAAATGCTAAAGAGACATTAAAACTATGAGCAGACAAACACTAAAATTTATTTCATATCTAACCAAGGAATTTCAAATAAGAAAGGGCAAGTCAACTTCTGTAGTCAGCTTCTTTAATAGTCAATGCTGGAAGCAGAGATACTTGCTCTTAGGTACAGCTGCCTCATTTTCATAAAAAAAACCCAACTAAGCCAACCAACCAAACAAAAAAACCCCAAACCAAACCAAACAACCCCCTCCAAAACAAACAAAAATCAGCCAACCAACCAAAGACCCAATCCCACCCAGAAAGATATGAAGGCATGGGTAATATACAAGGGAGAAAATACTGTGAATACTGAGAGGGGTCAGAGTGGAGTTAGACCTTGAAAGAAGGTTACTTTATTTTCCCAAAAGCTGTTCCTTACCTAGAAGAGTTGTCTTTCTCATCCTTGGGAGTGTTCAGTGTCAGCTTGGATGGGGCTGATGGAGTGAAATGTGTCTGTGCTCATGGAAGTGGGATGGACTAGATGATCTTTAAAGGTCCCTTCCAACTCAATGATTCTGTGATTGTATGAAAGAACATGATAATTTTCATTCATTAGCTAAAGCATTGCAAAGTTTTATCAAAAAACCTAGGTTTTTTTTTTTAACAGTCTATTTGATTTTGTACTTATTATTCTTTTTCAACTTCCTGTGTAATTAAACATACCAACATAGATGTGCATCCTAATTTTCACTTCTGTTCAGTACTACATATATGTCCTGTATTTTGCTTTTTGTATGGATGGCTTCTTATTTATCAGTACCCGGAAGACAAAATACAACCTTTGTGTAAGGGGAGGGGCAGTAAAGGGCTGAAGGAATTTCTTTTCGACTGCTGGCTTTTTGTGAGCCTCCTGCAATGAGTCAAAAAGATAGAAGGAGAAATAATTATGTGCTTGTTCATGTGCAGATGGATAAGTATTTTTCCATGGTTCAGATTCAGAGAAGCAGCTCTAGTTAGGATGTTGAGGCATGCGAGTAAATCATATACTAAGTGTTTATTTCATTCATGGATAATCCGCTAAATAAATAGGACTTGCATAGTAGAAATTAGCTATTTTCTTTGGAGATTGATTAACTATTTCTACTATAAATTTTAGAGATATACACAAAAGACAATCTCAAAAATCAGAAAATATTAATGATTCTGAAAATTGTTTCAGTGGCATGAATACAATAACCTTGTGAGTGGCAACATTTCTGCCTGAAAATTTTTGAGGATAAATTAATCACAATACAATAGCATGAGGATTTAATGTTTGACATTCTAGTGCCACTCTTAATACCAAAAAACTGTAGTTGTTCCATCTGCATCAGCCAGTCCTGCCCCAACTCCGCAGCACTTTGATTTCCTGTAATTTCAGTCTAGGATGCATCTGAGGCACATTCTAATTTCTAAGATGAGAACCAAGGTTTCTCCCTGGGTGAGAGATTAGGATGCTGCAGAGTGTTGATCTTCCCTTGGCAAAGTCTATTGTTGTTTTACCCTCCTGCTGGCATTGTAGGACGGACAAGTAATGCCTATGGGATGGTCTGCCCTGGGTTTCCAGTACCTAACTAAAGCATCCTTTAAGAAGCATTTTAAAATCATAGTATCATTCTCTTGCCCCTGGAAGTAGGGGTAATGTGAGATCAGTGAAGCTGGATGCCAGAAATCAACAGTGACTCTTTATTACAGTGAATCTTTATTGGTGATATTGCATGATTTTCTGTGTGGAAATGCCTTTATTCTGGTAGTATTAGGAGCAATCACTGTGTTAATGTGGCATCTAGTATACTGTGTAGCCCATCTAAACTTGTGTTTTGTATGCCTCTGGCTTACAGTGAAGCATATCTCAACTGTTGTTAGTTCAGTTTTCCTACTTCCCACCTCATTCTTTGCTGGCTCAGACTAGGAGTAGCCTTCTGTGTCGTGTTCCCTAGCAGCAAAAAAAACCTAGCAGCAAAAAAACCCCAGCAGCGGGTCAGACCTGTTCTCTCTTGCACATTTGTAGATAATATATACCAGCAACATTCAGCCCTTAAATATGTTTTGGACTTTTTAAATTGAGAATTTTATAACTCTCTACTGTATCTAGAAGAAATTTAGTTCTTTTCCTTCCTTGAAAAGAGAAAAATAGAAGCAGGAGTGCAAAAGGAAGAATGAACATGAATTAATAAAAAGACAAGTTTTTCTGAAACTAAATGAATTTTCCCAACTTAAAGCCCTCAAGGAAACCAGTGCAGTCTTTGGATTGATCAGATGAAACAGTTTTACAATCACATCTGATAGAAATGAATTGTAAATATGCCAGGAAAGGAATGACCCTCATTCCTTCTAATGGAAGCTAGTTCAAGCATGAGGAGGCAGTAAAATAAATATGATAAAATTCATCAGTGGTTGGAATAGATCTAGTATTGATAAAAATGGTATTTTAGAGTCTCTGTTTCTGATTTTCCATAATGGAATTTCTGTTTTCTGTAAGGATTTTTTTTTAAATAAAAGAAATGGTTATTCTGTTCCCTGAATGGGGAAAAAGGTCCTGGTATTTCAAAACATAGCAACAAACAGTTGTCAGGAAATATCTTTTGAGTTATTCCAGCCATTAAAGTAAATCTTTGTTGTTGAAGCTAAATGCCGTATCTAGTTCTGAAGGTCCAAACTACAGATACTAAAAAACACTGGTTCAGCATGGAATCATAGAATGATTTGGGTTGGAAGGGACTTTAAAGACTATCTAGTTTCAGCCCTCTGCCATGGGCAGGGAACTTATAACTATGGACCAGACTGCTCAGAGCCTCATCTAGCCTGATCTTGAGCACTCCCAGGGATGGGGAACCCACAGCCTCTCTGGGCAACCTGTTCCAGTGCCTCACCACCCTCATACTACAGATTTCTTCCCAATATTTACGCTAAAACTACTCTCTTTTAGTTTGAAGTCATTGCCTCTTATCCTGTCACTATATGCCTTATAAAAAGTCTCTGTCCAGCTTTTTTGTAGGCTCCCTTTGGGTACTGGAAGGTGCTAAAAGGTCTCCTTAAAGCCTTCTCTTCTCCAGGCTAAACAGTCCCAACTGTCTTGACCTGTCCTGATAGGAGAGGTATTCCATCCCTCTATCAGCTTAGTTGCCTCTTCCAGACTCACTCCAACAGGTCAACATCTTTCTTGTGTTGAGGGCCAAAGAACTGGACATGGTACTCCAGACAGGGTCTCACAAGAGCAGTAAAAGCATAACAGTAAAACTGACAGTTTACGGACCAGAAAAAAAGATATTTATGTGCACAAAAGGGCGCTTTCTTTCTGATCAGAATATGCCTTTTGTTTCGTAAAAACTAATGGGATGCCTTTTTCAAAAAATATTTTTAAAAGTCTGTTCAATACAATGTTATTACCTATTTTTTTAAAAAAAGTTCTGTTAGGATCTCATCACTTTTATGTTCCATCATTATTGTGTTTGTAAATAGATGCTTCATGTAAGACATGAGTAAATGGCTGGGCATCACACTTTTCATCAGACATTATCTGTTCCATAATAACTTTTTCCAGTTTTTCTAACTGTTTATTTAGTTGTAAACCTCCATTGACTCATGTAATTAGAGATTTCTGTGAGTGTTGACAAACGTAATCTTTATTGCTTGGTAACAAGCTGTGTAACTCTTTTGAATGTCAAGAGAAACAATCACTGAAGGAATAGTATTTATGGAATGTCAAAAATGGAACCATATTAATCACTTCAACAGAAAATACTCTTATGTATAATTAGATTATGAAACATCTCTTTATCTACATGATTTATTAAAATCTCACTTTGAGTCTCACTTTCAGATTTGGGAAGCCAAGAATACTTCTAAAGGCTCTTCTCTAGTCCCACAGTCCTGTAAGTACCGTGATGTTCCAGCTGCTATTGTTTTTAGCCAGGGATCTGAGCACCAGCAGTTACAGGCTTCCACTTCCCCAGATTCCACAAAACATGGTTGGTGTTGCTGGAAAGCAGGCTGGATTTAGCAAGAAGCCAGTTAGCTGTGGGCTTAATTGTGTGGTAACCAGTCAGAGTGAGTGCTGCGCCTGCCCAGGCTCCTGGTAAATTAACATTGTGTATTTCCGTTTAAAGTGAAGAGGAACTTGTTCTGTTTTCAAGTGCACACAGGAATGTACAGCCTGTCAGCAGTAATGGAAACTACAGTAAAGTTTGTAAAATCAACTCTGTGGCTAGTAAAAGTGCCTAAGTCTGATTTCTCTTTCATTTCCTCAGGAGTAAGTGAGGGATATCTGCACTAAAGTCGGTGTCTCAGCAGGACTGGTCAGATGTTATGAAAGTAACATTTGTTGATATGTCTATTGTTCTTGTCTGAAGTTTATTTGAAACACTGAATCACAAAGAAAATAGAGTAGTTTTTTCTAATATTTGATGAATTGTGTATTACCAGAGATAGTACCAGAACTACTACCGGAAGGTAGGAGATATTAGGGGACTATACATTTGTTTCTCTGTGTGATTTGCAAGTAATCCACAGGGCCTTCTACCATATTGATTTTTCTTATTAGTTTATTTAAGTTTCAGACACTGTCTCAAATTTGAATATATTTGTAATATATCAGGAAAAATTCAAATAAAATATATCTCTTAAAATATATTGTGGATAGCAATATCATGTGTAGAAACAATACTGATAGTTTTCCTAAGATACGGAAATATGTATACTTTGGCCTTTCTCCAGAGTGAGTAAAAAAAGTACAGCGAGTGATCTTGGAAGGTCCCTTTGGATCACTGTTAGGAGATGAATCTTTGCTAGAAACAGCATGACTAGAAGTAGGTTTTCAAGCCTCTTTATCATGTTTATCTGCCTGTGTAAATTTTCCTGTGCAGTTGTTAGTAACCAGAGTTCTTTTATTACAAAGATATGGAAAAAAAAAAAGCCATGAGGATGTGGGCTGTGTCATGTAGCTCTTGGTAGTTGTTCTTGCCCTGATTTCTGCATTCCATTGGTGGGATTTGATGCTCCTCAGGAAGTTGTCTAGGCTCCCCAGATTCTGTGGAGGGAGACAAACAGGCAGACACAAATGTTTCCAAAGGGGCGATTCATCTGATCCTAAAATGTTTCTACAATGTCTCTGCTAACTTTTTCCAGAAAAGGGTGGGTAGAGGACATGCTGGCTGCCATAAATCATTAGCTTTTTGAGGTTGTCACTTGTTGCTGTAGTTTTCTGTGAGCATGATAAAAAGTAAATATTCACTGGACACTGCTCTTACATTGACTGCACACTACTCAGACTCGTTTAACTTCTTACCTTGCTACTGATGCTTCAGTCTTTTAGCAAAGGAACAGCTAAGGGAAAAAGAATCCTTAACATTTTCTATTCTAGACCTTTGCTCTTCTAACAGAATTCCCATTCAAGATGGGATGAAAATAGTCAGGCATGGATTTTCTCTCCCATCATTTCATGGTCCTTGTTAGCTGATGGTGCGATTATTAATTGCGGCTGCTGCCAGCTTTTAAAACCTGTTTCTTACTTATTGGAACATCAGATTTTGAGTGCTGGAAGTCTCAGAACAGCATTTATGCTTTTCTGAGGGCTGCCATCACTTGCAACAAGTGCTAATCGGGGGAAAACTGAGGCATAATGTGAGTCTTAACAGCCCATCACAAAGCTCAGTCTTGGATTCCGACGCAGTCTGCAGAGGGGATCACAAAGGGAACATGCAGCAATTCACAATTCATTTCTATCAGACGTGATTGACCAGTTGGTTTGATACTTCTTAATGGTAACTGAATGGGGACTTGCCTTGTTAAAAGGCATGAGCTCCTGCAGAACTGGGTGAACATCCAGCTCCTCAGAGTCAAGGCTTGATGATCCCATTTCCTTTCTAGGGAAAAGGGACCAATAGCTGCAATAAGCCACAAGCTACTTATTTTGGCTTGTTCTACAAGAACATTTCTAACTTAAAATGTATTTCCTCCTGTCTTAGGAATGTGGAAGAAGAAAAAATAAAGTAAAAATGTGTAAAGGAAGTGAGATGATATGAAATATTCATTTGAAAGGGAAATTAGTCTACAGTAATGAAGCCAAAAGTTAAAATGTTGAGATAAAAATCTTCAAATATAGAAAATTAAGGTTTTTTTTACTCAAGACAGATATTCTACAATTAAATAAATACAGAAACCAAATAGGTTTTTTTTGACATTGACTAATTTAGAAAAAAATATTAATTGGTAAGTAATTTTCCTCTCTTTAAAAATTTCTGATAGATTGGTTGTAAATTGCCATTTTTAACTGATGCCTTGAAGTGGCTACCTGAAAACAGAGGCTAGACAAGAATAAGAGAGTAAGAGTAGGTATTTATTTGAAGGTAGACCTTGGGAGTGTAAAGCCTACGAGGGCCTCCATCCAAGATGGACCCAGGGTCATGGGTTCTTCACACGTTTATAAGTTTGGTCAATTTGCATATCAGGTTTAATTATCCAATTATAATTTCACTTAATGATGTAATTACCCCAAGTTTTGTCCTCCTCTCAAGGCTTTAGTTTACACTTTTTGGGACCTGGGACAATCAAGGTGTCCTTGAAGTGCAAACCTAGAGAGGGTTTGTTACGTCTAACCAGCATGAGAGAACAGTAGTCAACAGGTCACATGAAACTTCAGAGTTACACACTAGGCAGTACAAGATTCAAAAATATAAAAGTTAAAACCTAAGGCATCATCACATATAATTTCGTTCTTTGATGTATATGATTCTTGCAAGTGTGTATGTGCGAGGTGGTGGTGGGGGGATGGTTATAGGTTCCCAAATGTTTAGTTTAGGATTTTTTCAGTAATCTTTTATAAATTGACTATAACAGAGTTTTTAATTACTGTACTTCATTCAGACGTAAAAGATTTTCTCTCTAAATGTAAACATAAAAACCTCTGTTAAAAGCTACGTGAAAACTATTTTCTGCAAGTGCTGCATCCCTTCTAAATTGACAGAGATGTTTATTAATTTGAACGGCTTCTGTAGTCTTGTATCTTTGTGTACTTTTAATGTCCACTAACATTTTTAGCTCAGGTGAAAGGACATACAGGCTTGGAAGAACATATCTGGAAAAGGATTTGTTGTAGAAATAGGAATTTTTACTTCAGGTAGAAACAGGTGAGTAGTTTATTGTATAGTTTATTGTAATTGGAGAAACGGTGCAGTTAGGCTATTCTTGTATTACTTTGTCTAAGCATATTTTAGTCTTTTGCTGTTTGTCTATGCAAACTAGTCAGCATCTGTAAGTTTTGGGTTTTTGTATGCCTCTTGCCATTTCTTTGTGTAGAAAATATGTGCGGTTTAATTTATATATAACTTCTTCTATTTTAATGTAAGAATAATTAATACTTCATTCACTGGACTGGGTTTATCTTCTGTCTGCCGCTGTGTAATTCAATAACCAGAGAGTTAACTCCTAAGCCTGACTCCTGGAATGTCAAATTTAAGTACTGTACAGGAAAAGGTAGGGTGAAAGCTGCTTCTCTCTTATGGATTGGAAATTCTGTGTAACCTTTCAGTGCAGCTATGAGACATTTACTCAGTTGTTAGAGGGCAGGTCTTTATTTGTTACAGAGACAGGGTCAGACCCAGAAGAAGAAACCCTGTGCCTGTGCTGGCACCAGGGAGTCCTGAAATTCCTTAGAAAACTACTGGCTTTGAGCAGGTCCATAAGCATGCAATTTCTTGACCTTGAAGTCCCATGGGCACCTGCAGTTCTGAGTGACGATGTGTGCAAATATTTGGTGTTGACAGAGCTGAGTGACTCAGCAGAGTTTTCATTCTTGACTCCCAGTCAGGTCGTAAAATAGTTGTCTTTCTGTCTGTTCCTTGAGGGCTCAACCAAACTGGTGTTTTTGGGAAATACCAATCATATCTCTGTATGAGTCTGATGGAAAATATGGTGGTGGTGGCTTCCTTTGGCTCACTTCTTTTCCCTGTGCCCTGCAACACAAGAAGTCCAAAACTTAGCATTGTAATTGTTAAGGTATTTATGTCCCTGGTTGAATTTAATACTAAGTGACTTTCTCAGTTTCCAGTAATATTTTGTTTGCAAGGCTAGGGTTGATAAGATTTTGACTTTTGACCTGTGCTTTCAATATCCAATTATGTCGTCTCTGACAAACTGTTCAGATTCAGCTAATGACTATTTCTGCGAAGGAAAAACATGCTACAGGAGATCTGAGATCTTATTATTTTTAATTGATTAAATGCAGTACTCTGTCTGATTTACAGTCTTTCTGGCAGATGGTCATATTATTGCAAGTAAAATGCATGACAAATAGTAATCATTCAAAGATAGTATGATTTTTTTAAATTGCCTAGGCTAATGTATTTCTCTCAGGCACATGAAGTTCTACTAAGAGAGTATGTGACTTTGAAACACTCAGAGAAACATTTTTGAATGGCACAATATTTCCTGAAGAGTGAGAAAAAGCTCTTGTCTGTATCCCCCTCAGCACTCAAGACCAGATAACATGACTATAAGAGCAAGCTCGTGTGTGTTCTTTCTTCAACAATAGAAATGTTGCTTGTTGAGCACTGTAGCTGCAGATGATACATCAGAAAATTTCCTGAGCTTCATTGTTCACCACAGAGACTTAATCAGTCCTTCCAGTGTAAGTGTTTCTATGTGGTGGCTGTGTTATGTGACCATCTGCCATCTGGTGATGGGATTGTAATGGCTTTGAACAATGTCGTAGTCATCTAAAACCTCAAAGAATATGACAAATAACGAGTGGCAGCATTCTTCAGTTTTTCACTTAGTAAGAAAAGAGTGATTTAGGACAGCCTTGTGTGGGAGTTTTCAAGTATGCACAGAAGCACGTAATTCTCAGTAAGAATGGTCTGTGCTTAAACTGGGGGCTGCAGTATAGGGGAGGGGTACTGCAAGCCCACATTATCATTTCCTGCCTGCATTTAGCTGTCTCTTTGAAGAATACATAAGCACAGATTTATTTAGGAAGGCTTACTTTGGTTATCCACTTTCTCTGTGTTTAATCCTTTGGGCACTGAAAAAAACCCAAAACAAGCAGTCTTTAATATACTTTGTATCAAGGGGCAAAATTAAATGCTAATTAAAAGGGCTTTTTCCTGAGTTTCATAGTGAACAGTTACAGATCTGCTGAGAGGGTACTTGCTTCTGAGGATTTAACCTGTGAAGAGCAGCACAGAAGCACAGACCCAAGCTTTTGTCTTAGCCATATTCTGGCCAGTGTGACTGGAGAGAGGCTGTGCTGGAGTGACAGGTAACAAGGGGCCAGGTGCAGGTTAGTGAGCACAGGTGCTGGGTAACCCTTGGCTGAGCAAAACAGCAGTTTGTGGTTTGATGGCTGCACAACTGTGCTCTTTAGGTTAAATGGGAGATTATCCTTGTTCCCTGTGAAAACCTGAGTATGGTCCCTGACTTTTGTCCTAATTGCAACTTGGGTTTTCCATAAGAAAAGAAGGGGTGGCTGAAAGCAAGACCTAGATGGCACATAGCTCTTGAGCCGCGGCCTGTATTCAGCAGTTTATAGGGTAAGAGTTTATGTCTGCATTCTGGTTAGCTTTACAAACACATTTTGTTTGACTTAATTTGGTATCTTATATATCCTGAACTGTAAGCTTTTGCAAAAAGTACAAACCAGTAATTTCCTACATACATGCATGGAGTTGAACAGTAGATATTTGATGAGATGTTCATTGAAACTAAGATAAATGGATGAAGACTAGTTATGTATTATGACTTATAGAATGATGTTGAAATTGAAATCTAACCCCAAACTTGGTTTCTCCTGGACCTGCAGCACATTAATTTTATCTTTTGCACCTTCTCTAGGACCCTGGAAAATCCCTCTGAGCTTTGTATTAGATCTATAGGTTCTAGAGGTTGAGTTCCTTATGTTTATCAAAAGCCTGACAAGTCTTCACGTATCATGAGCTCTGTCCCACAAGTAAACAGAGAAATAAAATTTGCAGGTTCCGACTTAATTGCCAGAATTGAAGAGAGGTGTGATATAAGAGTGACATGCAGCACTGCATTCCTTTTTTCATGTGAAATTTGTTTTCTCATCAGTACAGCACCATAATAAGGTTTTTCTAAGAGGTTTTTGGTGGCGTTCTTTTCATATAGGATAAACTGGCATCATTCAAAGCTAGTGAATACTTATATTTTCAGTCCTTGATTCTGATTTCTATAGCACTTACTATTTTGCCTGTTTAGCAATCCTTAAGTCACCACAATCTTGCCAAGCTCAGGGATCTTAACATTTGCTTTTCCTTAGGACAGTTTGCACACATGGAAAAAATGCTGGGAGTCTGGGCACAGCAGAGCCACAACTTTAGAGCACTCCTTCCGGAAGCTGGAGGAGGAGGAGGCAGGGACATCTGGCTCAAGATATGTTTCTCACATCCTCATCTTCACCAGATACAGTCAGTGGTTAAACTGATGTTTCGGTCCGCACCTCTGTCGGGGTAGGGCCCTGTACTTAGGTCAGGAAGGGGGGCTGTCTGTCTGCTCCTTGATCCCTCCTATTGACTTTCCAGACCAGAACCATCTTCTTAGTCATGGTCTCTGCCAGACATAACCATCAGCAGCAGAGTAGCTATGATTAGCCTGCTCACAATTTGTGGCTGAGGTGACAGAGCTTATGCAGTTTAACCAATATTGTTAGGTATGACGTGGAAATGTAACTTAGAAGCCGAGAGTACGTGTTTCTTACACAAACAATTCATTACAAAACTCATTATGGTCTATATCAGACCACTGCAGATTGTGTTTTTGCTGAACAGCTGTACCTAAAGCTTAGATGAAACATTTGAAATTCAGTAAATTGAAATGGTTTTAGAGTTTTAAACATTTCTTTTGGTATTCTTATTTACGTGTATAATAATTTTACAGATGATTTTAAACTATAAATAGGAAAATGCTGCATGAGGATATGGAAACAGTGTATATACAACTGGAAAAATAGGAGTTTCCATGTGCATATTTAGTCAGACCAGCTTATTCTTGTGAAAAATTTGTTTGGCTTAGCTGGCCTTGCCTGACTGTTTTTTCTGCAGTTTTTCTGACCAACTTGGTTGAAGCATGAGATACAGAGGCAATGTTCAAAACATGCTCAGTGTACAAGACTGAAACACAAAAAAGAGAACATCCTTTCTGAACTAGCCTTTTCTGTTCTCCTATCAGTGGTTGTTTTAAACCAAAATGTACCTGACTATAGTTAGCCCGCATTTTAGAGTTTGCTTTGTGAAGAGGTCGCTCATTTACCCGCCCACACAGCAGAAGTTTTGCCCAGCCTGTACTTGAAGGCTATATTCAGGTTCCTGCTGGGAAGCACGGTTCAGAGAGGAGGCCGAGAGCGGCAGTGTCGTGCAGCCTCCCTGCCGCAGCCTGGGCCAGCTGTGCTGGTCTGGGGTGCCCCGGGGCTTCTCGCCGTTTTAGAGGACGCAGGTCTGCTTTGAGACTTGATTTTTTCAAAAAATACAGAACCATCCAAACAGCAGAAAGCAGACGTTGGGTGTTTTGAATGTGTGATTCACTTCCGGGAAGCCAGTGCTGCTCTGCGTTGCTGGCAAGGCTGCCGAAGAGGGACATCAAGGCTGTACTCACAGGCTGAGGCAACACAGAGGCTGTGTCCCCTCCCGTGGCCCTGTTACCACATCCCCGTGCCTGGGTGGTGGCTCTGGGAACTGCTGAGGTGTCCTTGGGGTGTAACCATGCTTTCCAGATGCTGCGTAGGGTCAGTTATCGGGGTGTATGGCATATGGCATTTGCATGAAAACCTCCAC
>VZRF01005646.1:8363-92042 GCA_013396875.1 Vireo altiloquus | reverse complement strand
GTTTGGATCGACAGGAAGCTGAACATGAGCCAGCAGTGTGCCCAGGTGGCCAAGAAGGCCAATGGCATCCTGGCCTGCATCAGGAACAGCGTGGCTAGCAGAACCAGGGAAGTGATTCTGCCCCTGTACTCAGCGCTGGTGAGGCCTCACCTGGAGTACTGTGTCCAATTCTGGGCCCCGCAGTTCAGGAAAGATGTTGAGGTCCTGGAGCGGGTCCAGAGAAGAGCAACGAAGCTGGTGAAGGGACTTGAACACAAGTCCTATGAGGAGAGGCTGAGGGAGCTAGGCTTGTTTAGCTTGGAGAAGAGAAGGCTCAGAGGTGACCTCATTGCTCTCTACAACTACCTGAGAGGAGGCTGTAGGCAGGTGGGGGTCGGTCTCTTCTCCCAGGCAACCAGCAGTAAGACAAGAGGGCATGGCCTCAAGCTGTGCCAGGGGAGGTTTAGGTTAGACATTAGAAAGAAATTCTTTACAGAGAGGGTAATCCGCCATTGGAATGGGCTGCCCAGGGAAGTGGTGGATTCTCCGTCTCTGGAGGTTTTTAAGACAAGGCTGGACATGGCACTTAGTGCCATGGTCTAGCAACTGTGGTGGTAGTGGATCAAGGGTTGGACTTGATGATCTCAGAGGTCCTTTCCAACCTGTATGATTCTATGATTCTATGATTCTATGATTCTAAGGGCAGTGGAGCTGGGGAACGTTCTGGAGAGTTGCTCCCTAGAGACCTCTGTGAGATCTCACATATTCTTTAAATATTTCTCTTTCACTTGAATAGGGCAGTGTGCCTCTCAGCACATTTCTGTGTTCTATAGATTCCTTGGGTGTTTAGTTATGTGAGTTCATGTTCAGTAAATTTTGCTCTTACTTGTATCTGTTTCAAGTTATTTTGCTATTGTGACTTCAACTCTGAATTTTTTAGGTTTTAGTTTAGTTTTGTGAACTAACATAGTTTATAATTTTGAGCTTTCAATTATTCACATTTTGTTTGCTTTTGACTAAAGACAATTGCCTAAGAATTTGCATCTTCAACTCTGTGATTTTGTGTGTGTCATTGTTCAGATACTGTGCCCAAGACACCGGAGAACTTCATTGTGAGAGTAATTTGGATCATTTCAAAGATGTCAGCTGTTAGTATGAATTTACCAAGAGTCTGTGTCCTTAGGTTTTACTGGGTTTGAATGAAATGCAACAGTAGGCCATGATTTCTGAGAAAGGAACAAAAATTTCCCTGAGCAGTGAAACAGTGATATAACTAAATATTGTGTTCACAGCAAAGACCAGGATTATTATCAAGTCTCTTCTTGCGAGACTTGATACTCTCAAAAGAGGAGTTACTCTCCAAAAGCTGAACTGTTCACAAAAGCATCCTTTACTACCAGCACCCAGACAGCTGCATCACAATATTGAACCAGATTGAAGCAAGTGGAGGTGAGTCAAAGGTATCCTCATGTTGTGCAGTTTTTCCCTGCCAAAGGTGTGGTAGTGGTGGTAAGCTGTTTCAACTCCTGATTTCCATAGCTGCAAAAAAAAGAAGGATAAAAATCCACAGAGAGGTGTGGGCTTTTTTGTTTCCTAGGGCTACTTCCACAAGTGCTGCAAACTTTCTTGAGATATATGTACAATGTGTGAACTTTTCAACAATGTCAAGCACGTACTTACTTATGTGGAAAATACAATGCTTATGGATAAGGAAGATGCTTATTCCTAAAAAAATATTGTTCACGTGGCTCCAAGCATCCTGTCTAGCCTTGGAGGAGGCTTCCTACCTCCATGGTCAGCTTTTTCTGCCACAGGTTGGGGAATGATGACGTTTTCAGCCTCCTTCCATTCTGGTTTATTATCACAGTATTCCTCTTTATCAGCTCACGAGTTAGTTGTCTTCTCTTATTCTTGGGCATCTATCTGCTCTTTGTCCTTTGAAGACTGAGAAGGTTCACCTCAATTTCTTCTGTGATGAGAAATGAGATAGCGAGGTAATTTAAAAAATTCCAAACACGCCAAGAAGTGTAAAATAAAAAGTTTTAGAACTTTATGTATAAAGTAAGAAAAATCAATTTATGTTTTAGTAGCTGAAATGCATTTTTGAATAGTTACTTTCATCATATTCAAGATTTAAAATAGCATTTATTGCATTTTTAGCAAAAAATGAAATGTATTCATGCTTTTCTTGCAATCAGCCAAAAGGATTTTTAAAATCAAGATTAAAATTTACAGGTTTTATTTCAGGCTAAACCAGTGGCCCTGGAAATAAGCATATCATGGGTTTTGACAGTGTCTTTGTGTTGATTTTAAGAAAAGTTTCCTTAGTCTTTGTTTTACCTTTCTAAAAATACACCAACACTCTCCACAAATGGGAATTTTGTTAGAAATTGATCACTGCTTGGAGAAAAAAGGCAACCGAGTTTATTTAAATAAACCAGATGAAATCCTATGATAGGCTATTCCAGCATGAGGAAAAAAAAAGAACTAAAATGTTGCCTCCAAAATAGTTTGAAAAGAGGAATACATTCTGTGATGGTATAAGCTGTATTCATACCTGTTACTGTCTATGTTTTGTGGGATTTTCAAGAGGGAACTGGAGAGGAGACCTTTTTCTGTGCAAAGTATTGCACTTAGTACTGCTGCATTGAGTCTCAAAGGAGAGCAGAACATTGTCAAGGTCTGCATTGACTCTGGCTGGCTGTACCTGTCACTGCAAGTATTGGCTATAAATGATTGTACCCATGTTTCGTGTCTGAATAACTTACTTCACATGGAATATTTTGCAGCAACTGGCCAGAATGCCTTTTGTTTTTTTTTTTCCAGCAGTGCCACATAACTGTGATGAGAGATTTCTTAGTTCATTTTTAAAGAAACTGTTCCTTTCTAGACACTGCCCAGCCAGGCTGAAAAGTGAGAGAGATTTTACAAAACTCATCCACCTGTTAATGATCTGAGTGTGCACAGCCATAGAACTTGGAAGAACCTGTTTTCAGAAACAGACTCTGCATCTGTAGGGGATCATAAAGATAGTGGTGGACAAGAAAAACTAAGAGTATAATATGGAGGGACAAGACTACATGTCTTGCATCAGCAGCACTAACTTGTTGAGTTTTAGTCCAGTTTTGTCTGCAAAGTGCTACATCTTTTCCCATTTAGAGTCATCTTTAAGGTAGGGACTTTAATAGCTGAAATATAGATGATCAAGAGAGCATAATCCTTTCCTGTTAGTGGGACCTTCCTTCAATTAAATATCCCATTGATTTCTCATTAGAGGGAGAAAACAGTGATTTGTAAACCAGCTCCGTGGTCTAGATAGCTGTAATTAGAAAATTCTAATGAGTCTTTGTTCTCTTGTTTGTAACACAATGCAATTTGTGGAAAATAAGACGTGTAAGTTATTATAACCCTGTTTCTGAAAAGTTAATGTATCTTGTTTTAGTCATGATTTTTCCCGTTGTCTTTTGACACTGAAAAGACTGGAAAAATATACACTTAATTTTTCAAGTAAAGAGACCACAATTAATTTATTCCAGCCAGAGTGAAATTGTTTCAGTAAATTAGATTATTTTGTCATTTATATCCTTGTGTTTTATTATGTCAGACATATTAAAGTCCCATAAACTGAGATTCCAAGAATTCATTCACCTGCAGTCTGCACTCTAGCTTTCTATATACGGAAAAAAAAAATCTGGTTCTTTGAAGCCATATAAAAATCTTATCCTAGATTCTCTGTGAATTGTTTTTGATTTTGTTTTCCATCATAGGTATATGAAACACATGCCAAGAAGTCCAAACTCTGAAATCAAATTTATTTATTTCTCTTTCTCCACTTCTTCCAAAGGAAGATTCCTTTGGGATCTTGTTTACTTGGTTTTTTCTGCTCTTTAGTGCCAGAGCATTGGTTGTGTTTAGTATTTTACTGGAAGACAAAATTATGAATCTTTTCAAGTTACCCTAAGAGCATTCTCTTTTCATTTAAAGTAGAAGAAAATCAAAATTAAAGTTAGCTTGCTGGCTGGTAAAGAAAGCAGGAAAGGGAAATGCTGATTATCAAACATGAAAACCTATGGTAAAAGCATAGAATTTCATAGGCCGAATTTCAACATGTAGTGGCAGTTTGATAAATCTTAATCATGGTGATCACCACCAAAAAAAATTTAAAAATGAAGTGGAAATTAATACAATTAAAGTTGAAAATAATAATGAGATGTGGGTCCTGTGAGACACAACTGGAAACCCAGTTCATATGAGTACATTAATTTCTGTTTATACAGGTTATAAGTGTATTAGTCTACCTCATGCACTGGAAGGGAGGGGTACTGGAACAGCAGAGGTCAGTGGGCACTGTGGCTGTTGGACTGAACACGGAGGCTGGGGTTGAACCCTAATCCTGCAGGAGCGACAGGCAATGCTCCTCCACTGTGTCCTGGATATCAAAACTGTCACTTCTTCTACTGCTGGAGAAATTATATTGTGAAACTGGGATATCCAGTAAGCAGAAGTATTCAAAGAACTCCTAAATTAGACTTCATGACTCTTGGTTTTGCTCAGCTTTATATGCTGAAGATTTGCTTTTCAAAAGTATCATGCGTGTGTCTCTTGTCAAGAGCTCAAGATTTGCAGCTGGCATGTACCAACTAATTTGTTTGCATACACTACTAGTATAACTCAATGTGGAATTTTTTTTTTTCTTAAATCAAAGTGCAGGATACAACCAAGCCAATAATTCGTCAAAAAATTAACTGAGCTTTGACACAAAACATTGTTAAGTCATGCAAACTTGCATGCAGGTGAACTATCACTGTTTAACCAACAGAAACAACACAAAAACCTAGAACTGTCACTGTCTGTGGCTGGGTAGGAAGTTTAGAGAAGAGGATTCTTGCAAACATTCCACTGCATTGCTCATGCCAGAGTCCAGCTTTGAGTGAGTTGTACTTTCTCTACTCACTTCTTTTTTTAATTATTTTTGAGAAATTCTATTTTGTATTTGGATGAGTGAGAACTTAAAAACTTACACTGAAATCTGAGGATGAATCTTAGAGTTTCCCTGGAAAGAAAATTTGCAGATTTCTCATCCTCCCTCATTTTTGCTCCTTTTCTTTGTTATCATCTATAGAAAGATACCTGACGTTCTAAGATGCCTGTGGATGAAGCCAGAAATTCACGTCCACCAAAAAGTTGATAAAGAGCTCTTCTGATCTTGTCATTTGCTTAAGAAAGCTCCACTGAGGTTTTTTATGAGCCGGCAAATTATTGGAAAACATGTGACTACCAAGTACTGAAGAACAAATTTGTATTCCTTTTAAATACAAGTATTAGCAATTTGAAAAAATGAACACAACTGAAAAAAAATCCAGACTACTCAGGCACCATAAATACTGTGTTGTGCAGTGGAATGGCACAATACAAAGCTTCTCCCAGTAGCTGGTTTCTGCTGGCATTTATTCTTCCTGTGTTTTGCTGGCTTTGAAAGTTGCATAGGTTTTCCCTAGTCATGTGCATGTTTATTAAGGTTTCTTGTTTAAATACGAATGATAGAAACTAACCTATGAAGGTTAGATAGAAACTAACCTGGATGAAGGAACACTGCAATGTCATCATTTCCATCAGAAATGTTGGTGGAGCAATTAGGAAACCATTTGGCAGCACCAAGCAGGTAAATTTGGAGTCAGCTTTGGCTGGCACCTACATACATCAGCTGCCTTATCTTACTGACTTGGTCCATATATGTCACCCAAGTGAGAACAATGTTAAAATCACTATGTTAAATTAACTGGCAAAGTATATTTTTGATTCAAAGTTCTGGTCAGCTGGTTTCATAGTCATAGAATGGTTTGTGTTGGAAGGGATCTTGAAGATCACCTAGTTTCAGTCCCCCTGCCATAAACAGGGACACCTGCCACTGGACCAGGTTGCTCAGAACTGTATCCAACCTGGCCTTGAACACTGCCAGGGAAAGTGCAAACATGCCTTCTCTGGACAACCCTGTTCCAGTGTCTCACCACCCTCACAGCAAAGGATTTCTCCCGATACTTAATCTAACCCTACCCTCTTTCAGTTTAAAGCCATTCCTGCTTGTCCTATCACAACATGCCCTGGAGTTGTAAACAGCATCTCTTTAGTGACAAATTTTTCATCAGACTGATAATCTAAAAAATGCAGGTCTAGTTCTTCTTCTGTAGCTAAATATAGAATGGCTTGTAAGAGCATCTGTTTTTTCGTATTCATAGAGCAGCTCATTCCTATAGCGCATTCCAGTCTCAGATGTATTTTGTAATAATGAATATTAGATAATTTTCCTTAGGTTTGATTCTTGATGTTGCTGCACTTGTGTAGCTATTTATATGTAATTAAAATGAATGCAAAATGCCTCTTCTTTTTCAGGTACTTTTCTATCCCATTCATGTTAGTTTCTCACTTCGGAAATTCTCTGCAAAGAAGAGACCAGTAGTGTCTCACAACTCGTATGTTCACGTACTGATCCTAACATTTTTCATTGAGCTCTTTACTCTAAATCATTTTTATATTCTGATTGGATACACAAGCTGGTTTTTATTACTTAAAATTATTCACATTCTTGTATGAACACCACAAATATTTAGGAATACACGAAAAGTGGATAGTAATGCATGTCAGTTTGAGCTCAGTTATTTATAAAACTGTGCTAAAATATGTAGATTTGCAGAATGCTCAGACTGAATAGAGATGTGTTTTCAACTTGACTAGAAACAATACTTGGAAACCTAACTCCCAGTCTTTACATGTAGCTGTACTGTGCGTCTTTCACAACTTTGCAGGTTTAGTCAGCCTCTGTCTATTCTAAGATTTATAAAGCATCATTTCTGACAGAAGCCAGATCCATATAGCAGTTAAGGGGATAGTTTTGTTGCAATCTCTAACTTTAACACTGAAAAATATGCTTTATTTGTGTGAACAGAAAACAAGAGTGTTTCTACACTGCAGAAGGTCAATTAGGTATAGCAGCCTGACCTTGAATTTTAACCTGATAAGTCTAGTTCTGGGATGAATGACTGGTCTGAAGAGCCACTATCAAAATGCAGTTTTTTCATTGCTGCTCTACTTCTCTCAGTGTGCCTTCAGGAGTCAAGGGTCACAGATTTCTTGTTGAAATAATGACAGTAATCTGAACAAAGCTGATTCCTTCCTGTTGGTTCTTGGCACAGTTACATGTTCTGGGCACATTAAGGGAATTACGAGAAAATGACAGAGGATTATTGATGTGTGGGTGGCTTATTGTGTACCTTTATCTATTCCTTGTCTTTCTGACACCTATTGTCATTCCTTCACTTGTTGGTGATATAAGGTACACTGAACTTAATATGGTAAGAATCTCTATTTGGTGGGTATACTTCTTTGTTTTTCAGGGAAAAAAACTCTATATAATGGGTTTATTTTCCTATTTCTTTTGATGAAAATCCTTTAAAAAAAAAAAAGAAAGAAAAAAGCCACTTTGCAACTTAAGGAGCTGCTTTCATGACTTAGAACCTTTGTGGAACTGTTCAGATGCATTTAGCCATTATTTTTGCCTAGAACTTTTACTGCTTGAACTTCTACTGATAGTGAAAAACTATAAAAATTTCTAAAGTAAACTTTCCTGATGTAAATTAGGAATAGTAATAGTAAATTGGATATTTACTTGGCCCATTCAACACTTTGACTCTGTAAAATTTCGATGTAGAACACATGAGAGCAAGAGTTCATCTGGCCGTGTGTGAATGCTAACCATTAAGGTAAACGAAAGGAAAAAACACTTTTTTCCCCCTTTCTCTGCATATACCAACTCTTAACGTCAGTGCTGTTCCATGAAATAAACCATCAAGAAATAATGTCATTTTTTTCCATGAGGAGTACCTCACTCTAGAAGTGATCAGCAGTTAGGATATATGAGGAGTGTCACATTTCTTTCCCTAGTCTTATTTTCCCTCTCCCCTATTCAGATTTATTCACCCCTGCCTGATTTTAACAATAAAACATGCCAATCAAGGAATGTGCATATTTTAAAAAGTTTTGTCTGTGATGCTTGGCAAGTTGCAATATTTGTTATTTCCCCAACTCTTCTTGCCACAATGACCATTGTCCTTTTTTTTTTATTTTTTTTTTCCAGTGGATGTAATAGTCCTTTTGTACAACCCTATACCAAATGTAAATTAAAAATAAGTTCAAAATAGTTATGTGGCTTTTTAAAGGATAACTTTTTGGTTGTGGCTACTCTTTATGTCTGGGGGGAACAGAAAAGGCCAGGGAAAACTTAAGATTCCCATCCAATCTTGGTCTCAGATACAGGGCTTTGTTAATATTGAATTTACTTTCTTGCTGACAGGAGAAAAAAAAAGCCTTCTTGTCACCAGAGATTAAATACTGAATGACATCATTCAAACTCAACAAAATCCTAGGATCCTGTGCAGCTCTACTCTGCTTTTCTTTCTTCTTTGTCCCTTTTTCTCCTCTTCTTTTGTTTTCCTTTCTTAAATGGGAACAGTGATGTGCAAAGTCATTACATTGCTGATGAACCATTAAGTCACTCAGCCTTGTTTAAATAAGTGTATTTCATGTAGACATACAATCCAGCAGCAGTCATTGTCTCTTAAGACTGGATCCTGTTTGCTGAGCTACATTGCATATGCCTGCTTTCATTAAAAAGAAATCTTCCCAAAGGCTTAGAAAAATAACTGCTTTACAAAAAGTATGGAGAAGAGGTAATAGAATTTGAAGGCTTCTAGGGAGAAAAAACGAACACATCTTGCTGTCACTGTATTTACAGAACTTTTCTTGTACTATTGGGTAGCATACAGGTGAAGGTCCTGACACTGCAAAGATTTATTTAATGGATGAGCTTGTGGCAGTACAAGTCATCTCAACTGAACCAAGCAGGAGCTCTTATGGTATTGGGGACAAAGGCCCTTCCAGAACTGGTGCCTTGAATAGTAAGAAATGTGCTGAAAGAAAATGTTCCTCTGAAACTTCTCATTTATTTCTCTTCTCCTGTCAAATAACCTATGGCAACTGAGGGCATGGTGCTAATTCCATGTTACCTCATTAAACTCAATATAATCACAAGAGTGAGGGAGAGGGCTATGAATTATTTGCCACCAAAAAAAAGTTACCTGGATAATTAGAAGGGGTTGACTCCATTATAAGGCTGTTACATCTTGTACTTTCAGTGAAGAAAATTTTAGGTATATGCCGATAGTTTTAAGACAAATTTTACCCCACTATTGTAAATGGGTTCTGATATTAAGTACTTAGGGGCTAGTATTACATCAGATAAGGAATCTGCCACTGGCCTGATTCAGATGTCGCTTGGGTGGCCAAGAATATAGAGAGGATTATCTGGTAATGATCTGCTGGATTCAGCTTAAAGTGCACTACTGCCAGCTGCTGTGTCTGATCAGCTCTCCAAAAATATGGTCTGAGTCAGCTGGTAACTTCTTTCACAGAGTTTTGTTTCAGACTAAGTGACTTGCATCATCTTTGTAACTGGAAAGAAAGCAACACAATGATTCACTATCATCCAAGGAGGTCACACTGCCTTCAAGCGTTCTTTCCCTTTAGCTGTTTGAGGCTTTGTTTACTTATTCTACAAAATGATTAGTGGTGTTGTTTGGTGACCTCATGTAATTTAGTTGGTACTGTTTCCACCTCTCTTGGTGTCAGAAGGGCGTGCTGTGGCATATGGTCGGGGTGCTTGGTGGGCTCTGATCAGTCATTTACTTTCTTGTAATGCAAAGGCCTCTTTAATTTGACACTTGTGTTGCTGTCAGAGGCAATGAGGGTCAGCGGTTGTGGTGACAAATTAGTTTTGACAAGCTTAATGACCCCAATGAAGAAAAGTCTGCAGCCTTGATAGCAACTGCAGAGTAATTGGTTAGCTCAGCCGAACAAGAAACATGTTAAAATCCCAGATCCTCTCTGGCAGGCCGATTATACCATTCAACAAAAGGTGGAAGGTTGCCATTAGCTTCTGAAGTGATACAAAAGCATCAGTGGGCTATATTTCAATCAGTTCAGTTTCTTTGGTGGGGTATCAGGAAACCGAGGGAAACAGCAGCCTTTCAAACAGTGTTCATGCTATACCTTGTAGAAACCAAAGAGAAATCTTTCTAAGAGCCTTTAGACTTTTATGGACAATAGTGTCTTGCAGGGTTTCAGGTAAGTATGTGTATACATTTATATGTATGTTGATTTAGCTAAATGCTAAAATGCAAAAAAGGCTTTCCCCGTGCTTTCAGACTGTAGGATGAAGCAACTGAAGTGAAGTAATTAAGGTAAGTAACAAAGTAACAGCTGGCATGCAGTTAATGGAGAGTGTTTAATGTTTGATCTAAACGCTTCTTTTTCTAAAGAGAATTCAACCACTATGGGGATGTAGCCTCAACATCAGCATCTCATAATGTATGTTGTTTTCGTAATTACAGCATATGCTGTTAATAAGCATCAAAAGGTCACTGGTAGCACAGCTAGCAAAGGTGATCATATCTGCAGCCTTCTTATAAGTAAACACTAATGCAGGAAAAAAAAATCCATATTGGAATCTCCTTACCAGCAATATCATCATCTCCAACATTCTTTTTCGTTGCTGGCCTCTAGTTCCCCCTGTGAGTAACGTGTTGAAAGTAAATAAATGAAACTCTCACTTTTTTTGCAAATGGTCAATTTTTTCTAGGGGACATACAAGTTGCCAGTGCAGTACGCCCTCTTTGAGTTACTTCCAAGGTCTGAAACTCAACTGATCTTCAAAGATAAGCCATTCTGGTTTCAATGCTTTATTAGCATATAAGATAGAAAGGGAAGAACAGAATACAGATGTCACAGATGTTTTTCACAGTGCTGCTGGTGTGACTGGAGTCAGTAAGTGCTTAGTCCAGCATGATCCATCCTGAGCCTGACCATTCATTTCAGTTTCTTCACTCTTTCAGATCTCTAAAACCATGCTAGTTTTCTCCTCACTCATCATTCCCTCCTTCCCACACACTCTACTTGTGTGGTTGTTACCTGAAAATAATCAGGCCTCTCTATCTATGAAGGTATTAATTACAAATGCCTATCAGATTAATTCATCCACTTAATATATTTGTGATACAGATAGCAGATTTGTTAACCCTGCCTTTGGACATTTGTCTAGAAATATGGTAACCTTTTCCATAGCCGTGTAAACATATTTTTAAACAGAAACCCCAAATAGGTGAAGTGCAATAAAGCACTTCTGCTGTGTTTTCAACTGATTTTGTGACATTCATCAACATGCACTTTTAGCAGTGCACTTGATTAGGAAATGAGCATAATCCAGGCTCAGAGTTAGTCTTCTCTTTCCATTAGCTACTGTAAACTTCAGCTGCTATTCATTCTCAATTAGTCCTTGTGTTGTGCACTTATTTGTATTTTTATCATCTGGCTTGGTATTAATGGTACAAATAACTAAAATAGAAAATAAAGTTTGCATTGCCAATTAAGAAAAACCAAGCAGAATGACTTGGTCTAACTGCAAAAATAGCTCAGAAAGCTGTTGCAGCTTCTCTAAGACATGCTTTCACAGTGGGAAAAGATTAATTTCAAAGACTATTGATTGCTGTAATGATTCACAGAGAATGAGGTAAACGTTAAGTTGCCCTGGGGAAATACATATTAAGAATGCAATGTCCACCAAATAGAGGAGAAAAAAAACCCCTTAACTTCACAAGGATAGTTATTTACTGAGTCATCCTTTTATTCTCCTTTGATGAAATTCAAAGCTTTTTATCCTTGCTCTCAGAAAATCACACAGCTCATCCTCTGTGCCTCTGAATCTACAGGTATTTGGGTTTTTTGTTCTCTTTGACTGTACTCACAAGCAATAAAAATTAGGCACAGTCACTAACCTGCTATTATCTAAAATGTCCTCTAGGTCTTCCACAACCAGTTGTGATGCCAGACATACCACTTAAATAAATAAAGTCTAGTAACTCACATTGAACACTTCACTTGAGAAAGGGCATATGTACTTATCCTTAGTAATACACCATGTGCACTGACCTTATTTTTTTTTCCTGTCACTATTTTATGCATCTCATTCTTCTGCCTCACCCTGCGTGTTTTGGACTGGCTTTTCTCATCCTAGCTTTGGATTTATTTCCAAAGTGTTTTGCTTCTGTAAAATCCATAAACTCTTCAACGCTTCCCTTCAAAATTGTCTATTTCATGATAGGAACAAAATCAATACACTTATCAAGGCTTGTTATTATTCCACTGACACCCTACATTTATTACCAAATTCCTGTATTTACTCTTTCTTGCCCTTGTTCTCTAATGATCACCTAAATTTTATCATAGCTGAAACCTCAGTTGCATGGTAAGAACCATGTCTGTGTAAGGTGTGAAAGAGGTTCATCTCCTTATACAGTGAGGGGAAGAAATGCATTCTGAGATACATTGGACAATCTATGCCATAGAGCAGAGAACCTGATTTAATCCTAAATTACATAGGAATAAGTTTTGTGAGTCACTGCCATGCTACCTTTCTCAGGAGCCCCAGGTAAAGAAAAAGGTTCAACACAGACCTATGATTTGCCTGATGTGAAATATGCTTGCATTACTAGTTAGGAAGTCTTTAGTGTTTTAAAGGTTGGTTGAGTGACATAATATTGTATGAATGAGTTAAATTTATTATAAAGATGGAAAATAAAAAAATACTCAACACCACAGTGTCTTTATTAGCTTATTCCTGTATTAAATTTTTCATTGTTGAGCAGCTTTTTTGGCTCATCCAAGGGAACTGTTTTACATTTATCCCTCACAGTCCCTTCACCACAGGCCTTTTGTTATAAGGTTTTTGTTTGCATAAGGCAGCATCTCAGTAGAGGGGACCAAAATCCTCTATTGTATGTGTGACTTAAACGAGTGCAGGGATCCACACAGGTTTTGCATTACCTTATCTTCTGGTTTTGGAAACTTGAACCTTTTTGTACCATCTGTGTGGCAGAAGAAATAACAACCCTGTAGTGAGTCAGAAAATACTGGCATTGGCATTTTCCTGAGCCAGAAGCTGTTGGCTGCTGGGCTCTTTAGAAAATAACATATTGTGCCCTAACCACAGTTCTACAAGCAGCAAATATGTGCCAGCAGCTCTGCAGGGCACAGTCCCATTTCTAAGCCTTGCCTGGTCCTTCAGATTGTGTTCTTTGTGCTCAGCCTTGCTCTGACCCCAAGTCCTGACCCTGGTAACCAAACACATCTGTTGATTTAGATATGGCCCATCCTCCTTCCAAACCAAGGTCTAACCCAAATATTTGTGGTCCCATATTCTGCATTACATTGTTATCTCAGGCATCAGCATTAACTTTCTGAGTGAAAGTGACTGCCATTTGTCCTGACTGCAGCTGTGGCCCAACCCAGGCTCATGGTCCTACTCCAGCCAGGCCTTGCCTGCAATACAGCCCTACTACCTTCATACTGTGATTTCTACTGACACGAAATGTTTTCTTCTGTCTGCTATGAGGCATGTCTGCAAGAGGCAAGAAGTCCTGGTGCATGTAAATTGAGTTGCAGGTGATGCACTATGTACTCAAGTTGTTGGAACCGAGGGATTAGCTTAGCTGGCATTAAATGGGAAGTCAGAAAGCTGTAAACCCTAGCCATTACCTGAAGTTCATGCTGCTTCCTTACTGTTTTTTTCTGGTGTTGAGAGGGAGGAGGAAGAGGAAGAATGGTGGCCTTGTTTTCCTTCCTGTTGTATGTACATATTTATTCTTTGCGCTTGGGTACACTGTACCAAAAGGAGGAAAATAACTTCTAAGGGTTTCTCTTTTCTTTTTTGGGCTGTTTTTACTGTCATGGGATCTCAGCAAAAATTTTTCTCAATTTGACAAGGCACATACAGGCATGAGGATTCGCTAACCTGAAAGGAAGAAAATGCCTTTGTCTACTTTTAGTATTCCTTTTGACTTCTGTCTTTTTCATCAAATTATCTTTGTTTTCATTTTAAATTCAAAGCATAACATTTAGATTTTAGTAAATGCTACTGCAAAGAAACAGTAAACAATAACCACCACTTCTACCTTGTCCAACGTTTAGCCTCTTCCATTGGTTTTCTTATCCCCAACTTATGCCCATCAGTCAGATCTCTTGGTTATTTTGAAAATTATTTTGCTCATGAAGCCACACCACACTGAAGAACTGCATTGCCAGTACATGAAGTCTTGTCACCATCTTCTCACAGTCACGGCTTGTTTGCTTCACATCCACATGACCTTTTGTCTTGCGCTATTGAATCTGGAGAGCTTGCTCACCAGGTGGGTTTCTGTAAGCTCTCCTTGCTCTATTTTTATAAGAGAGCAGCTCTCTTTATGTTATAAGCACAGGCTTATAACATGTGGGAGTATTGTCTGAGTTGTCATGAATTTTGAGATTTAGTTGCAGATAGTCAAAAGCATATCTTCTGCTGAAAAAATTCAGTGAAGTAAGAAAGCTTTTTTCTGCCTTCATTCTTATTACACATCCCAGCAGGGCAGAAGATTAAAGAATGCATACTCCAGATTTGAAAAGAATTTCTAATTTATGTTCTTTCTCCATAAAATACAGGGCTTAATCCTTTCTTTAAAGTTTTTTTTCTTTCTTTCTTTCTTGCCAGTTTTGTTTTGTTTTTCATTTTTAACTAATTAAACAAATAGGCTCTTGTTGAAAGAAAGCTGAGAGTGTTAAGCAGTCAAGAATAGAAAACAGTTACTGGGCTGGGAAGTGCGTTTTGAATATTTCAGGAAATTTTTATGTGGTTTACTTGTGGGGTGAGAAATAAGCCTCCTTGGCTGTTTGCTATTGTGATGGACTCCCACTGATTAAAATGCACGGGCTTTTGACTTGTTTTCCACAACTGTTCTTTTCTGCAATCTGTCTCTATCAAATTGTGAAGTGTTCTGTGTTCTGTGTTTTGCCATGAAAAGACAGCTGTGAAAGTAGCTCTGCTCAGAACAGGAGAAAGTGAGGATTTTAAATGCTGAATCTTATTATTGATTTCCCTTTAATGGGACAAAGAGAGAAGTAAGGCTATATTGCTAAACAGCTCAAATACATTTCGCTCTAATCTTTTGGTTGCTTAGTTTAAATTACCTATTACAAATCAGAGTGCAGAGGCAAGTTCCTGGTATGATCTTTAGACTAATTCAGCAGAATCCTGCTGTTAATGCCCTAAAAGGTGCTGCAGAGCTGCAGTTCAGCCAGCAATATTATGAGTTGAGGCATTATAATTATCTTGGCTTATGACCTAAGGATTAAGACACTGCTTGTAATTCTACATTCCTTCCATATTCCAAATTCTCACTGACTTCAGTGAAAATAGGGCATATTCAAATAATGCAGAATTGGGACCTGGTTATTATGACAGAACGGGTATAGTATGGACTGGCAGTAATGCAGCCATGCTGAGGTTGTTTAAGAATTCACCTTTGCCCCATTTTAATTCACTTAACTTTTTGCTGAACAGTAGATTTTGGGAAATTTTCTGGTCCAGATTTTTTCAGTAGCCATAGATACTAATTTGAATACTTTTCAATAAAACACCAATTAATCTGATTTAAAAGTAATTGAGTTGTTTTAAATAGTTCTGGAATTCAGAAAATAAACATTAAAATATTAATTTTCCTTACTTTCTAGTTACTTAGCTTTGGGGTTTGTGGGGTGGTTTTTAGGTATTACTGAGCATATTTTAATTCAATATGCTTCAGACTGTTCGAGTGAGTGTGTTACAACTGTAACCCCAAATTAGCCACTGCAATTATTAGAAAATGTTGAATATTTACTGATGTATATAGCCTTGAATGTAACTTCTGTATGCTTTACTTGCATCCAAATAGTTAGAATTATCACAAGGTAATATACTGTTATTTGCTTCTTATGTACAATTATCAGGATTAAGTTTCTCATGAATATCAGTGAGATGACATCACTATAGAGAGTTAAGTATTATGAAACAGAGGTAGAAAAAAAGAGTATGCATCGTTTTCCAGAAATTTTCATTTTCCATACAGATGAAAATTTGAACTTACTAATGAGTTAGAGAATAGCCAAGTAATTCTTATAGCTATGTATACAAGTATACTAGGTAGCTGTAACTATAAAGATGCACATGTTATATTTTAAGAAAAAAAATACTAAAAAGCAGTGCAAGAAATAAAATTTTGAAATAATACCTATGAAGTTTTGGTCACCACTGCACATTTGTTATAAATCATCATTACTGACAGAGGTTCTGCCAGCATGTAACAGAAACAGTCCTTTCTCCATTATGAACTGAGTGGACCATGAATACACCATGGATTGAATAGCTTGAACTTATTAATTCCATAAGAAACATTCTAGAAGCATTACCTCTCTGATGGAAAAAAGTCAAATAAATTTTGTCATATGAAATTTGCAAAAAATTCTATCCCCTGATGAGGTTGTTTTTGCTTAATGGAGAATGAGATTGTTGTTGCATAATGGAGAATATCAGACTTTTTGGTCCTTGAAATCAAACAGTATGCTTCTGTATATCCCTATGAAAAAGCATACTTTGAAAAAGGTACGTCTCAAACTATTACATACTGGCACAGTTTAATCCTGTTATTTTCACAATGAAGTATTTTACTCGTATGTGTAATTTATGTTAGAGGTTACATATGATCGAGCCAATTTTGCAGAAGAAAACAGTGTAAGAGGTATGTAAATATTGTATCAAAATTAAGAGGATTGCCTTTTTAGTATATTTGGTGCATTTTTCAAGTGCAAATTGAACTTCGAAATTCAAGTCCAGGTTTGGCTAAGCATATTTCTGTCTACTAATGATGCCTCTTCCTGTATACATTGTGCTTTTTGTCTCAGGCACTTCAAGCTGAACACTGCTTAATGTGAACAAGTTTTAGTGTTTTTTTTGTTTTGTTTTGTTTTGTTTTTTTTTGTTTTTTCTGGCCAGCCTTCGCGTACGAAGATCCGGGGAAGGCCTCTTTTCTTTTCAGACCTCCCAGCCTGCGCACTGGATTTTTTAGGTGAGACACAGGGCGCGCAGATCTGAGCCCACCCTTTAATCCCGAGGTTCAATCTGCCGGGCCAAAGCGATTCTGGACAGTGGCAGCTGAGTTCCTCCTCAGGACGTAGGCAGATTGCCCCCTTGCAGGGCTAACGAGCTCTGCCTGCCCAGGGAGCAGCCTGGCCGGGATCGAACCTGGGCCCTGGCAATTGCTATGCCATGTGCTTAACCACTACACCACCAGGGCTCCCAATGTGAACAAGTAACCCATTAAATTATGCCTTATGCTTTTGCTTTAATGAAAGTACTTTAACCAGACACTTCAAGTAATACCAGCATCAGTCTGTCAAAATTGGAGCCAGTCAAACTTTTTTTCCGGGATAACTTAAGGGCATCATTTCTTTGGACACAAAGTTAGCATTTGTAGAGACATTCTACTGTATCTTTGGCATGTTTTCATTTGAGTACAAATGCTGCACTTGGGAACTATCAAATGGATCTCTTGCTGCCCATTTTGCTCTTGACAGTGATCTACTGGCTTTTTTAATTAAAAAAAAAAAAACAAACCAACCCAACTAAGAAAATTGTGGTTTGACTTTTAAATAAGAAATAGAGTTTACCAAGAGACCTTGTGCCAGATAGCAGCTGGCCCTGTGGACATTTGCTGGGAATAAAAAGAACCTCATATCCAGATTTTTAAAACACCAAGCCTAAAGTTTTACAAAATCAACTGTGAGCTATGCACCATAAGTAAGCGTTTACTGAGAACTGTCTTAGTGCTTTCCTGTCTATAATATCCTTGTATCTGTGAAAAATGGCAATTAGGTGTTAATATTTTCAAATAACTGTAAGAAGAAATACTTTGTTAGTATTTGTAGAACCGCATGCGTGTTTGTTTCAATTTTTTCAGTCCCAATTTGCATGTTTATAAATAGGATAGGACAAGATAAGATAGAATGGAATGGAATGGAATACTCTTATTTCTATGATAGAAATAGATATTTGTACAAAGTTACTATTTATAGAAAATAGAATGAATCATGAATGCTAATGTTGACATGGAGTATGGTGAGGAAGAATCCTCAAAACAGTTTCTTTCCCAGTTCAGCTATGGTTTTAGAGCTTTCCTGGTTATTTATTCCTTCTTTCCCTAGTGTAATAGAGATCAGATTTTAGACCTTTGTGAAATTCACAAACAGCAAAATCTAAAACAACAGAATCTTCCCAGTGAGAATGTGATTTACACTACCTCATTTCCATATTTGAAAGCCTATGATCTCAATTTATAGTGCATCTCTGGCACAAAATCTTGCAGAGAACAGAACCACAGAAGTGAGATGTAGTTACATGTTTGCGTTTTTTTTAAGATGGTATTCCTACATATATTTTTTAAAATACTTGCAAGGAAATAACTGTTTTGGTTTTTTTTTAATTGAGAAAAAGTTGTATTGTTCTTGCATGTCTACAAGAAAGAAAAAGTATTCAAATATGTAGGACTTCTCTGGGGCTTAACAGTAAGAGTAGCTGCCTTAACAGTGAAAACTTCTAGGAGAAGAAAGCTGCATGATTACAGATGATGGCCTCAGTTACATGAGGATCAAAGACAACCTTTTAGAAAAGCCAAAGAAGAAGAGAAAGAAAGGAGTAAAACCAGAAGGAAAAAAAAATTGCAAACAGTCTTCCAAAAGGAAGCAAAGAAAGAATTCCCAAAATGTTCCTTTCTCCCCTAATAGTTTCCATACCATACGGTTTTTGAATCAGTAGCAGCTGATGTATTCAGTAATAGTTCCTTTTGAAGGGACTTGTCATAATATTTACCTTCTCTACAGCAACAGAAATAGCTTCTGAGGCTGAAATGGCCATGCTTACTAAGACTGATGAAAACAAGAGATATTTCCATGGTGAATGAATCTCTTGACACCATTATTTCAGGGATAAAAAACATTCATTGCACTGTGCTTAATTTCAACTGAGATATTTGTGTCCTTAGGCATGGTGTTACCTAGAAAATAAGGTAAAGAAAATTGTGCTGCAGATCTCTAGAATATGAAAAGTATGAAGAATTCTGGAGATCTGATATGAAAAGGAAAAAAACAGCATGCTACATTTATCAAAAACACAGGAATAAAAGCCTGTAAAATAATAGTAAAGAGAGTTTTCACAATAAAATAGTGTGGTAGGCAGGTACAGTTACTTACTCATGTCTTCTACTTTTACTGCAATCCTTAGTCCACTGTCCTATCAGAACTGACATCAGAATACTGATCTTCCTGGAAAGGAAATTAAAAATAATTTTTTTGAGACACTTAAGTAATCTGTCTATACACAGAAATAGTCAAGTGTGTACAGTGTGACCAAAAAAGTGAGAATTGTTCAAAGAGAATGCAGGAAACTAGCTTCTTATGTGCATCTGTCTGAAAAAGTAGCCTGATTAAGTTTCCCATATGAACCAATGTGTAAATTCTTGCTCTGTATTAAAATACCCTCTTTTCCATTGATTTCATTGCCTGTATAGCAGCATCTATCTCTTCTCACTTAAAAATACCCGAAGAAATGGATGTATTGGAAAACTGAATTCAGATTAGGATATAGTCTAATAACCTTGTTCAATCACTACACACACTCAAAAAAGTATTATGTGCTGCTTAGTCAAAAGCTCTTATTTTAAGAGTCTTATAGCTGTAAGCACAGACTAGTCCCATTAAGTCTTACATCTGACTAATAATATGAACTTTACTCTCTGTCTATTGAGTATAATAAGCCTTTTAACTTAAACTAGGAAGTACGAAGAAGCTAAATAACAATTTACTTTAGATTTTGTCACGGTCTGTAATTATCTTTTATTTGCATTTGCATTTATGCGTGCTGGATTGTAAAATTTTAAGGAATATACCAGAAAAACATGAAGTGAGGATTTTGCAGTGGAGGAACCTTCTTTTTTTTAAGAGGAAAGAAAAAGAGACTAATTACCAATTTGTCGTTGAAAGACTGGGCAAACAAGTATCTACTATAATCTGCGTAACACATATAAACATAGTCTGTCATTATTTACTGGAACAATAAGTTCCAAGACATTGTATAATTTCATTAGCCTAACTATAAAAGCAAAAATAAATACCAGCCTTTGCACAGTTTTGAGGAAAATATATGGCCTTCTATAAGCTCAGTGCATTCACCAAAGCATTCAGGCACCACATTAGAAAATGTATTCTGTTCAGATAGGCACTGAAGTAAAGTGCTGCTCTGAATGCTACATTTTCCCCCATTTAAACACTTCGAGGGTTAAAAGCACTGCACTTACTCTGACGAGATGAATCTGGGCCTTTAAATCTCATGTGTGACTGCAGCCTCCTTGTCAGTGAGCACCTGATGTCAGCAGTTTGAATGATGTCTGACACTAATTATGTGTCATTCACAAGATTGCCAGGCTGGAGAGTCTAGGGGTATAAAAAGCTATATAAAAGGTTTTCATATGGGGTCTTACTCTCTATTTCTTGAAAACACATCTTTTGCAGAGCAGCACACTGCTAATACTGTTTAGGAAGGAAAATGGTTAAAAGACAATTAATGCTTGAAATGCGTTTTGTCTGAAAGCTGTGTAAGGAACAGCTTTTACTTCTGTTTGTGGGATAAATACAAAGCTGTGGAGAGACACCTTGTCCTTGTCACACCACCTGCCTGGGTGCTGACACAGAAGAACCTAACTGGTCATCATTTCAAAGCATTCAAAATTAATTGACAGATGGACATTGTTAAATAATTAATGTGCCTTTTATCTGCTACTAAATCTTAGAAAATGCTGCACGGCTATTGAATAATTCAAAGATTTGGTTTGGGACCTTATGTATACATTACTGTAGATTTATTTTTTTCGGTGTAGTTTTTAAGGTTACCATTCCTTCCATTTGCACATACACATTCATGTATGACAGCATTTCCTAAAGTCTAGGAATGGCTTATATTTTTATTAAGATATCTTCCTTCAAAGTTTAACATTTAAAACTTTTGCTTGTTGTACTTATGGTCAATTTATGAATATTACAGAAGTAAACAAGTCAAGCAGCTTGTCAAGCCAATCTCAGACAGTAATTTGCTGTTGTGAATGCCTATGGATCAATACATTACATGAGTCAGTACAGTGTTCTGGTGGAGGTGTCCCTCTCTTCTTCCAAGTAGCAAGTGTTAGGATGAAAGAAAATAACTTCCAAGTTGTGCCAGGGAAGGATTAGCTTGGATACTGGCAAAAAATTCTTCACTGGAAGAGTTGTCAAGCATTTGGAGGGGCTGCTCAGGTAAGTGGCAGAGTCACCATCCCTGGAGGTGTTAAGTAGACCTGTAGGTGTGGTGCTTGGTGACATGTTTTAGTGGTGGACTTGGCAGTGCTGGGGTAATGGTTGGAGTCAGTGATCTGAAGGGTCTTTTCCTAAAATGATGTAAAGTTTTTTGTATTAAATCCCATTTGAAGAGTACATACTAGATGAATAATGCTTCACTTGTTCTCAGAACAGTGGTTTTAGGTAGTTAAACTTCATACATTTAACAGGGACTAGTAGAGCTACAAATATGGAGAATATCCCACTGACAGAGATTATCTCATTGGTTTTTCTGCATTATTGAATTATAAAAAGGTACATAATAAATCAGCCAAATGCAAAGAAAGGTAAGCAGGAATAAAGACATAGCTTATAATTACAATATGAGAAATTATGCCTAGAAAAAGATCTGAGAATTTAGTAGTACCAACTAAAATCAAAACCCTCAGTAAAATGCTGTAACTTAAGGCTAGGATGATCCTAGAATAAGTGAAAAAGGGAGTTTGATTCATGTTACCTGAATACCTAACACTGGTAAGACTACCACCTTTAAATATTGATCATGTATTTTGTATCCCAGATGACTGCAGAAGTAGTCAGAAGGGGACCAAATTACATTGTGTGAGTAATTTTTAGAGCATGTGTCTATATGGTCATGTGCAATCAGCCATGGTAATGTGGATTTGCCATGCACTGGCTGGAAAAAAAAGAGCCAGTTCTGATTTGAGCTGTCTATCTGTGAAACTGCTGGTTGTCTTGCCTGGGTGGATGCAGTGGGAAGTCACAGAGTCATGATGCCGTGTATCCTTGGGCCACTCTGGCATCCATTGTGCTTAATGAAGAAGAGGCATGGAAGGTAGAGATGTTGATTATTTTCTTTTAGTTTTTCACAGAAGGTATTTTTGCTAGGGTAAAGTGTCTTGTCTTGTTGACCTTTTAAAATCAGTGAGGAATTTCTCCCCTCTGATACATATCTTAGCTTCTGGGTCCACATTTTTCTTCTCAGTTTGCATCATCAAAGGTTCCCCATGACTGAATAGGTTACTAAACCAAACTAAACTCGGGGTATGCATTTAAGCCACCTGGTGAATATGTCCTTTGTGTGTGCTTAGGGTTGGGTTGATTTCCCCCAAGTCAGATTGGCAGAGATTTGAAGAATTCTTCACCTTTCCATCAAGCACATGCCATACCTAACTTTCTGAGGTCATTTGGATGCAGCTCATGTGTTTCCCTATATCGGAGCCTTTTGAGGGACTCTCAGTATCTTTTGCATCTTGCCTGAGACATGTATTCAGTTTTATTGAAGAACAAATGTATTCTGTCACTGAAATATCTAGGTTTGTTATTGAGATTTTGTGTGGACAATAGCTAGTTCTTGTACACAGAAAGCCAGCTGCTGCAATTTAATGGTTATAGTCAGGCTAATGTTTAGCAGAGTCAAATTTAAAAAGGAAAATCACACCTCTCCCAGTAAACTTAGAGACCAGATGAGGAACATGTAATGAAATGTATTTATTATAATACCCCATAAATATTTCCTCACACATGACAATGGAGAAGGGAAATGCTTATCCTTCACACTTCAAAAAATAAAAGATGATCCTTTGCCACATACAGTGATGCTTAAAAATATTTGTGGATCACTGTATAACTGGTTCAAATGAAAAGTATGTTAAAAGCTCAAACTTGAAGATGGTAACAGTGTGTTGTATACTCGATTGAACATTTCTATAAAATCAAATACTGTTCAGGTATTTCTAAAAGTAATTAATTTCATTTTTGGGGGTATTTAGAATCAATTTCAAAGAAGGTCTGAGAAAGCACTGTGTATAGTGAAAAAGCAAATAATTTTGATACGTATAAATTGTTTGGGAGAACGTTAAATGACTTGAAAACAGAAAATACCTAGAATCAAAAGTTACCTTTTACATTGCTTATAATGTTAACAAAGCAGAAAAATGACAGAGGAAAATACACTGGATGCAAAAGCAAAACAAATTCAGACAGGAAAATGTTACTATGTTTAATACCAAATTATATTAGATAGAGGATTAAGAAAAAGCTGGGCTGGCTGTCTTTGACTTTTTAAATAAAGACTATGTACTTTTCAGTGAATGGGTCAGAGCTCAGACAGGTGTCTGCCAGAACAACTTCTTCAATCCTTGCTATACTAGTGATCAACTGAGATAAGAAGGGTTCTGATTGCAGAGAGAACTGACTAATCTCTTAGTCCCTTGGCCACTGATTATCTGCTACTGGTACTGAAGTATTCACACAGGTATTACCATGCTGTTCTATAGTTTAAGAGTCTGAATGTATTTTATAGGGAAGGTGGCTGTTGAATTGCAGTCAGTGCTCAAAAATGCATGGTGCACCCAGCAGGGCTTTGGATGTTGGACCGGTTGTTGTATATAACCTATGAAATTATATTGTCATTTTACAGGAGGGTTGCCTGGTATGCTGAACATTATCTCTGCGTAAACAAGGATGAACAGTGCATTCATGAGAACACGAATATTTTAAAGTCATGACACTGCTTTGTCTTTCTGTTGATGTGCTTTATGTAAATATATTGTTTCTTGCTTTTCATAACTGTCTGTATAAAAGGAGAAAGTAAATATAAATATGTTTTTAAAAGAACTTTAGGAAGTACAGAGAGGAAATTTTCTGTATGAGCTACTTAACGGTTTCAATTTGCATACAGTAGTAAAAATAAAAGCTCAGTAACTGTAATTTCTGTGTTGCAGTTTAGGAAAACATTGCACAATTAATTCCACATAATACTTGCAAAAAATCCTGTTTAATCAGGGATGTGCTTAGGACTGTTAAACAGATTCAGAGTGCTAAATGTATGCCATATACTTAAGTGACTACAAGTTAATATCTTGGAAAACTATGAGTTCCATTTCAAAATGCGTCAATCAACTCCCTGACCTTTTCCCCCCATAGGTAATCCTGTCTTGTCTGCGATACTTCCACTGAAATCTGTTTAACAGGATAGAGTGTATGCTGTGTTGTTGAGTATCTTTTAATTCCTTTAATCTTAAGAATCAGAGATTTCCAAGGCTTCAAGAAATTTGATTTATAGAGAAAACATTCATTAACTGTTTAGTGAAGATGGTCTTTTTAATAATACAAGCCTGTAGACTCTATATTACTAGAATGACCTTTTCAGCAATACACAACTATGTATTGCCTTGTGAATATGCCAGACAGTAAGGCTGTGGAGGGAAGAGAGAACTATCTTTTCTTCCAAGTTATACTCAGCACTGCAGAAGTCTAACAATTCTTAAATTTGTATGTTAACGTTCTCCAGTTCTGCTTACTTAAACATTTTTGCCCATTTAAAATGAATTGGAATTTTACAACCATATAAACAATCATTTACATGTTTAAATTTGTTTGCATGCTTGGAGATTCAAAGTATAATAACCTGCAAAATAAGCAAAACAGAGACATGCTTCTACAGCTTGTTCATTGGTCTGAGTTTTACCCTATAAAATTAATGGCTTCTTGAGATACTACAGTTATACTTATGTACAGCGTAGTTATAGTCATTAGAATGAATGGCTGTTCTTTTATGAAGTTATTACAAAATAATAACTTGTCTGTATAAGATGGGCTAATCAGTAGATTTCTTTCTAATTTTAACATAGGTGCTCTCGAATTAGTTATCTGTTTGAAGGTAATTTTTTATTAAAACTGAAATAATACCTTTCTATTAGATGTTAGGAAGAAATTCATTATTTTGAGGGTGGTGAGGCACTGGAACAGGTTGCCCAGAAAAGTTGTAGATGCCCCATCCCTGGAGGGATCAAGCCAAGGCTGGGTGGAGCATTGAGCAACCTGTTCTCGCAGGTGTCCCCACTCATGGCAGGGGCATTGGAACGAAAAGATCTTTAAATCCCTTCCAACCCAAACCATTCTATAATTCTATCATTTTTGTGGTTAATTTCTTACATCAGTTTTTTAGCTCCCATGTTTTTATGCTTTATCCACCCTTTTTCCTAGAAAAATGTGATATTCTTATCAAGGCAATTGTAAGATATATTGGGGTATTTTATTTTTTGATTTATTCTGTAATATTTTTTTAAAATATATCCTTAAGAATAAAAATATTTTTACACTTGCAACAATATTTTGCATGTATGCTAAAGTTCCTTAAACATAAAGGCAACACTATTTATACAAGCATGAATTAATATTCAGTGATCAATCTGGATAATCTGAAATCAAAGTGGATAATCTGAAAAGCACCAGTTCATTTTGGATAAAGGAATGGAATATAAATAAAAAAGTTTCATGGGTTGAGATATTTTCTGGAATGAATATGTAGGAAAGATAAATTGCAATAATGGTATAGCGGGGTGGTTCATCCTCCTTATCAAACTTTAATTTCTTATTAATAATATTGATGGTTTATAGGTAATGTGATTTATACTTTATTCTTTGAACTTGTAATTATTTTTTGCAGTAATCCAAAAGACAGATGTGCTTAAAATTAAGTGATAAATTTTTTTTCTCTTTTTTTGAGGATGTTGCAGATTTTTAAGAAAGGCACGCTAATCATGATCAGAATTATGTTAGTTTTCCTACCTATGCTTTTGTAAACATACATGCACTGCATAATATATAATTAAATTTAGTTCTGTTGTTCTGACACCAATGAAAAATGGTTAGTTTCTTTTCAAGTGAATAAAATTAATAGGTAATTAATAGGTAGTGAAATGATGGAAATTTTTGTGTTAGCTTTAGAAATGTTTTATATCTCTGCTACAGAATTATTATTTTTGCAAGTATGCAAGAACTGCAAACTAGCATGGTGTGCATCTGAAGCTGTAGATGTTGCATAGTGGGATATGCAGCAGCTGAAGCTAGTGAGATTAATTGATCCTGACTGATAGAATTTTTGACAGAACTGATAGAACTTCTGATATTCATAAATATTTAAGTCTCATTGAAATCAAGTATATATAAAAATGCTGGTGTCAAATAGAATGGACCCTTTATAGGTTACAGTATACTATGAGAACATGATAGATGATTATCTTGTTTTCTGTTTATATAAATTCTCTGCAGATGCAGTACTTGAATATAGAAGTACTATGCCACATGATTATTGGTTCCCCACAGGAATTATGTCCTGTTTTGACAGGCTTACAGTATTTTTAGAGCTTCATGTATTCACTCATGGCAGATAGGTAAAAATATATTTCAGAAATCATTTTACTTTTTGCATCAACATTAGCAAGGCAGAGCAGACTGATACTTCCCTGCATGTCTTTGCTGTTGCTCTGTAGGTTGGGCTGGTACTAAGAGATGCCTCCATTAGGCTCAGTTGCTAATATCCAAAGAAGCGTGGAGCTGAGATAGGGATGGTTAGCAGTGGTCTTGGGAACCTCACAGTGACTGTTTTGGTCTCTGTGTGCTACACGGAGGAGAATCAGATGGTGCTGTGTTACCCAGACAGGTGCTGCACTCTCAGCTGATTGGTCCCTCTGGGTGTCAGTGTGCCATCTGCAAAACATAGGACATATTCTCCTATTTCAGCCACATGCAGGGAGGATAGATAGGTACATTTCTACACCCTAAATGGTTTGAACCCTGCAGCAGCACCCACACTGAGAAGCCAGGCCTTGCAGAGCTACCAAGCTGTAGCAGGCTGGAGGTCTCTGCATGCCCTTTTACCCTTGTGTTTAGTGTTTGCTGTTGCAGTTTACTGTGTGTGCTTTCCTTTCAAATAATTTCTTTCTCTTTTCTAGTTTGAGGGTTGCAAGAAAGCCTTTTCCAGACTAGAAAATCTCAAGATTCACTTAAGGAGCCATACGGGTGAAAAGCCATACCTTTGCCAGCACCCTGGCTGCCAGAAAGCATTCAGCAACTCCAGCGACCGTGCCAAGCACCAGAGGACACACCTGGACACTGTAAGGACACAGAAGTCCCATTGCAGTCCCCTGTATATTGCCCTTTACTCCAGCTTGGAGACAGCAGGTAGCCCATACGAGATAGGAGGGTGGATGGTCTGATGAGGCTGTTGAAGCTGCTTCAAAAGTGACCCAGTAATCTAAGCATGCAAGAAGATGGACCAAGCTAGTTAATTAAAAGACCACAGTTCCATTGTTATTGCTGCAGGTAGAGGCAGTAGCTTTCTCCCAGTTAGTTGATCTTTAGGGGAGCTGGAGCCATCTGTGATAAGAAGTGCTTTTCTTTGACGAAAAGTTAAGCCTGGAGCATGTACCCGAAAGTCAAGAGAGGTAGAATAATTTTGTAAATCTAAAAATTTTCATGCTAACAAATCGTTGCTTGTAAATTTGAGTCACATCTGAAATTTGTTTAAAAACCTCTGTTTCAGGACAAAAGATCATGTTTTCTCAGAGACAGTTTTCAAAGAGCAGAAGTCCAGAAATACAATTAAAACAATGCCATTTGAATTAAATTGCTGTTAAAAAGATTAATTATCCATTTTGAATAGTTGATAGTATGTCTGACAAGTTAATTATTCGTACAAGGTGTTTTCAGAAATGCTTTGTGAAACTTAAGTGGATAAATTGCAAAATAGCTGATTTCAGGAAACAGTTTAACCTAATGTTCATTTAATACTTTGTATTGTGAACCTACAAGTCTTCAGGGAAGACAGATTAGAACAGGCAAGATGAGATATCTATTTGAGTTAGATTTATTGGGCTTTCCTTTAAGAAAACTATAAAGATATGACAGGACCGGTATTTTTCTAAAATGAAGTATTATTAGAAATGTGAGCTGAAGGAGTGGGATGGTACTTCACATAAAAATGCTTTTTTTTGTGTGTTATACTTTTGAAACTTCAGTATTCAATGCTTGGTTTGGTTTTTGCTTGCCTTCTTTATAATGTAGTAAACTAACACTTTTTCTTGTTCTCTTTTTCTGAAGCAGATCCTTCTATAATCCTAAACAGTCTTTCTGGGCCTTTACTGCAGTTTCTTTACCTGATTCACTAAAGACTGTAATTTCTGATTAAGTCAAAGATTGCTCTGAGGGTGGAAGAATTGTAAGTATATCTAGAAATATTCATTGTACTGATTAGAAAAAAGAGGTAACAATGAAAGGTGGTATAATGAACGCTTTCCTTTTGTTTGTCTTCCTTAAAAGCTTTTACTTCATCCTTTCCCTTTCTAACAAATTGCTGAGCATTCTGCTTGTAATAATGTACAACATTTTTATTCTGTAGTTATGTGGTTTGCAGCATCCCAAGGCTCTCTTGAGAAAGGACTGTCTTGAGTTAAAATAATCTGTGATAAAACAACACCTTTATCCTTTTTCTTTTTGATTTAGAAACCTTATGCATGTCAGATTCCAGGATGTACTAAGCGGTACACAGATCCAAGTTCCCTGAGAAAGCATGTGAAAGCCCATTCTTCCAAAGATCAACAAGTCAGGAAAAAGGTAATTTTTCTACTGTCTTGACTGGTGTTAAGCTTATGTGAAGAAATCACTGTTATAGTATTAGATGTTTCAATGCGTCTTCAAGTACTTGGATTGATTTCAGGCTGTGAATTAGAAAAAACCAGCAAATTATAGATAGATGTGGTTCATATACAGATTATTTCAAATTTGACTTAATGAGGCTTCCTGATTTAAAGCTTTTTGTTTTCTGCCTTCTTTTTTTTTTGTTTAAAGCTTTCTGGTTTTGCAAAAATTATAAGAATAATTTTTGCAAAAACAGAAATGCTTGGTTTCAAATTCTTCCACTTGGTAAATACACAGTATTATAAAATACTGGCCAGTGTCAGATGGAAGGATGGGCTTTGAAGGCAGTATGTGAGATTAAGCTCTGAATTATATTTCCATATTCCGGATACTTCCAACACCAAGATATTTCACAATGCTGATTCCCATTGCATATCAAGTCCATGAGTCATCAACTGTTTATGTGTATAAAAGCACATCTCTAAAAAGCTGAGTTGTGACCTAAAGGAATGGGGTTTTTTTGAGCATTTTTCATCATATCTCCTATTAATCACTGGCACTATTTCATTAGATTATTTAGATTATTGAGTTTGAAAGTCTAAACTTTAATTCTAAAGGAACCTGGTCCTGATAAAAGGGAAACGTGTATGAAGGGAGGGATAGATAAACCTTTGAGATATCAACCCCATGCTGCACAAGTTATAGTTTAGAAGTTTTAAAGTTAAATGCACAGCCATTCACAGAAGGTATCAAGAAAATTGCTTGTCCAGCGCTGGGAGCATTGAGTGGCAATATTTAAAGCTGCAGTATAAAAACTAGAAGAGTAAGTTTTGATTCAATGGTTTGTTGAAGCAGGACATGGCAGCAGAAACTGACCTTCAGTGTTCATGAGGGATTTCCTTTAAAATTACGTGTGTCCACTCCTGTATCAGAGATGAGATAAATAACCATTTATTTTCACCTTAATGAGTAGTTCTGTGGCTCCCTTGTTCCTATGAATGCAGGACTGCCAAATGAGGTCTGTGTACCTTGTCCTGCCTGTCCCAGAAGTGCAACTTGGCCATCCAGACACCATCTTTCCCAAGCATGGGCAACACATTGCGTTCGGAGAAATTTGTGTGATGCCTCAATTAAAATTGGCATAATAGACCTTAATATAGTAATTGGAATTTTGCTGTAGAGTTACCACCATTGAAGGTGAAATAACGTTACTGCTTCTCTTGTTTTCTCATGTTGCACTACTATGTCAGATTTTCCTTCCTGCATTTCAATCAGTATTTTATTTCTCTCATTTTTCATTCCCTCTTTGTGCCAAACAGTTTAAACTTGGCTCTTTTTACTCCTCACTTCACTCTCCGTGAGCACACTCTGGACTTAAAATTCTCTATTTTTTTCATCCCTCTTTGATAAGGATTTATTTATGCTCACTAGTCACTTGGGATATATTAATATATGGAAGGAAATATGCCAAAGTTCCACAAAAAGAAAAGGAAAGTTGTGGCTTCTATCAAGCCAGATACTTAAAACATAGATAAAGTTTGCACAATGTTTACAGGGTACAACATAGTTAGTTACTGGACCTTTGAGAAGTTGTAATTACTAACTAACATTATGCTTTGGTATTTGAAGTATTTCCTGACCGTAATAATAATAAAAAATAAGAACAAAAAACCTTTTATTGAAGAATTAAGGTTATTTATGGATTTAATTAAAAGTGAAAATTGGCTTAATGTCAAAAAGGTAATTACTAAAATGTGCATTCATCAAAAATAACCATAAAAATTCCAAGGTGATAAAGGCAAAGTGGACTAATACTTCCAGCCCTAGGGATCTATTCTGTTGAAAAGAATGAAACCCTTTACTGTCACACCCCGTTAGTCATGAATTCCTTTAATATATTGTGCCTGACTGGTTTTAATCCTCCTTTTAACCTCCCCCCTGCATACCAAGTGACATTGTTGTGGCATCTTAGGTTGCCGGCTCTCCAAGACTGTACCTGCAAATGTGTCTTTGATGTTGCATAGACTTAAATAGCAGGATGAAGTATATGCATAGGAGTGGAATCAGCTACTTGCTGTGCTGATATTTACATTGAGTCTTCACCCCAGATTCTGTAGATGTTTCTTGAAAGATTTGACTCTTTCCCTGGCTCTCTACGTTGGGGCCGGATTCTGCAATGGGATATAGGTAAATTTTCATCTTTCAATTATTTTATGCAACTTCTGTTCATATGTGTCTGTAACTTACCATATAAGGCAAAAATTCCTTTTCTGCAAATCTGTAATTGTTCCCCTTCTCCTCCCAGCCCCTGGTTATCCAATCAGTACATTTAACTGGGAATCTCTCCAGGTAATGAGATGAAAGCCTATAGACCAAGAAGATCCCAGCACAAATGCATTTAATGAAAGCAATTTAATGGATAGTACAATAAAATTTCATTTACTCTTCAAAGGAAAGCAGAACCATGAGAGAGATAGTAATGCCTGCTTTAATAATCTTTGTCTAATTTGAAAAATTCTTCATAAAAATGAGGGCAAACATGTACACAAATACTATGCAAATATGTCTGCACAGATATGAAAATCTTTAGTAAAACATTTTAGATATAAGTCTGTAATCTTAAAATATTTTAGTGGAATAAAAAGCAGTGTTTCTTATCTTGTTTTAAAAAAGAAAAATTGCTGACTCTACCGGGATTTCATCTTTGCATTGGAAAGATAGGTGAGGTTTCTTCTAAGCCAGGAAGTCAGGGAAAGAAAACTAGACAGTACCCAAAATGAGAGACTAATATAATGCTGAGCAAAATGTTAATGTACAATATGCCCCTCAACTACAATTACTTTTGAAATGTATTCTCTTCATAATCTCGTTCTCATTTCAGCTTTGAAAGGACCACAATTTACAAGATTTTTTTTTCTAAGTTGGCTAGACAAGTAAACCTATTTTCAGTTGGCTACGCTTTTTTGATTTCAGTAAAGCATAAATATCTTTCATCCTTGAACTGATGATACTGTATTGAAAATCAAGAATCCATAACTCTTTTAGTTTGCAAGTCTTTTTATTGAAGTTAATGAAAATGAAATTGTGGAACACAGTGATACTGCAGTCAGCCAGATAGAAACATTCTATCATGGTTTTGGGTATTAGAGAGCAGGCATTCTTTACTGCAGCATGCTGATCACTACGAGGATCCTGTCCCCAGTCGACTGCCCAAGCGTCAGGTAAACAGAGTGTTTATCACATGTTAAAATGTGTTAAAATGATCACATGTTCATTTGCTATTGCCCCTTACTTGGTGTTTATGTTTTACTTTATTTTACATGGTCTCACCCCTGATCAGATGTCTTTATAGTTTCCTTGGGGTCTGTCTTCAATGTCCCTTGTCCTTTTTAGGTGGCTGTTACCTGACCCCCGCTTTTGAGTAAGTGCAATATCATTGTTTTGCATAACTTCTGCTTTGCCTGCCTTGAAGAGCTGAGCTGGCATTCTGCTTGCATTTTTCATGGCTTCTGTTTGCCTAAGTTACATCCTTTATCTGTTTCTCCAAGGCTGTGCTGTTCTGTTCAACTGTCCTTGTCAGAGTAAAATGTTGTTCTGTTCTACTCATATCATGCATATTATTCTACTCATTATCACGTCCATATCATATCATATCATATCATATCATATCATATCATATCATATCATATCATTCACAAAATCCAGATCCTGTGCTATTAGAACACATAACCAGACTGGGTTAGATTGGAAGGGATCACAGTGGGTCTTCTGGTCCAACCTCCCTGTTCTGGGTCATCCCAGAGCACACAGCACAGGATTGTGTCAGACAGTTCTTGAATATCACCAGTGAGGGAGACTCCACAGCCTCTCTGATCAATCTGTGCCACTGTTACCCACACAGTAAAGAAGTTCTTCCTCATGTTCAGGTGGAACTTCTGCGCATCAATTTCTGCCCGTTGCCTCTTGTCCTATTGCCTGGCACCACGGAGCAGAGCCTTGTCCATCCTCTGACACCCTTCCTTCAGACACTTATAGGTATTGATAAGGTCCTCTCTCAGTTATCTCTTCTTAAGGTGAACAGGCCCAACTCTCTCAACGTTCTTTGTAGAGAGACCCAGTGGTTTGAAACTTGTATAGAATGTCAATAACACTATTATCTTCATGAAGATCCATTTGTTGTGTAACCTAGCACTCAGCCTTGTACAAGTATGAGATCATTTTCTCTTCCATACAAGTATACCATGAAAAGTAATTTGTTAATTCTGTAGCAGTCATGCTGAAGAAATCCGTATTTGTCAATCTAAAGAAAATATTTAATTCGCTTTCAAATACTGCAGTGCAATTCTCACTGGGAATGGAATGGAATGGAATGGAATGGAATGGAATGGAATGGAATGGAATGGAATGGAATGGAATGGAATGGAATGGAATGGAATGGAATGGACTTTCCACTGCCTTTGTGTACATCTTCTCATGAATATCTGCAATGTCCATTGCCTTTCTTAAAGGTTTTCTCTTTTTTAAAAGTGCATTTTCAAACAGATAAGAGGCAATTTAAAAAGGAAAAAAGATTGCTCTAATTTGTGCAGCTGTTTGGCAAAGAAAAGATCAGTTCAGTAACATTGACCTTATCATCTGAACAATACAGCGGCTATGCTTTTAGATAGTTTTAATTTCATCCATACCAGGGAATAACTGTTTTCATATATAATACTTCTTTAATCCTATGTGTCCTGCCAAAAAAAATAAAGCCCACAAAGATTTAAAAGACTGTTTCTATTTAATTAAAAGTAAGTGAAATAGATAAAGATAGCTCCATCTTTGTAAAAAAAAAGGAAGAGATAATTTGAACAGTTGACATAAACAAGACCAGCTAAAGGGAATGCAGAAGTCTTAGTCTGGACTTTGAATTGAAGGATGATTTATACCAAATAATTTCCTCTTTCATCCTTTGATTCCTTGTCAGTTCTGATAGTGACCAGATCATGTCTTTGATCTTTTTATTTAAATTATTTATGGGCCAGATATATTATTTAGATAAACTTTGAGATATTGAATGCTTCCCTGACAATTGTCTTTAGAAGCTGCCTGTCCTGTAGACCTGCACCATCTTAGATCATTCAAATGGGTCTTGAGGAACCCGTACAAGAATTCAGCAGACCAGATAGGATAATACCTCAGCAGATGCATCAGTGGCACTCCTAGGTCACTATTTAGTCTTAGCTTAACACAGGAATTATGTTTACTTTTCTTGGTTTTTTCTGAGACAAACATTTTTGTACTGTCTCTACCAGAAATCAAATATCATAGAGGCATAGCTTCAGGATAGGCAGCCCTAAGGATATTTATGAAAATTATCTAGATATGATGGAGATTTTTTTTAAATTGCAGTTTATATGATACATGTACCAAATTACTAAGGAGTGGAGGGAGCTATGAGACTGAAGGAGATAAGGGGTATCTGCATGGCTTCTAGATTGATTTATTTCTGCCTGATAATCTTCCTTTTTCACCCAGATTGGTCAGTTGTAAAATGATGGCTGAACAGTCACTTTTGGGAAGTTAGCAAAATATTATCCCAATGACAATGGATTCTTTCATCATTTCTTCCTGTGATATCTGACTGGAAGAAGGTTTTTTTCAGGTGTTATTTTGCTGTGCAGGAAAAAACAACAGAAGGCAATCAGAATTTCTCTAATCCTGGTGCTATTTGTGCATGATTTCTTCCCCATTGCATTTATTACTCTTCCAAAACTGATCCACTAACAATGGTAGGAAGTTTTTATAATTCTTTTTCTGATTACAATAAGAAAAATGCTGAGGTGAAGCAGGCAGTATGACAGCTCAGCCATATCCACTCCTATTTCAGACTGAGCAGAGGGTAGTAGAGCAGACAGTCCACACTAGGTGTGGAGCATGTTGAAAACAATGGGATAGGGATATAAATCGTCTGGTCAAAGCAATTACTGTCATTGCCTTGCAGAATGGCCTCTGCTGAGCTTGATGAGGGTTCCCATCTGAACTGAGGGGTCTTTGCTTACAAAGATCCTGCAAGTATTCCTCTTCTCTCACCCCCATTTTAGCAAAAAGGAGATGTAAAATCTTCACCTTTAGAGGCAGATCTTAATAACTGAATTCTTATGAAGCCTAGTTATTTTTAAGTCCTTTTATAACAGTTCACTTCTCTCTTAGAGCCCTGTAATATATAAGTTATATAGAATATATAATGGTTTGGCTTGGAAGGGGCCCTAAAGAAGATCTGATTTCCATGCCCCTGCCATGGGTAGGGTCACCTCCCGCTGGACCAGGTTGCTCAAAGCCCCATCCAGCCTGGCCTTGAACACTTCCAGGAATGGGACGTCCACAACTTCTCTGAGCAGCCTGTTCCAGTGTCTCACCACCCTCACAGTAAAGAATTTCTTCCTGACATTGAATTTAAACCTACTTTATTTCAGTTTTAACCCAGTAACCCTTGTTCTGTCACTGCAGTTCCTGATGAAGAGTCCCTCTCCAGCTTCCTTGTAGGCCCCCTTCAGATACTGGAAGGTTGCTGTGAGGCCTCCATGCAACCTTCTCTTCTCCAGGCAGAACAGACCCAGCTTCCTCAGCCTCTCTGTGCTGGGGAGGTGCTTCAGTCCTCTGATGAACTTTGTGGCCTCCTCTGGACTTGCTCCAACAGTTCCATGTCCTTCCTGTGCTGGGACCCCAGAGCTGGAAGCAGCCCTGCAGGTGGGGTCTCACCAGAGCAGAGCAGAGGGGCAGAATCCCCTCCCTGGCCGTGCTGCCCACGCTGCTCTGGATGCAGCCCAGGACCCATCTGGCTTTCTGAGCTGGGAGTGCACATTGCCAGCTCGTGTTGAGTTTTTTGTCAGCCATCACCCTCAAGTCCTTTCCCACAGGATTGGTCTTAAACCCTTCTCGGCCCAACCTGAAGTTCTGATAGATAAACCTTTCCACCTTACAATGAAAACAAGAAATGGGAAAAAAACCCAATTGCTTAAAGACATGATATTCACCTGTTGAACAAAATTTCTCTGGAACTAAGACATACAGGTATTTTCAAAAGATTAACATGGAAATTCCTACTAAGTTTTGAGAGATTGTCTGGGTTTCTGTTTTGTCAGTTATGTCAGTAAATATATTGTTCCCTCAGCAGAGTAATACAGACCTCTTACCTCTTAGAGAGCTGCATACTACTTGAGCGTTCATTTTTTAGTTGCTTTACAGTACAGTAGAAACAGGCTTTTTATTGCAACTACATGTTGATTTTACCACACAACTGATGAAGCTACCGGTTTGTTTAAGATTCTAGAAAAAACAAAATTTTATACCAGCCTTTTCATTTTGTGAATTAGAAGAAAACAGTGTCAGGTGAGTTTTTTTAGCTAGTATCTTTTGTTAATGTCATGATGGGTTTCCAGTTTTTTCTTTCATTTCCTTTCTTTCTTGGTATTTGAACTAAGCTTTTTTTGCAACTCAAGAAACATGGTGCTTATTGTGTTTCTTACATGAAAGAAATTGATTTTCTTTTCCAACTCAGAATATTTAATTGATGAGGAAGGAGGGAGCCAGGGAGGGTTAGAGCATTACACCACTGGGACTTCAGAAGGTCATTCAGGCACTAAGCTAATTACCAGTGACAGTCTCCATTATGTGACTATATTAATCTGGAGGAACTGCTCTGTTTGAGAACACCTTCCTCATGGGGAGCAAACATACTACCATATGAGATAAGCTGCTTCTGCATCTTTCAGGTTTTGCTTGAACTTATTCAGACTCTTAGTTCAGATTTCACTGTTTAAATTGCAAAAGGGAGAGAATGGGTTGAAAGAGAAGCAAATCTATTTTCTTGCTTTGAGAGCAGTTGAAAATAAGGATATTTTCCCTCATTTGTTCTCTATGGAGTCCACTTAAAGGATGTCACCAATGCAAAAAGAAGTTCATTCAGGGGCAAGGGGTCATTGAGCTGTGCCCATGGCAACTAAGAAACTATTCTGCAGAAGAAAATGCAGTAAAGAGTAAGTGTTTTAATCCTCAACTTTAATCCCTCTACTTCCTGTCTTCAGAATGAAATATAAATCAGACACCACGGCGTTCAGCAATTTTTCGTGAAAGGGTTGTTTGCAAAAAGGGATTAGGAATGGGCAGCAGTGTTTAAGGAATTTAATCATACAATTTGTTGGAAAACTTTTGAGACTAGGAATGACCAGTTCTTTTGAGTGTGGTCAGTGAGAAACAGGAAAACAGACTCTGAAAGCAGTGTAGCCCTTGTGTGGCTGACCACTCTGTCCCTGTGCCAGCTGCTGCAGCGGCAGTGATGTGTGCTGCGGTGGGATGCACAAGGCATGCCTCTTAAGGAAGCTTCATTGTGGGGATCATGCTTTGCCAGCACTACATTTAGAACTTTGCTCACCAGGGAGAAGGAAAAGTTGAAACCTCCCAGTGGTTTTCATAGTGTTCTGACAACTGTGGTGGTTGTTATAACCAGGAAATTGTAGATTCATTTTACATATTGGTCAACATTTGTTATGATGATTCCTTCCTGCACTTGGTTTCTGTCCTGAGCTTGTACTCTGGCACTGTGACGTGTTGAAAAGTGCACAAGAAAGAAAGAAAGAATAACTGCTGTCACCCTCTTTACATTTACACCCATGGCAAAAAAAAAAAAAAAAATATCCAGATTGTCTCAAAATTCTGTAAACAGCTGTCAGTGCATGCTCGTAGCATTTCATGTTCTTCACGTCCATTTTTGATATCAAACAATATCCTTTTCTCTATTTCTTTGTCTTCACTTCCCTGCCACAGCATATGCATGTACATGGTCTTGATAGAGAAGGGATCTTTCTTTCTATTGGTGGCCTGATTGAGAGAGTCTGTGGGTGGACTTGGCCATGGTGGGTGTACACGAGGACTTGGTGACCATACTGGTGTTTTTCAACCTAAATGATTCTATGATCCTGTAATTCTGTGATTCTAATTAGCCTGTCACACTTCAGCCTGGGCTTTAAAGGCACTGTCCTAGTCATTATGCCCCTTAAGCGTCACCAGGGTCTGAGCAAGCAAGTTTTAAACTGTGCACAGGATGCTTAAGAGGTTGCAGTTCAGCACCCTGTCACCAGCACAAATACCCTTCAAGTCTTTAGCACTGTCCTCAATGAGTGTTCCTGTGCCAGGCTAAGACCTCCTCTGCAATTTCACACTGTTGGATACGGGTGTGGGCAGCTGCATTGGCAGGTACTGATTTTGGAGTCCTCAGTACTGCTCCTGAAGCAGTGTGATACACTGGGCTCATTGTCAGTGCCCATTTGAGGAGGGCTTTCATCTGCCTATTTTCTTCCTCCTTGTGATGCAGAGCTCTGCCCTTTCTCTGGCACAGCTGTTTGTGAGACTGCTCTGTAAGCTGAATTATGACTTTAACAACAGCAAAAACCCCAACCTGACACAGTAATGTCCCACAATAAATCAGAGGCAGTAGCAACTTGGAAAGTCAGCAGTGCCAGCCTAGCCAGCACTTCACATCATCATCTTGCCTGATAAGGACAGTAGAACAGAACAACATTTTACTCTGATAAAGAAAATAGAACAGAACAGCACAGCCTTGGAGAAACAGATGAAGGATGCAATTTAGGCAAATAGAAGCCATGCAAAATGCAGGCAGGATGCCAGCTCAGCTCTGCTGACAAAGCAGAAGTTATGCAAAACAACGATACTGCACTTACTCAAAAGTGAGGGTCAAGCCACATAAAAAGGACATGGGACATTGAAAACCACCAAAGAACCTATGAGGAGTTCTGATAAGGAGTGCAACTATGTAAACTAAAGTAATACATAAACATCTAGCAAGGGGGGATAGCTAATGAGTGTGTGATCAGTGTGTATGATAAAGGCTCTGTACACCCAACGCTCAGGGCACTGATTTAGAGGTAAGATCCCCCGAATGACCAGCATACTGCTTTGGAGAATGCCCGCTCTCTAATACTCAAAACCATATTAGAAAGTTCCTATCTGGTTGATGTCAGTTTCATGCCATATAGCACACTAAACAGACAACTCGCAGACAGTGAATGAAAATGTACAGGAATTTTGCTTTGCAAAAGTAAAAATCATATGCCTGAAGGCTAATCATTTTGATCTCCTGATAGTCAAGTGGTAGAGCTTTTTCAGTTCTAGTCCTAGGCTCTAAGCAAGATATTATTTTGAACAGAGTATTTCCATGTACCTGGTACATGCGTACGCTTAGATTCCAGTGGAGATAAGTACAAAATCAAATACTTATAGTGAAGGCCAGTGTTATATAAAGAATGCAGCAGTTTAAAAAAAAAAAAACAAACCTGAAAATCTTTTTTTCTGTGTACTAACAATTGCTGATATTATCTACAGGTTTTCATGGCAATTATTGGTAATCTGTGATAGGGAGAAAAATACGTTTGTGCCAAATGAAACACCTAGTGGATAAGTATATGTTTATTTTACACATTTTTCCTCTCATTAAGTGAAAATTTGCCAAACAGATGTATTTTCAGAAAGGGAAAGCAAATAATTCTGCAGTACAAGTGTTTTCTTTGTCAGACTGCATTTACTTGGAAAAACTGATGCTTAGCAATATCATAAAATAGCCATATTCCCAAATCAGTCTGGCATGAAACAGTAGGTTTTTTTCATGCTTTTTGAATTGAACAGGTCAGCTATTAGACTAATGTTCACACAACAATCTGGTACAAGCCTCTTGGAACTGCCTGAAAAAGATATGAAATAGAAAGGGTCATGGGTATAATTTATATAACATTTCAGATTTGGTACAATCTGATATGGGACAGGAAGACAAGTAATATGTGTGCATGTGTGTGTCCAAACATCTGAATGGGTGCCTTCTAGTTGTGTGAAGCAAAATAATCAATTTTCAACAGAACTGTGCCTTTTTTGTTTATTTTAGAAAAAGGCCACTGCACTCACACAACCTGTACTTCCCTTTAAACTAAGATTCTCAGTTGGATTTTTTTATGCCAAGTTTCCTTTCACATCTGGCCTAGCTGCAATTTTTCCCCGTAAAGTGGTGTTCTTAGTGGTCTGTATCATTTTAGTGATGATATAATCCAAAATATTTCTCATATTAGAATAATACCAATCAAAAACCCCTCTCTTTTCTATATATAATAAAAGTAGAATTAATTTTAGTGCTGTCAGTTTTAATGCAACGATGTTTCCCTCTTGTAGTAGTGCTTTAAAATCAGAATTTATTATTGACCTGTAATTTGCCAAAGTTATCTGATTGTGTAGGTTCCATGTTCTTTTGATTTTTAATGCAAGATGCTCTAAAACATTTTTGGTATGTTTTCCTGATTTATGCTAGATCATGAAGATTGAAACCATTTTTATATTGAACTCAAATGTTCAATATAGAAAAGCCTTGAGAGTAGCAAAAGTAACTATTTCTTGCCTAGAACCTAACATCACAACTGTGCAGGTAGGCTAGTTTAACTTGATTTTTATTGTTTTTCTGGCCAAGCATTTAATTGAAATAGAATCTAAAGCAGGGAAAGGTAGTGCACACATACAGAGACAAAACTGAAAGCTGTGGTAGACAATTAACAGAACATTTCTTTCTAGAAGTCTTGCAAAACAGATGACTCACTGAAAACAAAGGGTACAGAGGAATCCCTTCTGTCTGCATTGCTTCTTTGCCCCAAGAAGTTTGAAGCCTCCAGAGATAAGAATTAGCACAATTTTTATTGATTCTGTGTCATTGTCTGTTGTCAGAAAGGTTTGGTACTGTGCAAGAAAGTGACGGACCTTGTAGCTGATCTTTGTGAGTGAAAGGGTGATCTGTATCTAGCAAGCAAAACTTTATAATATGAGTAAATACTGTCTTACAGCATCGCTTCACAGTGAACTTGTAATGTTCTAATGGGGACATCTATGTACTCTCAATGCCATGATACTAACAGGACATAATTTTACTCTAACTGTACAAGTAAATATTAAATTCTGTCTACTCCTTCAGAAAAGCTAGTACAATCTATGGCTTTATGTAGACAGGTCATGCTTCACTCTCCTAATGCCAGCTTAAATTACAGACAATAAAAATTAGTAAAAATTACTGACTTACTCTGTATTTGATAAGTAGTTCTTAGTAAACTTAATATACAGACTATGTGAATAGCAGAAATCCCTCCTTGTCTTTATAGGCAAAACAAAAACGCATCTATAGAGCTATCACAGTTAGTGTAAAACAATTCCTGTCAATGAAACATAGCAGTATTTAGAGGTTTTTTGCTGTTTTTAGACATGGCAGACACATATGTAATCTGCATAAAAATAAATAGACTATAACTAATGTCTCACTTACATATGTAAATATTCTACTAGGTGCACAGCATGCATGTATAGTCCACTAAGCACACGTTTATGTAAGCAAGATTTACAATGCTATGATTTGATGAGATAACTGGCATGTTTGAATGACTGAAGGAGTTCTGGACTTTGCTGAAGAATTAATTGAGTTAATCTGAATATGTAGAGGCAGGTTTTGAAGTTACTAAACTATTTTGTGTGGTTTAGAATTTCTCAAACTATAATGCTTCTTTTCCTATGAAGTGTATTCATAAACACAATTATCATATGTTTTTCTTGATAGTGTCTGACTTCTGTTGTACAGAAGAGGAAACTAGTCAGGTGGTACAAAACCACACAGATCACAGATAAAACACACTCTGGTGAGAGAAAGATGAAAAAAAAAAAGATCTTTTTTTGTAAGGAGACATTTTCTCTGGAATTCTGTCATGCATCAAATCAACAGCACGCCTCTGCTTTTGAACTCAAACACAATGAAATTGAACACTGAGGAATAAGAATCTTATTCCTTTCTAATTACTTCTGCTTATATCATTTAATCTAGGGTAATTATTTATTCATATGCAAAATGTACAGGAGTAGAATTTCCATCCATTGTTCTGAAAGGCGATAAACATTAGCTGATTGTCACAGAAGTAAAACAGTTATAAATCATGACTGACAGATTATTTGTTTTGTGTATTCGAAAGAACTGCCACATTGTAATAATGGAAATTACTCTGTATTTCTAAATACAAAACTTCACAAGTCTTACCATAAAATTGAGCTATTACATTCAAAAACTATTATTTGGAACAAATATCAAATACAGGAAAGTTTTAAGTGAGCAGAACAATTGATAGTTAACTTGCACTTTGGTCAGCCATAAATTTAGGTTACATTACAGGACACAGAAAATGGCTGTGCTCAGCACGGCAAAATTGTCAGTTATTTGACATATAGATATGTCACACACCATTCAGTGCAGTAACTTTAGGATACATTTCTTAAAAACAGATTGCAATATTGTTAGAATAGAGCAAGAAATGGACAGCAGCAGTTATATCTGGTCAATTATTATTTCTCTGTGGCTTTTTAAACTGAAGATAAAATCCTAGGGTTGCAGAAAATGGTTCATGGTTTTTTTCTTGGTTTTAAGATCCTCTGTCTTTTCATTGTCTGTTCTGTGTTTCCTGACATACTAAGGACAAGTCATAGCTCTGATTTCCCTGCATTTGTCAAAATGCAAATTAGTTTCAGTTAAAACTTTTAATTACAAGTTTTTGTGAAATTTGTAAAAATACTTGACTGAGAGTGGGGTTTTACTCTCAATGTCTTTACAAGAAAAAGAAATGCCTTGATCAACAGTATTTGAACCAGAATCTGTGTTTTGCCCTCTATTTTGTTCCAAAAATGCCACAGTTTGTGCCTCCTTACAGAGGAAAGATCTGGAAAAACATCAGAAGGAGCATGAGTTTTAAATGGCAGAGGAAGGAGGACCAGTAACCAAAGAAAGCATTGCTACTGCCTCTGTCAAGACACAACAGTAATGATGGGAAATGGGGTTTTCCAGTAGTGCCTAGTTCCCAAAGCAGCTATCATTTAATGGTTGGCTGTGCTAAAGGAAATTTACCCATTTCTGGTCCTGCTCTGCAAGGAGCAGAGAAGGCTCCCCTAGCCCTTCCTCTCCTCTTTCCAGTGGTATCACAATAATTGCTCTGAAAGGGCAAATCACATGCTTACCCTGCAGCAGGAGACAATAAAGTTATTCCCAGCATCTGTTATCTGGGGAGAGTTTGTTTAAAAGGCCTGTGGTAGTATTTTTAGTGGCAATTCGAATTAGTAGTATGCATCTGCTGTTGCACAAGTCAGTAGAATACCTACCTCTTGCTCAGAATATTTCATCATATGTACATTAAATACATATCTTGTCATTTTAAAATTACATTATATACATATAATAATACATATTGTAATACATACATTTGCATGTATGTATGCATGTGTAAGTTTATAAAATCTCTATTTCTAGCCCTTATTGTAGGTTTAGGTTGTAAATCCTAATCAACAACAGCCAATGTGTGAAATAAGAACTACCCTCAGAAAGAAAACATCACAGCTGTCTCACAGCTCTGTTTTTGGTTTTCTGTTGATGAGCCTAGGTTTTCTTTTTTTTATATGCATTGAAATTTTTATAAGCATTGAAAAGCCAGAAAATTTATGGCAGCACAGATTGTCAGGATAGGTTTGTTCTAAATATCAAAGGATTTATGAATGCAAGATTCCTGAACAGTGCAAAATAGAAAAATATGTAAAATAGATGGTTACCTATTTTATTTTACAAGAACTATTTAATTCTTGTAATTAATGCTTCAATACTTAGCTCTTCTTTTCTTGTTTTTCTCACCATTTTATCCATGAGTGCTATCTGATATAGAAAATTGGTCTGTTTCTTAAAAAGAAGTATACAGACAACTTTACACAGGCAACTTCTGTGATTGTATATTTTGCCTGATAGAATCCTGATTCTTCTATAGAAGTAAGATTTTCCAAATTATATTCACTTTAGATTCCATAGACATTTAAATTCACGTAAAGCTTATTAATAATGTAACTGTAAGAATTTGAATGAGGATATATTTGACATTTAATTTCACAAGAATGTAGTTTCATGAAAAAGCCATGTTACTAGTGATAGCAGCAAACCTAGCACAATTACTGGATAATAGCACACAATGACATGTGCCAAACTGGAAGAAAGATTTGTACTTATAACAGATTGTAAATATGGATAACAAAATATTTTGTCAGGGTATTTCTCCCCTTCTCCCTCTTCCTCATCCGTTCTCCCTCTCCCTACAATTCTAGAATGAGAAATATACCTCAGAGTAGTGTACTTTGGGGCTTAGTAATGGCTGTCTAAGTTTTTAAGAGAAGAAATCATCTCCAGCATGCACAGTGTGTGCATGGGTGTCACAGGCTGTGTAGTATCTCCAGCTCCAGGGTCAGGTACTTATGATGTGTAAGACCAACTCTCCACTCAGTTGCCAAGGTTTTACACCAGTGCATATTATTAAAAGTAATTTAAATGTTTATCAGCATCTTGTGGCAATGAGTCTTTTAATGGTTGTGTTCCAAATAATTTCCTCTTACTCTTCTTTCTTCATTTTTCCCATGCCTGGGGTGTTCTAGGCCAGGTTGGATGGGTTGATCAGCAGCCTGATCTAGTGGAAGGTGTCTGCCTGCGGCAGGGGTGTTGGAACGTGGTTCCTTAAAATTCAAACCATTCTGTGATTCATTTCTGAGTACAGGATGTTCCTCTTCCTCCCCTTAAGAGCTTTTTAGAGGTGCTAGGTTATGTTCTAGTTAACTATTACCTGCTCACCCCCCATGGCACCAAACAAGAGAGGAGAACCCTCAGTTGCCTCAGTGAGGTTTTCTTCTTGGGAAAGTGCAGCACATCCAAGTGTGCTAGGTCAGGGTTCTTCCCATCATGCTTCATGAACCTGGATGACAGGACAGGATATTTATGGGCATCTCAGCCACTGCAGTGGCCCACATGCTTCTGAGCACAGACCTTTCCTTTTCCAGGCTTTTAAATGAATACACCAGCCAAAATGACTGTGAGGAACAGGCAAATTTTTGTTATATGTTACAAAAACATCGGGCAGCAAATCATGATAGCCATCTGTGCCTGCAGCAGCATCCATAACCTGCTCTAAACCTCAGGATGCAGTTTGGCATTACAGCTGTGTCATCCATGTTAGGATGCTGCAGCAGACTTTATCTTTTTTCCTTATTTTGGTGTTGGGATTTTTTTTTTAATTGTAGTTTTTTACTGTATTTTATTGCAGCCTCACATTGAGACTCTGCATCCAGTTTCATCGAAAGGAAAACTCCTGTTATGAATTTCTTTATTAATTGTTTGTAGAGTGAATTTTCTTGTGATCAGCCAGATTAACAGACTTGCTGTTGATGGGTCAGGTACCAGGCAAGTGGCCATGCATGCAGCTAAGATTACTGGCAGGGACAGAGCACTCACAGTTCTGCTGTAATGTGAAACAAATGTAGTCGTAGTCTGTTTAAGAATGGGATCTCAAAACAACTTTGGTCCATGTGAAGTGGTCCCATTTCCATCCTGACTTGCCTATATATTACCACTCCTGGCTGCTTGTTCCCAGTCCCTCCTTTCCAGTGTTATGGGCACCTTTGCTCTTCTGGTCCTGCAGTGGGGCAGTTCAGGACACTAAACCATCATGCAAATGTTTGTATTCATTATAGTTCCCCTCTGCTGACATAAGCCATGTCAGATATTTGATAAATCTCCAAACCCATTAACTAGGACACTCCTCTCTTTTGCAGTGTGACAAGAGAGCAAACTGAAGTCCATCTGTCCAGGATCCTACCTGTACAAGTAGTCTGTGTCCTGAGTACAGTCTTGTTAAGCGTCTGGAAGTGTTTTATTTCTCAGATTCAAAAAGTACCTGCTAAAATGAAAGGATGGTATTAATCACAATTTAAAAGAGAAGATTTCTGATTGTACTTTTTATTTCTCTAACCCCAACATTTCTTCATTATAATTTTTCACTGTCATAAGGATTTTTGTGATTATTCCCTTTCTTTTGTCCATATCCATCTTTTGTTACAATTTCCTCTTTTTTTATCTCTTGTTTTTCAGTTGCGATCAAGCTTGGAGCTTGGCCAGGGCATCCCGAATGACTGCCTTGCAGTCCAGCCCCTCCAGCCAGCCCTGTCACCACATGATGCTGTAGATAATGCCATGGGACACTCCCCAGGGCCTGCTTGTGATATTTACCCAGGTATAGAATAAGACAGATAAAAAGCTGCTGTATTATTGCTCACTTAATATTAGGAATCATTTTGCAGAGTAGAATGTACTCTGAAATCCATACCTTTCTCATAAGAAGGATAGAATATGAAAAGTAATATAAATAAGATAGATTTTGAACATGTTTTTATATGTTTTTTTGACAAATCATACTATATCCATGAAAAGACCTAATGCAACATAGAGGGGTATTTTTGCTCTACAGACATTTGATTCTGCTACCAATTCACTTCTACCATTCCTTGTAGACATCTTGAATACATTAAGCTTCTGTTAAAATCACACTATTTTTCCTCTGCCTTATTCACGGATCACATATCAATTTTTCAATTGATCTACATTAAGGAACTGAAATGCTGCATTATGAGCTCACATATTTTGACAATAAATATACAATAAACACATTTATACTATAAATGTAGTAATCCTGTTGTATTGTTTCAGTTAAATATCTGATACTTTCCTACTAAAATACCTTTGTCATACCTGCCTACACGTACAATTGTTGTTCACATTTCAAATAAATTTGAAACACTTGGTAAGTTCTGAGTGATAATAAATCTCAAAGCTCAAGAGAACAATGGGTAGGATGTTAACAATGGGCAGGATGTTAACATTTTTTAATGCAGTATTTTAGTAGTTGTGAGGACATCTGTTTTTAACTTTCAGGCAGAACACATGTCTTTTATCACTTCAACTTTTAAGTGAGAATTAGATGTAGGAAGTGAATGAATTTGCTTCATTGATGTTATCTGCAGTGATGAAAATGACTTTATATGAAGTGGCCACTTCAGTAAGTGGTCTTATTTTATTGAGAGGCTTGTAAAGCTATCAGTTCTATGTCATGTTTTTGTCAAGGCTGAGTCACACAACAGTTGGTGATGAGGTAGGTTTATATGACAAAAATCAGGACATTTAAAGATGTGATTGATTGTATTCTAGTTTATTAAATGGTTGATATTACTTGTATGCTGTTAACTTTTAAATGCCTTAATCTAAGTACAGACAGAGTGTGACATTTGCTATGTGAAAGCAAAAGGAAATTTCAGATTTTAGAGATATGTTTTTGGCCAGAGAACCTCTAGGAACATGTTGCTGGTTACAGTTGCTTATTTTACATTGTTCATTGAGAGGCAATTGGATAGTGAGGAATGCTGAGATTTTTAAAAAATTATTTAATGGTTTCACCAAGTGTAATATGCAAAACTGAGAGATAATAAAGACTCAGCTTTTCCTTTTTTTTTTCCAAGTTCCTAGACAGAATGGAAGCTGGGATGGGACAGTGTGTCAGATGAGCTGCGACCAGATTTTCAGAAATTGAGGATATTCTCTCAGATTTCCACAGCAATCTGTTGAGCACTCCTCTCTAGCTTCCAGACTATGATTCAGTGTCCAGCTCTGTCTGCTGTGTCAGTCCAAACACAGGCTAACAGTGGCTTGAACAACCTGCTGCCCATGACAAGCTGGGTATTGCTGTTGTTTCCAGCCAGCCCTTAGCTGGCAGTTGTCTGCAGTCTTGATGTCTCATAGACAGCTTCTGAGACTGAGACATTACTTTCTGTAGTCTTATTCATGCCTTGTCTTTCGGTACCTGATGTTTGCAGCACTACTAACTATGAACATTCTTTGATATAATCTTTTATTTTGGTAGTTTCTTTCCTGGCACTGCTTCCTGTTGTATGGCATTTTTTATGCTAAATTAATTTTTATGGTAATTAATCAACATACTCTTATCAGCGTTAATTTCTCTGTAAGTAATAATCTGTTGTCTTTTGCAAGCGTTCCCAGCTATCTATAACTTGGCAAATTTCTTGTACTTCTATTCACTTGTGTTGTTTCATACCAGTTAACTGAGGGTACAACATCAGGTATAGATCAGTTCATTTCACTCCATTTTGACAACCACCCAATCCATCTGAAATAAATTTTTCATTCACTCACTCACAGGGCTGCTACAGAATGCTACAGAATTCATACTGTGTGAATACATGAGATAACTCCAACAGGCAGGGAATTATTTTATGGAAATGGCAACATGAAAATTATTCATGTCCCACAGACAGAAAAGTAAAATACACAAAAGTGTAAGTGTCCTGCCTCAGAGCAGCTACCCTTTGATGTTCTCTGAAAACAATTTCTTTTTATAAATATAATTAGCAGCTTGGAGACTTCGGAAAAATTAAATAAATTATTTTTACTGGGTACTGTCTGAGACAGCATATTAGCTGAAATGTCTCTGTGTTGCTTTCAAAGTAGAAGGATGAAATTTTCATTCTTCCAGTGGTGTCAAATCAAAATTTTCTTGCTTGAAGGTGACTTTTCTTATTATTGATGCACATTTAAAGCAAAGGTAGCTTTTTTTCTTTTAAAAGAAATCTACAGAATAAATGTTTGAAAGCAAAGTATTAGAAATAAGTAAGAAATGTCAAGTATACATTTTGATGCAAAAGTCCTTTTTCACTTATGTAGTAGAAGATTTGAAGTGACCACTGTACAGTTTCTCAGTGCTGTTAAAATAGACAATCTATAAACACAGACACATTTAAACGAAATACAACAATAATATTTTTGATAACATATCTATTACTTGAAGTTAAGCCTCCAAAAATGTTTTTTCTTATCTTGTAGTCTTTATGACTTCATAGAAGAAATCCAAACTGAGTATAATCTTACTAAGACAGTGAGGGAGCATGACAGATCCTTTGCTTAAAACTAACACAAAATTACATTTATGGGTCTAAAGCAAGCAGACAGACTGAGGGCTAAGCATTATGATAGCATCTGGGTTTTGATTTTGAACAATACCTAGGCTTTTGGGTTTATTTAGTTCACAGAATGAAGAGTGATGCATTCATAATAAGAACATGGGGATGTTTTTTTTCTACTGTGAAATAATATGAACTTACTTTGTACAGAGCAATCTAGAATCACTAAAACTGGAAGAATCATAAATAATGCAACAGAAAGAAACCCCATCTTTTTACTGTGCTGTTTGGATAAAACTTGACCATTCAATATTTCAGCATAAGCCAGAATGTATCATTCATTTATAAGCAATTACTGAATGTCGTACTCAGATCTGCTCCAGAGCAAGCAAAAGATCTTTATAAAGCTTGCCAAGTGCATGATTTTCTTTGCAAGCTGGAATTTAAAAATTGTATCAGTAAAGTTACAGAACTTCTTTGAATTCAAAGTATTTTTAAAATATTGTCTTATGCTGTATTGTGAAACTTTGACCTAACTACTTCTATGCATGTGACTTGCTGTGCTTTGCCCGAGATACACTTCGTTGTTTTTTTTTTCCCCACTGAAATTGTACTAATCTGGGTGCTCTGTGCCCATAATGAGAAAAAATCCAGTCCCCCAGGAGTTTGAATCTAAGGTAGTGTTAGGGAAGTAGGTAGGTACAACAGGCAGGTAGAGAATAAGGACACATACAGGAATAATGAAAGAATTTTATTAAAGCAATTGTCCTAGTGAGTAAAACTCCGTAAGAGATGTCTGAGAAAAAAAGCAGTCTTTTTTGAAAAAATGCAGCCTTGGAAAGTAGTTACAGCTCATTCTTCTAAGAAAAATAGAAGATTGAGAAGGAAGAACTGACACAGGAATGGCCCTTGCTGTGAAAAGCAGGATTGTATTTGCTGCATAGGGAATGGATGCAAAAGGAGCAGTAATGTAGGACTACCAGTAATGAAGAGGATCTCTGTCGTCACCTTTTGGTCTGAATTTAAGTATTGCATACATATCTAGAACTCCTGCTAAATGTGATGTAGTCCCAAGTAGGACCATACACATATTACAGGGGACAAAAAAGTGTTAATAACATTATCTTACTTTAAGGAGGATAGTTTACTTTCCCCTCAGACTTGCCCTTTTGTTTACCAGTTTTACTTGAGTTTTTAATTTCTGTTTTGAGACAACTTAATGGTTCTCCAAAAATTGATGTAATGTTTGAGTTCACAGTTTTAGGAACATTGACCTATCGATTGCTACAAACATTTTAGGCAACACGGCCACTTGCACCATTTACAGTTCCACTCACCATGGTGAGACTGAACTTCAGGAACTGCAATCCACTAAAAGACAGGAAAATGGAAGGCAGGGATGTGATCTAAAGATGCCATTTCAGGAATGGCTTGAAATACTAGCCCAGACCCTGCTTTATTACTTCAATACTTTAATGTTTTCCAATGTCTCTGGTCTGCTTGCAAAATACCTGGAAAGAGATAGAGACACCATCAGTGCAGATGGTCCATGTGACATACCAGCTTTGGAGACAGACTTGTGCTTAAAATGCAATTTTGCCTTCTACTGTACTTCTTAATGCATGATGGCTTCTTGAGTTTCATGCACTCTGGAGATTCACAGATGGGCTGAGGGTAAAAATAAAACAGACAATAGGGTTTTCACTTGCTAGGCTTACCCCATACAACTCAACATAGCATATATCCACATATATCTGGCTACAAAATCCTGTAGGGAAGTGTGGACTTCCTAGGGGAGGTGAAAGAGGAGAATATATGCAAGTGATACTCCCAAGTGCAAAAAGCATTTAATATTTTTCCTTCCGTGCAGTAGTATATAGTTGTAGGACCTCATAAAAATTCCTTACAGAAATAGCAGGCTATATTTAATGATTAAAAAACCACAACCTTGTAAATATATAACTGAGCTACAAAATTAAACCTTCACTGTCTTACTCTGCATGGTAAGAAATCTCAGCCCTACTCCAAATTCATACTGTAAATAATCAGAGGAGAGGTATTTTGGTGGGAGAAATTGTTTTTAAGAGTGCTGATTTGACTATAGTAAGTCCAAATTGCTCTCCAATTAGAGCATTGTTGGTAATTTGCAAATGAGAGGGTGTGACTCTTTTGCATTTAAATAGGTTCCATGAAACTACAGACTCCATTGAAAAATAACTTTTTTTTGGCTTTAGATTCTGTAACATTTTAAATGCTACTTTTTGGCTTTTTTTTCCTTTTAAAGAAACTTTATTCGGAATCATCTTTTTCTCTTGCAACCACCTAATTTGTTCCTATGCATTGCGGTGATACATGTGAATTTAGCTTCTCATAGAGAATTGTTTGCGGAAATATTCTCATGGAAAATTCATACGTGCTGATAAATGCATATGTGATAAGACTCCAGAAAAGAAAACAGGACTCCTCCTTCTCTTCAGCTAAAATTTTGTGCCTCTTTCCAGTCTGAGGTTCGCAGTCAGGACTTACAAGCTATTATCCATCTTGTATATTATATATTATAATGTCATAGCTTGGACTTTTTAAGGAATACAGAAGAACAGCATTCACAATTCTTTGTTTTTTATTAGATTGAGATTGTTTGGGGGTTTTTTTCAGAGTATCTGAATCTGTTTAAATCTGCTTTAAAGGTGTTAGTTTATTTTGAATTGATAGATAGAAAAACCTTCTCGTAGAAACCTTTTTGTTAAGTAATCACAGAATGATAGAATGGTTTGTATTGGAAGAATTCTTAAGGATCATCTTGTTCCAACCCCCCTTCCATAGGCAGAGACGCCTTCCACTGGACCAGTTGCTGAGAGCTCCATTCATCCTGGCCTTGAACACTTCCAGGGATGGGGCATCTACAGCTTCTCTGGGCAACCTGTTTCTGTGCCTCACCATCCCCCCAGGAAAGGATTTCTTCCTAACATCTAATCTTAACCTCTTCTCTTTTTGTTTAAAACCCTCTTAAAACTAACACTTAATTCTACATCTTTGTGTGTGGACCTGCATGGTGATGCTATATTGGAGTCAGTGAGCATGCTGGCTGTCATTAGCATTTGTTCAGTTTCATACCACCTAATCAGGTATTTAAGGGGATCAGGACCGAAAAGACATTGCCTTGTGAAGATATTTACTGCCAATACTTTGAGCAAGTAACTCACATGTAACAGCCAACCCACTATAAAAGCTTGCCAAACACAGAGCTCTCAAGAAAAAGTGGTCAAGTTTTCTAGCAGTTTCTAAAATAGTGTCCAAAGTTTTCTATTAGTCTTCACTAGTGAGAAACCTGTCACTGGCAATGTTTTTTGACTGCCATGTATCTGTACACTGTTAATGCCTGGCAATGTTTCCCATCAGGTGCTACTTACAAGATTCAGGTAGTAGCTTGGACCAGTGCTGTGTCTACACTGGGAAGTTTTAATAGTTGCATTTTTGCCAGGCAGAAGCTGCTAGTATTGTGATTTCATGTCATTGGGTACCCATGGAGGTGCTCTTATTAACACAGTACCTTGACAGAAGCTGCACTGACAAAAGTTGTGTTGCACTGCCAGTAGGTGCTCCCTGGTCTCCCACATTATCATTTGTAGTGCTGCACTCAGAGGCTTCATTAGAAAGCATAATGGGAACCCAGATACACTCTTCTGGCATGCTGTGAGCATTTAGCACTCCCTGTGTAAAGGAACACATTTTTGCACCTAATACATATGTGCTTTTTTCCTTAAATATCCTGCCTGGTCCTCTAGTCCCTATTGTAGTTACCTCTTACTTTTCACTCTGTACTGTCTCTTCATCAGAAACAGAAAAATAAAGTACTGTTGGGAAACCTAAACCAGAATGTTGGCAGTGGCTGCCCATGTTTGGCTTTTCCCACAGATAACTGTGCTACCACAGCCTGAATCAGCTAGAAAATGTGCAAGCATGACTTACAAAATACTTGCCTAGAATGCTCATCATGGTTATGGCAGACAGCAGCTATGTCAGGAAGAACAACTCGTGCTACCTTGTGCTGAAGACCCAGTCATAATCCAGCCTTTTTGCTCCTGATCCTGAAGAGGTTAATTTTACATGCAAAGATCACAGTACTGGTAAACTAAGGCATTGTATATTTTTACACAGTTTTATTAGTTTTTGTCGTGGTAAAATGCAAGTTACCCTATTTTGCCAAGGAATAATTTAAATAGTCTCTTTTTATTTTGACAATTAGGGCTTTCCTTTTCAGTGTCCTGATTTGTTAAATATTCTCTCTGCTTTTTCTGTCAGAATGTGTACTTGGTTGTTTTTCAGTATTTTCTTCTGTGCTGCATGTAAGATAAAATAAGAATTTCAAAAGTTCATTCCTTTGTTTTTTCCTTCTGCACTTGTCTTGATGCTACTCTGAGAGACAGATGTGGAAAAAGTAACTTTAGAGGTGCATAAGCAGAGCGGAAAGAAACCATTCCCCTGTCTTAGTAGGGAAATGCCCTCAGCCCTTTCTTTGTGAGTTACTCTGCTGTCTTAAGTGATGTCTTATCTTCCTGTGGGATCTGCCTCCTCTGTTCCTCTTTAAGGTTTGGGATGTCTTTTACTGTCAGATGTCTGTCATCACTTGGGTTGTGGTTAGGAGGCTCTGTCCATATACAAATTAGCAAACAACAGAGCCTAGCACCAAGTTCAGCCTCCACTCCTCCAGCTCTGACCACCAGTGTTATCTTCCCCTAAACTTTGACATTACCTCTGCAGCATCTATATTGGATGTTTTTATTTCCTGTCTATCATCTTACACTGTCATTTCCACCAGCTCAAAGATGTTCAGGACTGCTCATTAATGAGGCTACAGCAAAATTAGACTCCTGAGCCTTTTCTTAAATCTGCTTTACCTTGGTGAATATCCAATGTGCCACAAAGGTGGGCTTTGTAAGGATTAATAGAGTCTTTCCAGAAATAAGCTGAGGAGTTCGGAGATGTGGTAAATTTTCACCCTTTTGATCTTCGGTAGCAAAATTCAGACCTGTGAATGAGAAAACGATGACCTGTGAAATTTTCTTGAAGACTGATCTATGGTGAGGCTACCTCTTATGCAGTCTTTCTTCTGCTAGGATTGCAGCATCCATGCACACGTTTTAGCCTAGAAAGATGTTTTACTGGTGACAATAGCCTCTGGGGAACTGATAAAATTCTAGGATTTTATCAAGAAACTCAAATCATTAGCGCCAACATATTCACTAGCATAATGTAATTTTTATAGGTAGAATTTTATTCTGTAAAGTAGGCCTGAACAATACTTTTTCTTAAAGAGACTGGAAGATATGACAGACAAACAGGAGAGATCACTTTTACCTTTTAGACAGCCTATCTAATTTATTCTGTGGGTTCATAAAATATTTTAGAGCATGTATTTGTCTGCCATTCAACATCAGCATAAGCTACCTGACACAGATGTCATTAGAAATAGTTGGGAATTTGGATTTTCAGAGATAGAAAGATTTTAATTTGTCTGATTTAAACTTTTTTTTAAAAAAGGGTTACAAGAAAACAAGATTGCAGGATTTGGGATCAACTAATTAGGACATTCGGACAAAGTCCTGCATTGCTTTTTGTTTAGTCATCTAGAACCTTTCCTCATTGGAAAGAATACAAGAGAAAACTCACAGAGAATTATTATGCTGTCAAAGATGGTTTGAAATTTTTGTATTTATTACTGAGGAATCTGGGCCAGTGATAGAAATATTCTTCAAGAAATTTGTGATTTTTACAGCTGAGGGGAAAATGTAGAAAGCATTTCACATTTTTTGAAACTGTTCTTTCTGTTCACTAGTTCTAAAAATACATATCTTAGCAAGTATTTGACACCTCTTCTACAATAGAAAAGTATAGCAGATTTTCAGCCTTATTCAGACAAAAAATTCCAAGACAAGGAGCATGGCTGTGATCATTCATGCCTGGTTTTATCTAAGTGTCATTTGAAAGCAACAAAGAATACTTGCTTATTTTCATGTGAGTTTTCTTTTTCCCTTTGACTGGAAAACAACACTTCAGAAACACCTTAGTTTTCTTAGTTGCTAAGAGTTAGCTGTACCGCTTGACAGGAGGGGTTGCATGGCAGTGTTTGGTCAGCTATGAATGTTGTTTCCTGCCTGATGAGCATTACTTCTCTCTTTTACTTTCAGCAGCTGTGATCCCCAGCACACAGATAAATCCAAGTGGAGCAGCAGCTGGGGCAGTGTCCTTGTCCCATGCCGGCAGCCACTCCTCCCCAGGACACAACATCCAGGGTAGTCCTCTGCACCCTCCCCAGATACCTCTTCTCGCAGCTGCGGACTCAGAGAGGTAAGGCCCTGCGTTTCCCAGCTTGAGCCTGAGGCAGGACTGCCTTCAGAGCTGCCAGGATGGGCAGAAATACAATTGTTGGTGTACAGAAAGGCACTGGGGGCATCCCTGGCCTAAAAACTGCTCTGGGTAGGGGTTTATCAGGGGAAGGAGAGGTGAAAGGGACAATGTTATTCCAGCCTGGGATGGAGACTTTCCATCCATCTCAATTTCAGAGACTTCCTCCAATCCCTTCTCGATCCCCACAAAGGGCCCAAGCAAACAAAGAGATACAAGCTGGCACACTGACCTTCAGATGACCACAGCCATCCCTTGCAGAATGGGGGCCCTGAGATCCATGTTCCTGTGTACTTATGGGAGAAGAGTCACAGTCTGTCAATATTCTCTCAATACTAAATGTTTCTGCAGGAACGTGCCCTTTTTTTTTTTTTCCCCTTAATTTACCATCTTATGAAAATCAATAGATAATGAGCAAACTTTTATTTCACTGATTTTAGAGTTTGATTTATAGTCAGGATTTATTATATGACAGTTATGTATGTTTTATTACATGCTGGTTAAGTATTGTAAATTCTATGATTTTAGATATTTCAGTGACATAAAAACCAATTGCTTGAACATGTTTTCATTTTCATCTTTAAAAGTTGGTTGTAGTGAAATAAATCAAGGAGTTGCAAAGCACTTGAGATTCTATGTCAAGAAACATCTTATATATATCCTTGGTACAGAGACGTAAGAGGTTCTTTCCCCACTGCACCAAGAACTTATTTGTAGTTCATGTAATTAACCATGATAAAATAAACTAAATGAATAGTTGTAAGTACTATATAAATGCACTATTTATACTGCATATATTACTCTTACATTCCTCTTCTCTTCCTTTTCCATATACTGCTTAGAATGTGGATGTGGTTGTAGTGGATGTTGTCTGGGCCAACTCCAGTAAAGAAATGCTAGAGTAAAATCATTTTTTTCATGTAGTCATGACCTGTAGTTCTGGTCATTAACAAACCTTCTTTGTATGTGGCATTTTAACTAATCTCATCAAAACAGGTAAGCTTTGGTAACTTTGTCATCTATCTTGCTTGCCACCAAATGTAGGCATTCCCCATCAGGACACTTTTTACAGCTGCTGGAAGAGAAAAAAGTTTCTTAATAGCTCCAAAAGCATTCCTGCTCAGATTTTACACCTATCAGGCATTGGAAAGGGCAGCTTTTGCAAATCTGCCTGGTTTCTGATTGAATTGACACCTGGACTTGACCACAGCTCTTGATTGCAGTTTCCAAGTGGTTACAAGCTAGTCCCAAGTATTTCAGGAATAAAATTAAATTAGCTCTTCTCCCAGGACTATAATGAGATTTGTTCAGAGACAAATCTGGGCTGCAAGAAGCACAAGTTTCTCTTTTGTTGAGCAGAAGGAAAGAAAAACTAGATGACTGTAGTCATGGATTTGGGTGAGCCAGGGGTTCATAAACTGATTCATAAACCATCATAAAGATCAGTTATGTCTACTAAAAAGGAGTCCTGTCTGGCTGTACAGTATAGTGCATTAATATTGGGAGAATGTTGTTTAGATGGTAAATGAAATGTAAAATCTGTATAACTGTGCTTTCCAATTTAAGTTTTGAAAAGGGGTTTTTCCCTCTTAGTAGCTACTGGTTAAAATAATTTTTCAGATATTAATTTTCACAAATTAATCTTGAAAACACAAAGGATGATATCCCATGATTTTTAAAATGATAGTATTTAAAGACTGTCTATGTGTGGATCTCAATCTCTGGCAGGAGGTAACAGTCTTTCTATGTGACTCCTATACAAAAAACTAACTCCAGTTATTGCTCAGGAGACACATAACCAGGTAGTTAGAGCACTTTTAAGAAACTTCTGATATTTTTATCACAGTGTAACTACTGATTTTTCTTTCTAAAGAAAATTATTCTCTAGTATTATGAAATACGTGCATGCTTTGTTTTTTTCCTCCATGGTATGTCTTTCAGTCTACTCTGCGCCAGTAATCTGGAAAAATGAAATATTTGACACATTAAAGACTCAGTGGCTCAGTAGAGACATCTTTATTTCCTCCATCCATATAGCATTTCTGAAGTAATATATGTTTATGAAGTTAATGTCACATCAGCACCAGGACCACCCAAACCCTACCTAATATGCTTTAAAATGTGCTTCTCACAGAAAACTGAATAGGCAGTACATGATCCAAAGTTCATCTTTACATTTGTTACACTCCAATTGTAGATTATGGGTCACCAGAAATGTAGTAAATACCTTTCAAATTAAGTCAAAATCACACAGATCATGTGTGGCACATACAGATTCTTAGCTGCAGCATAGAAGGTCTCAAGTGGCTTGGATTTAAATAAAGTTATACCCTGTATGATGACCCTGCCCAGAGGTGTTCTGTGGAGCTAGTACTGCAGTTGCACCTTCTTTTGAATTCAGGGTGTGATAAAAACTTCTTCAGGAAAAACATGCTTTTTATTAGGTTAAAAAAAGTCATCACCTCGTTTTGAGGTCCAGTCTCAGGGCAACAGGGAACACATCCAAGCTTTAGAACACTGGTAGACTGTTAGCAGCAGGCACTGAGCACACTGAGAAGGGTATTCCTTCTCAGCAGACTTGCAGCTTGTTTTTAGTGGTGGAGACATAGGCTGATCTGCAAGGAATACCACATCACTTTCCACTCTTCCTCTTGCAGAAATATCATGGGTGTTTTTTTGGTGTTTGAGAATGTTTCCAGCTCTCCTCTCACTGATGAAAAAGTGGCCGAGAGCCGTTCCTGAGCTTTCACTAACTAGCCAGATCCCATCAGTCTAGTGGGTGGTTTGGAGCACAGGCAGGACCTCTTACAACCTTAGATTTCTGTCTGCAAAAAGAGTGCATGACCTATCTGTAATGTACTTTGACGTATGCAATTTTAAAGAAATGCAGAAAAAATCAGTAAAAAATAAAATTCCATAAAACTCTTGTGTAAAATCTTCAAAAGCAGTGTGTAACCTTGTAGTGCCAGTAGTGACAGAGCTGTGCAAAACATACCACTCAGGTGATGAAGCTCCGTAGCAGCTGTACCACCAGGTTTCTTCTCAAGCATTTTCTCCTCTGCCAAGCTTGTAAGTTTATACTTTGAGTTTAGATTAACATTTTGATGTGGTTAGATTCTGGAAGCAATTTAACACTTGCCCTTATCCACATTATATTGACATCAGATTGTTTCTTTTCAAATAGCTCTATGTAACATACAAAGATTTCTAGAGCCTGAAACCTGGACCTGAACCTAATACCTAAGTCCTCAGTTACTAATGACCTGAACTGACCCCTCACTGTCAGTGAGGAAGAACAGCTATTGATAGATTAAGTTGATACAAAGCCTTACAACGAACAGCTGGCTGTGCCTCCAAAATCAGATATGTCCTCCAATTAAGACTTAGACCCACCCACAGAAGAGGAAAAAGTAGTTTTCCATGATAAGGGACAAATCAACCTGCTAATTTCCCAGTTGTCAAACCTAATGATAATGTCACCATTTAAAAACATTCGTGTCTTTTTGGGCTGCACACTGTTATTTTGGAAGTCTGTATCTATGCAAATAACTAAAGTGATCTAAATAAAGTAAAAACAATCTTTAGCTCTTAAGTATTGGAGATTTTACAGTTGTGGCTTGGAACTTCTAGGTTTGTTGCTCCAGCTCCTTCTCCTCATCACATCAGCCCCCAGAGCATGTCCATTCAACATCCCATGATGCAGACTCCACAACCTCCTCAGCTTCCACAGCCTGCAGGAATGCCTCTGAAGACATACCAGCCAGCAGAAAGCCCTTCTTTTCAGACAAATGCCCTCCACGTCCAGGGTAAGAAGGAACAATCTTCATCACTGGTGGTGTTTGTTGCTATTGCTTGTCTTCAAATTAAGTGCTTCAGAGACTGGTGCTGATATTTTTTAAGGCACTTTTCCATTTGAAAGATCCTGTGAAGTAGCCTCCAGAACCCTGCCTTTAGACTTCCTTAAAATTCTTACCTCAGCTAGTTGTTATTCATCCTGGCATTGAGCTGCAGGTTTCTCTTCAGGCTGATTTTCAGTCCTGTTCTTGAAACAGAATTGCAAAAAAATTCTATGATGGCTTTTCATTTTCTAATGTTACACTTCTAATCCCTCCTAATGTAGCACATAAGCGTTAACCAGCTTTTCAAGAGGTAAGATATTTTTCTCCCTTGCGTTTGTGGGGAGATGGAGAACTCTTCTGTAAGCACGGGAGACTCTTGCAGCTGTGTTCCCACTTGTACTGTGTAATCCCCTTCTACAAGACCTCTCTCTCTTCAGTCTTGTGTATTTCTTTTGTAGCCGAGAAGAAAATTAACAGCTTGTGGGTTGTTTTGTTTGTTTGTTTTTCCTAGCTGGTATGGAGACTGAATGCTAATTACCTTAACATTTCAGGCGTCTGTTGACAGCAGTATTGCTGTTTCCTCTCAGCTGTTTAAAGATATGGTTTGCCATATTTATAGATACAAGGTACATAGCATACGGGACTTTTAAAGGTCTTAGGATTCTGCTTATTGATCAGGCTCCCTGAAAATTAACATTACAGATATCATAGGAAACACCTTGGGAAAAGCAAGGCTTCTTGTATTTTCTTCCACTGATGAAAGCAGTCTCCCTGAGCTCATAAACGTGAAGGAGAGAAAGGAAAGTGCCAATCCTGTTACATTCTTTGTATCATGCTAGACACCCAGGAGGAGGATCTGACACAGATGGTTTTTTCCCAGAAATTTGTAATTCCTTACAGAACTAATTAGTACTAGAAGAACATGAATTTACCAATGCATGTAAGGAGTTATTATTGGCTTTCTATATTCTCTGATAGAAGTTTCACTACTACTGTATGGCCAACAGAGTACAGGGTGGAATTTATTAATAGACAGTTCACTGTCATATGACAGGCAAAAACATGGCAGAACAGGTCCAGTAAATTCCTAGTGCAGGGCATGAAGGGATCAGGTTAGCCCTTCCGTTTCCACAGTACAAAACATTTCACTTGATTCCAATTTTTGCTGAACATTTGGGAAGAACTCATCTTCTGGAAAGGCATTGAGACATGAAGGTCTGTCTTCCTGCCTGGAACAAAAATTGTCTTCCAGTTATATAGATGGCTTTACCACCTTCTTCCTCTTGGGGTCATGGGAGTTTTAGGAATCCTAGAAGTTGGGATCATAACCAGTTGCTCCAAAGTAGAAGACTTCCCAAAGAATCCTGCCTCCCAGGCAAATCACCCTGGATTAATTGTTGCTCCACACAGGACTTGCACTGGGCTGTGCAGCAACCTTCACATCTCTTTGGGCATCTTCTCTTTAGGGCAGGCCAGAACAATGCTATGGTGTTCCCATCTCCTTCTCCTACAGCCCAAAGAGGATTTAAAGGGACAAAAGATGTGGGCCATCATTCTTTACAAGAAGAAGGCCCAGCAGAGACCCTCATCTGAGTGAATGCCCTATTTGAATTGAAGCCCTATTACACATCCAAATTTAAGAAGCAGTTTAATACTATCTTCTGAGATCAAAAAATGGCTGACTTCAAGAACTTGAACCTTAAACCCATACCATACTTAGTCCCACATTAGCATTACTGTGTCTGCCTCACTCTCCTAGGAAAGCCTGTGTTGAAAATAGACACTGCTGACAGGAATTACATGCACATAGATAACAACTCAAAGTTCAAATTCTAGAGATCTTTGCACTTAAAACTGGTATGAAGAAAATGTAGACTGAACTTTTAATTATTTAAATTTTTTTAATATTGAAAGATATAATACAGTGCAATTTAATACCCACAATGAGGGTATTAAATATTTTTTCAAAGATCAGGTAACCTTTTGTCACTGTTGTTCTGGTTTGAAAACAAACCAGTGGGATATGCCAAGTCAGAACAATTTAATAGGAAAATTAAAAATAAAAGCAGAAAACACTGGTTTAAACTGACAGAGTCAGGATACAACCTGACATCCTGTTAGTCAGTGCAGTCCAGTGCACTTCAGTGCACTCCTGAAGTGATAGATGTGGTCCTGTTGAAGTGGTGATCCGGTAGAAAGGGTCTGGTCTTCCTCTGAAAGTCCAGTGGTGACTCTGTAGCTCTTATCCCCTGGGAATCCAGTGGGAAAGACTGTGGTGTTTCAAACCTCCAGTTATATACAGATGAGAATGCACAGTTCCTCCTCCTGGGCGGAGCATCTCACAATGGGATGGTGAGTCATGGGCAAGGCACTGATGGATCGTTAAAAGGAGATAGTCCAGAGGGAGGGGACAGGGAGCACTGCCCCACCTGATTTCAACAGCTCATGAAGATGGTGATAGTAGAATACACTGCAACCCAGGACAACTGTACAAGGTATTTTGTCAGAATATACTCCCTCCATCTTAAGCACAGCTGTCTCATCCCGTATGCTGCACTGAAAGCTCTGTCCTGTGTCGTAAAGGCTTACCTAAACTTTCTCTCTCAAAAGCAGAGGTTTCAAGAATTGACATATTCCCAACAGCAATACAAAGATTGCTGTCTTCCTTGGTCACACCATTACAGTGCAGAAAAACACCACGGAGTGGTGTTATCTCCAGACCATAATATTTTGTATACAAGAAGTGGCTGTGGGAAGTTCTGTTTATTTCTATCTCCTGCAGTTTCTAACCTGCCTTTTCAAGATTTAAAGTGCTGTAACTATAGCCACTTCAGCTCAATCTGCTACCAGACAATGGTGACAATTTGCCTCAGTATGTAGTCTTAAACTTGTCAGTTCCATTTAAATTGGCTTTTTTTCATTGCCCAAGAATTTTTTGAAGAAAAGTTCTAAACAGACTCTGTTTCTGAAAGCCTGAGCATCTTAGAAGATTATGGTGATCTTGGAGTACTATCCCTTAGAGAGAAATTATGTATGAGATCCAAGATTGACAGCCTTCTTGTATCTCATTGTCACTTTTATTGTGAAACATCTTTTTCTTGGAAGAACATTGTCTACAGTTCAAGTTTCATTATTTGTTCTGAGTGATTTTCAATGTACACAGTCACGTCAGAGAGGACTTTCTATTGCCTCAGTTAGTGTTATGCAATCAACTGTATATTCCCTTTTCTTGCTCTTGTGAAATTCACCACATCCTTTGCTGCATGGAATGTTTGGAAGTGATGATGTTAGATGCCTCACTGAGCTGTAGAAGTGAAGCTCTTCTTTTCCTTTAATTAGATTGTAGTATTTTTTATAGGATTACTATTCAGCAAATCTGAAACTACCCTGACCTGGAGACTGGAATGACAACTTCCCAACTAGATGCTGTTGTATACCAATGCAATATGTGTTTGTAGACAGAAGACAGTACAGGTGCTGGAAATCTGCAACAATTGGCCCAACACCTGTATTGTATTGACTGGTTCTTTTCAACCATGAAAAACTACTTTCAGGAGAGGTGTCTGAAGACACAGGCATGTACAGTACAAAGGCAGCTGAAAGAATAAGGTATTGCTTCTTCTGGGACAAACCAGAAGAGATGTGAAAGAAAAGAACAGCAACAGAAGTTTCCTCTTCACAGGGAGAAAATTTACTGAGCTTGTAATATAGAGTAAGGTAAAACTTTTTTGGGCATGGGCATAGCTGACTTGCTTTTGGATGCCTCTGATACTGTGAACATTTTTGCACTAGAAACCTGGTTGTCCTTTAAAATTGTGTCTGTAACTCTGGTCACATGTGTTTGTGAGTAAGCTGATGAGCAGAGCTGTCTGGGTAATGAAAGAAATTTTAAAAATCATGAAAAGTATTCATTTAAAAAATAGAAAAATTTCTTTTAAAAAATTGTTAGCTGATACAAGTTAGTTGTATTAGTGTCTCTATAAAGACAGCTCTACTACTAACAGCTATCATTAAATTACATATAAGATTTTAATAAACAGAAACATTTATATTCTTTTCCCATTTGCTAAACAGTCTCTTAGTATAGTATGTGATTTAGATCTCTCTTACTTTTTCTTTTCCTTTTTTTCTTCACAGCCAGATGGTAACATATGGTGTTTGTGTAATTTGCTTAGTGGACATGCAGAAATATACCACAAAGAAACACTATCTTGAAGGATTTCAGACTGAAGACAGCTGGAATTTTTACATGCCATAGCAGCAAAGGCTACTCACTACATATATTTTTGAATGGCAACTAAAATGATTTTCTTGAGAAAATATTCTCTATCTCTTGTGACAGGCAGAGAGATGACTGAGGAGGAAACAGATGTCCATCAAAAACATCCCACCTTATGGAAATTATAATTGTTGTTGTCATTCATTACATATCTGTAATGAAATCTTTGTCCACAATAGTTCAATAGGATAAGGATGCTATTACAAATGTGCATGGACCAAAACTGCATGTGTGAATTTGAGCTGAGCTGTCTGCTAGGGCTTTTTAGATGTTCAGCCTCTCTCAGGACAAGGCTTTTTATGTGATAAAAACCAAAAACTTCTTGCTTTTGGAAGCAATTCTTACAGCTTACAGCTGTTTTATCGTATTCAAAACTATTTCACTTTCCGAAGGAAGTAGTGCTGTTTTATCATCAAAGCAGATGTTTGTTCTGTACCTTGATATCCTGAATCTTGGCTGTAGTGTACTGATTCAAAGAAACACAACTGATGTAACCTTATGCATGTGTGTGTTTTAAACAGTTTAATCAGAGTTGCAGCTGAAATGTTCACTTGCTGGAACTTTATTAGCTGCATGAAAACACAGAAAACTGATGCTACAGTTAGTTCCCTAACAGATATCTCAAGCATGGTCAGGATCTACTGCCTGAATTGGATATGGTTTCATGTTATCCTGCATTCAGCTCTATTGTAGATTATCTTGGCCATGGCACATGTGAACAAAGACACCAAGTTAGGACATTTTGCTGTGTGATGTTGGGCTCCAGTTCTCAGACCTCTACACCGTGGCCTGATGCACTGTAGTTGCACACAAAGTAGTGCTAAATAACTGAGAGGAAGAGAACTACATACACCTATTTTTTGTTTATGTTTGGTTCTGTATTTGAAAATATGGGTAATTGACACTGAATTGTTCAAAGAACTTGTATCTAGGAAAGTTACATTACTTTTCTGTGCTCTTTTTCCATCATAAAATTTTTTGCTCAGAGTCTCTATGCATGACCCTACTATCAGCCAGCTGTCTTGGCATCAGTGATAGACCATTGGATTTTACTCAGACTTTACTAGAATAATCTTATTTATTTTGAATTTAGCATTTTCTTAGATTTTTCAGGCAGATGCACAGTGTGACTGTAGAGAGTACCAGTTCAGACACAGGATTGTGCAGTAGAGGGAGGAATTTCCTGACAAATTTCAGGTTCTAGCCAGTCAGGGCCTCTCACAGGTCATGGTGGAATGAGGATGTCCGTGTAGCAGATGGTGTTTGAAATCAGTAGCAACTTGAGGAAGTTTTAGGGAGCATCATATCAATACTCCTTTGTTTGTTTAAAATTATTGAAGACCTGCTGGTAGGGCAATTGAAGTTTTTATCATTCTCATGGCCATGGTTCCACATGCTATCCTTTGTATCTCTGTCCACATCTTTTACTGATGGCCTTTTTCTCTTTCTAGGTTTTTATGGGCAGCTTCAGACTTTCTGCCCTCCACATTATGCTGACACTCAGAAGAACATACAAGACAGTGTTCCTTGCAATATGGTTCCTCCTGTTGAAGACGGCTTAGCTCCCACATCAGCAGGCCAGGCAGGGCTTGGCATTTTCCATCGAAGTTTTTCAGGTCATTCTGGTATCAAAGGTAAATAACAGCTGGTGATTCCGTGGATGATTGTGTGCAGTTTGTGAACTTTGGCAGATGTTCTTGAGCTGTGTATTTGGGTGGGACATGTCATGACAGATTGGACTCTTCACAAAGAAGAGATAATTTTCAGACCTTGGTGGAGTGGTTGGTGTTGGGAGGCAGGCAGACGCCACAGGGGACAGTAACAACTGGCCTGTGTGCAATCTTACACTGGTGAAGGCTTCTTAAGGTTCTAGCCTGTGGGGCTCAGACAGGGTCTGGCTCGTGTATTTGCTTTGAAATACAGTCCATTGAGCCCCCTGTGAGGCTTGTGCAGCCACTCCACTCCACTCCACTGCACATATTGTGGCAGGGACCTGGATGATTCAAGCCACTGATTTTGCTTTGTGCATGTTTGGTTTTTGTCAGTCTTGAATTTCATTTATTCACGTTTCCATGACAAAAACTACCTGGATGCACACTCATCTCTGTGCACTTAATTTAGTCTGTGCCTAGATGAAAAGTACTTAAGGGGCTTACATGCTGCTCTGGAAGGGTGAAAGTTATCTCTGTGCAAAGGATCAGCACAAGACAGTGAGCCTAATCTTAGGCCCAGGTCTTTTACTCTCCTTCCACACAGGATGAATCCACTTAACATTTATTGTGCTTTGAAGTCCCTTGTATGTCTTGGTCCTTCAGTAGTGTATTGCAAAGCCAGTGCACCTCTAATTTCAAAGAGGCATCTCACAGTATGTAAACATGTTACCCAAAAGATGGGACTGTGTCTGAAAACAGTTACTCTTTGTGCTTACTACTTCCACTTGTAAAAGCTAGTAATTTCTGTGCCAGGGTCTATTTTACAAAAAATACATTCTACAATACTTTATTGTCTTCTATCCTGTGTTCAATATGATGAAATTTGTTAAAACAAGCGTGAAGTTTATTTTTAAAATTATCATAATTTTAACACCCATTAAATGGGAAGGTGTTAGTTGCAATGAAATCTTCTCCACTTCAGACTTGACTGTGACAGAACTGAAAATTTCTCCCTTGGTAAGCAGTAAGTTATGTAATTAATTTCATACATATGTTGGCTTATTTATTTTATTTGTGTATTTGATTTAAAACCATTTCCAGTTCTGTGCGTAAGTATTAGGACATATTTCATTATGTAGTTATCATACTTATTAACTGGGTGTTTGTTTTGTTTTGTTTTGTTTTTTCCAGTGTATGACTTTCCAGCAGGGTCTGTAGGTATCTTTGGTGATTCAGCTTGCAGCATGCCAGAGGACAGCAGTTTCCTACAAGTAAATGCAGTGGATCGTTGTTCCAGCCAGCTTTCTTCTATATATACTGAAGGCTAAAGTAATGTGTTTCAAAAAGATACAAGTTACAAGAACTTGACTCTGTTTCGTCTTGCCCTTCTGGTATTTCCCTACAAGTTTTTTCTCTCCACAAAACTGCCATGTATGTATGGGGATATGACTAGATATACATACATAATGGAGAGGAAAATAGCAATTACCAAGCATTCTTCATTTAATCAAGCAGCCAACTGAGAAAGAGAATGTTTGGAGAAAGCAAGCTTTGCGAAAACCTTAGCAATTATTTCTTTTCTTCTCATCTGTGGTACAGCAACTATACTTTTTTATTATTTCTTCTTCTTAATTTCTCAAAGGGAATTCAGAGACCAAATAAGAAAACTGATTGTTGGCTGTAATCTTTTCAAGCTGAATGGGTACACTTACAGAAGAACACAGCTTTAGAAAATTCCTTTTTCAAAAAAGGAAAAGTAGTAAAGCCAGAGCATACTACAAGCATTTCAAAGGCATACAGTTATTTTACAACCTGTTTGCATGTGATAGTTCCAAAGTTAACCACGCACCATCCAAAAGGGAGAGAAATTAGACATACGCGTTGGCACTACCTATTGGAGGCATTGGTGTGGCTTCTTTTTGGAACAAAGGTTGTTGGTACTGGATTTCTTGCAGGCCTCAGGTAAGGTGTCCTTTCCTTCCATCTGTATTTTAACCCATACAATATGGCTATTACTATTTTTCCAATACTCATTCTGACCCAATGCTTTAAGCATGAATAAGAAGGGTTAAATACACAAGAAGTTACATGGATTTTGTCTCTATTTAACACACCTGCCAGATAAGAATAAATGCATTTTAACTTTCAGTTGCTTTTTAATTAGATTGTAGAGCATTGTTGCTGTATGTGCTATAGGATTCTGCAGGAAGGTTTAAAATATTTTGAAGGAAAGATTCTTCCTTAAATTCCACACATTTTTTAAAACGCTGCCTGTACTGATACAATTAAATTTTGTTTATCCTAATCTTTTTCCATAACACATTTTCGGAAAGAAGAACTACTCTTAAGTGTACCATGTTTCCTCTGATCACTTAGAGAGATAAAACTGGTTTGGTGGTTTTCATTTTTCTGCTCAATGTCAGGCTCAAGGTCCTCAAATTTAGTCCAGGATAAAAGCGAATGAGACTGTCCTTCATGAAACATACAAGGTTATGAGTTAGAACCAGTATTTTGCAGTGGAGATGTCATCACTGTGATCCTGTACACCTTCAGAATGACTTACATTATTGACTGAGTTTTTAGATTTTAATTCCTGTTCATCCATTTTGTGGACTTCTTACTATGTATAGTGTGTACCTTAATATATATATGACCTGATAGAGTAAGGACAGAAATCTGAAGTTCATTCTTGCAGGCTGGACCATAACTATGCTTCTGAAATCACTCTTCTAAAAAGATAAACTTTAAAAAAAGTTTATACAAACTTTTTTTTTTTTTCCCCTGGCAAACTTTTGAGAATTGTTCAGTCCAGTTTGGCTCAAATTCATAATTTAATCTGCCATTATGAGGAATAGATTAATTTATGACCAGATGTTTCTGAACACTGGCAATCTTTTGAGGTTTGTATTCCTGAAGTACATTCTTAAGTGCAGTCATGTGCTTAAATATTTAATGGAGAGATTTGCATCTGATACATACAATATAGGGATAAACCATGCACATAAATGAAGTACAATGGGAAGTAATGTGACTAAAATACAACTAATTCTGTTCCAAGTTCTTCCCCTTTTATTCTGCTTCTCACATCACAAATGAATGTGTCCCTCTGCTCCAGCTTGCACTAAGAGGTCTAGATGTTACCATATGTGATTTGCACTGGGTTAAATGACACCAGGCAGCCCTCGCAGCTGTACATGTGCAATCAAACATAAAGTCCTTTTGCATTAATGTGCATTGACCACGAGTTTTACTTTTTAATAAAGCTTTAATTTTGTGCTATCTTAAAGCCCATTCTGTGGTCACTGCACAAGCATAACTTGGTTCAGTAGGAATAATTAGTCACACTGAACACTTCAATTTTAAAGGTGTGGAATTATGTTTTGTTCCACCAAAGTCAGCAAGGGCAGGATCAGACTACGTGTGGACATATGCATGTATATACACATGCACTTACATATTTTTGTATATATTAATCCTTCAGAATGCTTTTAACCACATGATTGTCCAGAATTTGTCCCTTGCTGTTTACAAAATTGAAATATTGTTGCTGTCTTCAGATCTGTACCACTTTGACTTTTAAATCTTTTGAAATACTTTTTTCTAGTATGTGAAAGTTGTTCCATAGAGGTGGGGGATTATACATTCTGAAACATGCTGACCAAAGGGAAAGTGGGAGAACAGAATTCAAAAAGGGCATTTTTAATTTCGGGGTTCATCAATTACATTTAAAAAAGGAAAGTTTTGCAAGTCATTAATTCATTCTTTCACATACATATATATATATTTTTAATAGCCTTCTATGAGCCTTAATCCTAAATAGAAGGCCCTAGAGTACAGTCAAATCAAGCACATGAATGTGGGTCACCAGTCTGTAAAAAGGTATGCCTTTGTTTACTTCTCATTCAGAGACAGAGGATTCTTCACTGACTTCAAGGCATTGATTTAATCACTGAGGGCAATTGCATAAAAAGCCCCATTGTATCTCATGTGTATTGGATATTTAAATAGTGAATCCTGTTTGTCACAATGAAAAATGGTGCTTGAGAAAATACAATTTTGTGGGTTATCAGTGTAACCAAGTTATTTGCAAATACTTGTGCCTCAGTGATTTTTGTGTTGTTATTCAATGTGCTGTATTTTTAACTTTCTAAAGGGATTCATATATAAGAGATGAAGTTATTTTAGACTGTGGACATTAAACAATATTCAGAAGAAATTATTTACAATGATTCTTTTATACAATTCAACTGTTTCCCAACTCAGTTGTCTATTTATATCTGCATTAGAAATGGTTCTACACTGGAGTTTAAAATACAGTTTCAAAGTGCATGTGTACAAGTGGAAGTGTATGAGAGTGCAAGTGTGTGTCTGGATCTCCCTTTCTGCGTATGTGTATACACAAACATATAGGCATTGTGGTTTACTACTACCAGATGCTGAAGCTTTGCAGTGCTAAGGCCATCTGTCACACTGTATTTTGTTTTCAGCTTTTGTTGAAAAGGTGTGAATGAGTATAAGATTACATTTTAATTGTTTATTCCCTGTTTTCCCTGTGTAATTTTATGGCAGATTTTTTAAAATGGCACTTTTTTCTTGTTTGTGTTAAATTTTGTTCTTGGTTTGGGGCTTTTTATATATATATATTTCCTTGAAGCAGGTAAAGCAAAAGAAAAATACCACCATGTAAAATTAGCTGAATGAGTTTTTATTTAAGAAAAAAAAAATCCTTTTCTTCTGTACAGAAAGCAGCATCTGTACAGAAAGCAGCATCTTGTGTAATATTTTTTACACAAAGCACTTTGGTGAGGAGAGAAAGTGGGATTATGTTTTTCCTAAAACTTACAGAGTAATCTACGTATTTATACATGCTTACATATATACATATGATCTTAATTTGCCATACTGTATATCTGGCTGATATATCTTGCTCTAAAGAAATGTCTGTTGCACGTCATGAAAAAACAAAAATTCAAAAGAATTAGTTACACCTTTTGCTCTACTAGTATGTATAATTTTGTGATTTGTTACAGTTATTTTTCATACAATCATAAGTTATTTTTGTCCTGTTTCATAACGTTCTATTTTATGTAAAAGATAAAAGTCAAAAGTGTATGTTCATGGTACAAAATAAAATTGGAAAATTATAACTCCATTACATTACCTGTAGAACATATTATTGTCAGATGCCTTTAAAGAGAACTGCTCCAGCCATTGTCCTTCATCATAAAACTACTTGTATTCATATGGATTCATATAATTAGAAATAGGAAAAAAAACACTCAGAGATTTCTCAAAAGAACCCACTTGGCTCAGAGTTTTAAGTCTGGATTTAATTATTGTTATGGTGAGGGTAGAGATTTGTAGAGGTGAGTGAATGCTTCAGTGTGTGTTTACACCCTGGGTGAAGACACAAATAAAAGAAGATTTAATTACATTTTTGTGCTGTGATAATTTTTAATTTTTATAGGTTTCTTTGGTCATGTGATTTGACAGTGTAACATATCAAGGCATTTTGCTTTTTTGTCTGGTTAATGTTTCTCACATACTCAAGCAATTAAGCTATTTCAGAGCACTTAATGTAAGGGGGAAAAGCATTTTTTTAAACTCTGCATTAGACAAAATGAATGCAAAAGATAGAAGCTGATGCATGCTTATGTCCAAAACACATCCTAAGAATCCAACATCCTTAGGACATAAGAAATTACCTCGTACCACACCCACATATTGGACTAGAAATCAAAGGAAAAAATACAAACTAATAAAATAATTAAGTGTAGAAAAATCCTGTTGCAGGATTGCAAAGAGACCTTTGAAAATAATGGTCCTAGCTGATCTTACTATGAAATTATTAACATGGTTGGCTCTGTGTCAACCATGAGCAGATAAAAACTACTAAGCCCACAGTCGCTGACACTTACATATGTGATCTTGTAGAGTTTTGCTAAAAATAAACTTTGCCCAGTGCAATCTTATTTACATTGCATCTTAATTTAATGTAGGAAACTTGCTCCATGGTTTAGCAAATATTGTTAGTGAATTCTATAAGCTACCATGAAAAACTGACAGTTGCTGAATTCAAATGTTTCAAAATTCAGTTTTTGTTTTTTAATGGAGAGCTCTTAAAATGAGAAGTATAAAAGAAGTATAGAAGTTCCATATGCAGTGGAGAGTAGCATGGCTCAAAATACCTCAAAGCCATGTGCTTTTTCCTGTGTGCTTGAGCTGGACCAGTGTTTCATGATGTCCTGCAAACTATCCTACAGCAAAATAGTCAAGCACAGTAAAGAAATTACCACCTTTGAAAGTATATTCCTCCAAAGTACGCAATTTCTGAATAAAAGTTGTGTAAACTTTTCATTTGATGAAGTGTTGGTGCTTGGGGTTTTGCTGTTTCAGAACAAAATCCCATTTTGAATCATCAGAAATTCTCATAAGATGAAAATTTGGGGGGTGAGAGAGACAGTGTTAATTCATTGCTTGTATGTACTTACAGCTGTGAATTCTCCCATGCAACTATGCCAAACACCACTGTATTTTGAGAATTATAAATTTGAGAATTTATACCAACTCTGCCCAAATGGAAACACTTCAATAAATCTTTATGTACCCCAATCTCCTTCAATAAGAGGGGGAAAAAAACCCCATAATTTTTCCATTCTGAATATGTATCTACTCGTATTTACTGCACCTATTTACATGATACCTTATATTTGAAGGTAAGAGTGAGGATGTCTATATGAAAACAAAACTGCCTGTTTTCCTAGACCATGATCCTCAGTAAAATTCTTGCCATGATCCTGAAGAAAATGCTTTGCATTCAAACTTGCTGTTTCCTATCTCAGGTCACTTTATAACTCCAAGTAACATCACATGTGTTTTGAATTCCCTGATTTTTAGACTGTTTCTGTTACCCACCGTTACCCCTTGAGAAGCAGTTTTAAAAATTTTCTCCCATAATGGGCAGTCTTAAAGTGGACAACTTGTGCATGACTGTGTATACTCACTGCAATAAACTACAAGAAACAGAATGGTAAAATTAATCTTACAGAATAAAAAATGTTAGCTCTTTTAAGGTTGCTATGTCTCCTTCCAAAATGTTAATTTATATTTTTCCTTTACCTTCCTTAAAACTATAATGTTCTCATTTAAAAACTAAGTATGAAAAAATCATTCTACCACATCTTCCCATGCCATTTATAGATTTACAACCAAAGTAAATTTACCCAGCAGAGAGTATCATTAATGATTCACAAATGAGATGGGTTAGTTCAGTGAACTGTAACAAAGAACACCTTTCTATGTGTCTAGTTAAACGTTCCAAAATGCCTTTGTTACAACTAAAAAATGCAAACCTTATGCATGGTTGCAGCTAGGTACACAGGATAAAACATTACAAATACATCTAGGCAGATAGAAGAAAATAAAACCATTTCCTCAATATTATACTTTTCTCCCTTTTGATCAAAAATGCATCAGTGGGCAAATTCTAAGCTTGGCTGCATGTAAATCATCTACTTTCAGCTGTTCCAGGAATGGACAGAGTGAGGCTGATTAAGCTCATGAAAGGGTGAGCTGGCCTTCTTATTCCCTGAAAATTCTGGCTATAATCTGTTGGAAAAATAAAAACCAAAGTGGCTTCTGCAACTGTGGGTGCCATATTTCCAATCCTAATAACTAGACTGGCAGTATTGTGATCTCACCCACCACTTTGCATAGCACACAGTTGTAATTAAGCTGTAGATATCTTTGACTGGAGGAAGAGGAAGGATACTTTATTTTAATGGAAGTTAAATTAATAGTATATGAGGGAAGTTCCTAGAGAAAAAGTTAAAGCAGTAATACTGGGCCAGCTTATCCATTGAAGAAGGGGAAATAGTGTTACATGGCATCATTATTGCACGAAAGCTTTATTCATGATCAATTTGACTTTTATGCAATGAGGAGTTAAAACAGTTCTTAAAAGAAATTGGAAGTTTTTACCCTGTAAGTTTAAAATCAGTGAAGGCTGCATTCCTATCATACATATTTTTTTCCAATCCTTCTGTAAAAGCCAAAGAATGCTTGGTAAAATTTTCTAGTTTCAATGTCAGTTTTCTCTTTTGTGACTTTTCTAAGACAGTCCAAAAAGCATTGAATACAGTAGCAGTTTTGTCATCTAGATATGTACAGAAAATAAAATGATTAAACTAATTTTAGGAAGGCTGCTAAAATAGAATCTGCACAAAGCAGAACTGTGCAGATCTACTCAATCAGAATTACTCAAACCAAAGCTGAACTAACATTTATAGTAAGGTGACTTTGCCCAGCTAATGGAAAAGCTGCTTAAAGGTTGAACTGGAAAGAATGGCGCTCATATACACTGTGGTACTCTTGTTGCTACACTTTTTCCCTACTTGGAGCTGTGTGTTTCAGGTACTCAAGAGCCCATTTCACTGTTAGGTGCAGAGTTTGTGCTGGCAGTTGGCCTTTTTATCTTGGTGGGCCTTTTTCATAGAAACTGCATGCTATACACACTGCTGAGCAAGCCTGCTTTGAGTAAAGGCAGGGGAAGTTTGTATTTAGCTAAAAGGGACTTACATAATAGTAGCTTCATTGCATTTACTTTAAACTTTATTCTTTGATCCTTAACCCTAACATGACAGTCAAATGAGGCTGCGCTTAAATGGCTCAAAGGACTAAAAAAATTGATCATGCCAATCCCATTGTCCTTCATTTTACTTTCACATCCCTATGTGACCTCTAACAGGTCATTTACCGTACAGGAACAAGCAGAACTCAGAATGCTTGTCTGATCATTTTTTCATGCTTTACTGATGAAGTTGTTACTTTCACTGTATGAATTATGGCCTTACACATCATCAAACACAATGAAGGCTAGATAAACAAGGACCTTAAGGGAAGTGATAGCTAAAAGAGATCTTCATGCTCCTTTAGACAAAGGGGTCACCAGTGCTGGGCCTGGTGATGCAAACTGGAGCACTGTGATGGCAAAAGGTTCACTTAAGCAACTGGAGACCAGTGTGGCCCACAGCTGACCACAGCCTGCACCTCTTCCAAATATGCTTTCTGCAAAGCTCAGTAGTTTTGGTGACTCTGCTGCCAGAGAATCCCACCACAGGAAGGATCCTCAGAAAGCTGGCCAGCTGCATTTTACACTGGACTTGGGAGGAGGAGCATGGTAACTGGGCAACACGAAAGGCACTAGATACAATTCTGGCTGCCTGTACAAGAGAAAAACTGGAGCAGAAACCTAGTATTGGGGGTTTCCCAATTAATGCAACATATTGCATCAAATTAATTCCCATTAATACAATCTAGTATTTCATGTTATTACTGCTGCATCTTTCTATTTAGTGGCTTCAGCATATTTTTATGCTAAAATCAGTGCTAAGAAAGGAGAGGGGAAAAGTATCTTTTCCCCTCTGTTGTTCTATTTTCTATATCTCTTCTCTTTTGTTCAGAAAGTCTTCCTTACAAAGCACACTAAATATTTAAATCATTTTGTGGCTTCACAAATGTGAATGAGGGTAAATTTACCCCTTTCTCTCTGCAGAGAAAGGTAAGTAAGAAAACTGATGTTTTATGTCTTGCTTGAGAATCATACACAAGTCTAAATTTGAATTGGATTCAAAAGCAAAAATAAATCAGAGATAAGTTCAGGAAACACATCACTGAAGGAAATGTGATATGTGAAGGAAAAAATAAAAACAGTCATAGTACAACATAGTACAATATACCTCTATATATGTACAGAGACAGAAAGGACATACGGGAGTTGACAAAAGCTTTTTCCTTTAAAAGCTTCCAAGGTTGTTTCCTAAAACAAGAGGAGAATGCATCATTAACCTAAATTTGGGGTTGTAGTTGCCAGTAACATTTATAAGACTATCAATTACATATTTTCAGTGTAGGTAGAGCCATTGCAAACATCATCAGAAGCAGAAATCAGTACTTACTGGAAGACATAGTTGCTTATAAACTGAAAAACCTCTCAATGGTGGAGTTTTGCCTTCCAATTTTGTCTTACCTTGATTTTATGCCCACTGCACTTCAGAGTCTTATTCCATGTAAATCCTTGAGCAGATTCTCAATGGCACTTTACTATATGTACCTATTAGTAGCAAGTTCCCATGTTCACAAGTACTATCGTTTTGGCATGGCAGAGTTGGACATCCACTCTTCCCTGACATAATCAACTGCATAAACTATATCACAGAGAAGAATTTTGCATTCACTGGTTCCTGATCTTTTATTCCTCTATTCTTTTGTCTCACATTTTTTGAGAGAGAACTGATACCAGGTATGTAGTCTTCCTTGGTATTTCTGTGGCGCTTACTGAATACCCCGAGACTCATTTGTAGTGATGCGTGTGCCTACATGGGAAGTACAGAAAATCTCACACCAAAGTCAGGAAGAAGCTCTCCGATCTTCTCATCCAGTCTTTTGTTAAAGTGGGAGGTAATAGAAAAGTCTATAAAAGAAATGTTAACTTTAATTCAGGCCCCATTTGAACTGAAGTGAACAAGGAGTGATTCTCCTACAGTCTGCAGTGCGAAAGCCAGTAATAAACATGAGTACCAAATGAAGCCTAGTAAGTGCCACACTAAAAAAAAAAAAATTAAAGAAAAAAAAAGCTCATCTAAATTTCATATACTTGGGGTTTGGTGAAGAGGAGAGAAAAAGCAAGTAATCTAGTTCTTTTGCCTCAAAGCTGCTACTTGCTAAACTATGTGTGGGTCTATAAAATGTTGAAATTACTCTTATGGCCTTACCTCATCCCACAGGCATTTAACAAAGGCAGTATTCTTGAATGCTGAGTTTCAACTAATTATCAGAAGTGAGTGAGAGAAAAAGGGGACAAAGAGCACCTGACATGATGGCATGTTAATAATTCACTGAGACGTCTAGGATAACATATGCTTTCAGTACAACAACATTTCATGCACTCCAGAAATAGGCCCGCTCTTCTCAGCAAAGGAGATGGAGCACTTGATGAAAAATAGCAGCTAACAAGTGTGTCACCTGTTTGTGCATCATTTAACCTGCATAAGTGTGTAAAGGCTTGTTGCTGCAGGGTTGTATTTTCCATGCAAGAATTGAGAGGTTCTTTGCTTCTCTGAGTCTTCTTACAGCCTCCAGTTAATTAATCCTGGAAAATGTACATGGAAATTTCAAACATGCATCTTTGCACTGGAACAAAATCTAATGGGGTGCAAGGGCACTCCAGAAACAATAGGGTGAAAAAGGTTGTCTGACCACACTCCTCCAAGGGGTCACATTCTTAATGAATTCTTTAAATAACATAATTGTGATAGCCCCCTAAAATATATGCATGGCATATCTTGAAATAAAAATGAAAAGCAGAATCAAGTTACTCCCCAGACCAAATTCAGAGCAAAGATAACACCCGACCAGCCCCACTCCCCAACCTCTCCTTTGTAAGTGTGCATTTTCTAAGTGAGGCTACATTGGAAAGATGCATTGCCCAGATTATCTCTTGGACTTGCTGTCTTTCTACAAGGTCATCACCATCAAGCATCTCTGAAAGTAACAAAGCCATTTTCAGTGTTACTCATGGTACTTCGAGGTTAGCAGCTGAGGAAAACTCAGGGATGTTGGTGAGCATAACTTCTTTTCAGCAAAGGTAAGTAAGTTCTGTTACGGAACAACATGTTGAGACAATAAGACCTGCTATCTAAAATGCAGGAACTGAGTGAAACAACCTTGAGGCTTTATCCCTTTTACCTCCCTCTGTCTGCAGTAAGAGGAAAGCACTGATAAAAATAATAGCAGGTTCTGCCTAGGCTCTGCATTTGCTGAGAGATCTAAGCCCCACATCTGCCTGTTCTCTTGGGGTCACAGGTATCTAGGTTATTCTTGAGACTATCGGGGAACGTCTCCTCATGCCTTTTTGAACTCAAGGGATTCTTTGTTGTGTAAAACAACTTAGAAGCGTCCACAACAAAGAACAAAATCTGCTACTGGCCATTGAGTTATTTCAATACCAAAAAGGAAAAAGTGAGATTAGCAAGAGGCATGTTACAAGCAGCAGATCAATTGCAAGCATGTGTTTCTTCGACTATTAAGGGGATTTTTAAATTTACATAAAACCACGAAAAATTATGTGCACAAACAAAACCAGCTAAACAGAGGATAAGGTCTCTAGAGCAACAGCCCTGGTAACACATGTGGCAGTTGCACAAAACAAGTGAAAATATACAAATTGTTAAAAAAATCTAACCTTATGCCAACTCAAATAACCTTGCTGGGTCATAGAATTTTAAGAAACTGTGCCGTCAATCCTGCAACTGTTGATGTGCCTCATTCAGTTGGTATGTGGTATTTCTAAAATTTGTTGATTGTCTCAGTCCTCAGTCCTACTGCTCGACAATGCTAATTTTGTTCCACTTCCTTTCTTTATGTTTGATAGTTCTGGTTTTGAGCTAAGGTATTCTGAATTATAAGTGGTGTCACACTGCTTCCATGGAATTAATTTTATGCTTACATTGGGAAGACACAGAATGCTTGTGTTCAGCAGAAATGTGCTGTATGCTTTACTGATGTTTGAAAGGTTGCGCTGATAATAATATTTGGGAAATTAATATGGTGCCTATTTGTACTGATAGACTGAAAGAGCAGTTTTCTGTCCAAGGCAAAGTGCAGTCAAACTTCAGGAGGTGTCTTAAAACCAGCCCACAGGATTTTTTTCCTTTATGTAGGAAGCTGTTACTGATCACATATGTACTTGTGTAATGATGGCAGTTACAATCCCACAGCACTTTCTCTGAAGTTCCTGGAACTAGCCTGACATAAATCAGTATTGGCAGAGTCAGAATCAGGCATTCAGCCTTAGAAAGTGACTGTGCTGGGAACTGTGTACAGATCCACTCCCTTGGAGCCCTGATTGTAAGGAACTCAAAAGAACACTCTACTGCAAAAATATTTAGATGAATTTTGGTTTTTAAGATAGCTGGTAGCTGTCTTATTTGCTCTGAGAATCTTCTCTATGATGTTCTGGGTAGCAAGATAGGCTATAAAGAAAGTACAAACTATTTGCAAGCAGATGCATAGAAATTTGTCACCAGTGTCACATTCCTTACTTTTCAAAAGCAAATCTGCCACAGATGTGGCAGCATACAGTAACCTAAAAGTGAATGAAGTGAGAAATTTATTGCATAGCCATCATAAAAAGTGAGGTAGAGTGTGGATAAAATGGTCTCATTTCTACAGTCAAACTACAGTAAAGTCTGGACTGACGTGATTATGTGTTTTTAAATTCAGTTGAGAGCATACAGCAAAACTGTTAACAATTTCTTCTCAGAGGCAAAGGCATTCCTTGCTGGTCTTTTTTTTTTGTGTTTGGTTTGTTGGTTATTTAAATTAGATCCTTAGATAGAAATCCCTTACCTTATATTTCTTCTCATATGTTACACCAGTGGAAAATACCCTCTGAAGTAAGCACCAGAAGAAAGCATCATGACTCATACACTCCATGGTTAACCATTAATCCCATGTTTGTGATCACTGTAAGATAACAATGCCATGTCTAAGTGAGAGAAACTATTTGCACTGCACATCTTTCATCTTTGTCTACCATCCATTAACTGTAAACAAAAGTATTTCAAAATGCAAAAGTCAAATCTGATGAGCTCTGATTGTGCCAAAATCTCTGTAAGAGTGATTTGAAAAGAGCCATAGATGCTATGAATATCTGAGTCATGCGTCTTGAAGCAGTATTTATTGGTTTTTTAAGAGCTGTTTAGATTTAGTTCCATATTCTCGTATAGTTTGTACTGTAAAGTAATGCAAACTGGCTGTAAGTATTTGTAGGATGGCTGCAATTGGAAGAGAATGCAAAGATAAAAATCTCCAATATGACAATTGGTAAGTAAATATTGATGAGTTAAATTTTTTATCTTGAAATTTATGTCTGTTTTGAGTCAGAATCAACTCTACTAAATCTGGCTCCAGATTTCAGTTTCTCATTATGCATTTTGACCCCACTCAAAAACTTCTAAGAAATTATGGATTTTTATTTTATCCTATTATCTCAAAACAATAATGCCTATTATTTTTCTTCTCTGTAGTAGTTTTTGAAGTTATAACTATTTATGAGCAGATTTGTGCAAATGTTGACCAAGAATACTTAATATATTTTTCTCACCCATAAAGGATATAATTAAAATTGTAATAAAAGAAATTAATTATTCACTGGCAAAATCCTCACAGAAATTTCTGAGGTACTTTCCTACCATTGGTCTGTCAGCATAACTTATGCTGACGAAGCCTCAAGATGAAATCCTACCCTAAACTCAGTCCAGTTTAACTGCAATTGCTTTTCACTAACGACAGTTGCTGTCTACTCATTTCCTATACTATCTGCAATGCTTTAATGTGATTTGTGTAATTTGAAGCACTTGAGTGTAATTATATCAGTCCTCTATTTTTCCTAACTGATTTTGGTTTGATGCAAAAGCCAAATCTTAACTTCTTCCCATATTTACAATTTCCAACAAAAGAACAATACTATTGAAATCACAGACAATTTGTGTAATAATGGATGTTCAGATTAAACTTTTATATTTTGCTCCTTCACTCTTCTCTCAAACCTTTTAATACCTGCTGTTTGCAATTTGGTATTATACCAGACTACTCAATTTCCTTGTGGGAAGAGGACAATATTTTTCTTTGGGAAAGAAGAGAAAGACATTTAAAAAGCAACAAACTTCCCCATTTTTGAGGAAACATCACAGATGAAAAGTAAAAAGAGAAATGATTAATGCTAAGATTTAAAATCCCTAAATAACTTAGTACTGGAATACATCTAACCATTAAATAAAATTTTCTCCAGTCTTTGATATGCAGAATCTTTTACATGACGACAGGTTATAACACATCAATGGTTAATCAAGAAGCTCTTTACTGATCCACATACTGCCATTTTATGGTGGTGGTTGACTTTACATGAAGAAAATCACAAGAAAGCAATAAAATTTCAACTTGCATGTAAGATGGATTTATTGATAGTTTTTTCAAAGGGTTTTTCAAAGGGTATGATTTTATGTCTTGCAACACCCTCTGGTTTGATCTATGTTGAGGATGCCAAAATGCAGCAGCAGATGTCACAATTTAGTATGTGAAGCACTTCAGACAGAATACAAATTGCCTGAAACCTGTGGAGGCTGGAGGTGCTTCTACCATTTTGGTGTAAGTAGAAAATCTCTAGTTTTTCCTTTAAAAAATTAAACAGACCATCAGCTCACATGGCCCGAAAGAAGGCAGGACAGATTCAGTGCAATCAGAAATGCATGTCCAAGTGGGGATTTTCTAGCTGGGTAAGCTAAAAGCAAGCGGTGGTGGCAGAAAACACAGGTACAAACTTCTGGATGGAGACGCAAACAATGTCATTAGCACACTTTGATAAAAATGCCAAGACCTGGGAGGGGTTATGTGAATTATAACTCAGCATGGTAGGATGCTCCTTCCCCTTCCATGAAATAAAACTGGGTGACAGTTTTCAGACAAAGAAGCAACATCCTCCTACTGAACAGCTTTATAAGCTTGACTTCTGGTTCTGAGTAACCCAGCTAAAAAGTGTTCATCTTTAATCTCATTGTTCAAAAGTTTATAATATTTTTTTCCATTGTTTCACTTGTATAATTTTTAATTTTTTCTTAACTTTTCTCTTCTCTTTGTTTGCTGAATAAAACATTTCCAGGAGGCATATTTGTATATTTGTGACCAGTGAATCATATTCCCAAAGTCTTGAAGACATTACACAAAGTTTTGGCTCTGAAGTTGTAAAATATTGTTTAGCAAGTTTTTAATGGACAAGCTTGTGCTATTCACTACAACAGGCAAGTGAGGAAAGATCTTAAGCAAAAAAGCAACAAACAGATTTTTCAAGTAATAGTAAATGCTCACTGTAAAAGAAACCCAACCAATCAACAAAACCAAACCAAACCAAACCAATCAAAGAAACCCCAAATCACAAAACCAAAAATGCCCAAAACAACAACAACAAAAAACCACTCTCACAAAACCCAAATCACCCTGTGATCCTTTTGTAAAAGAATTTAAATATGCAGAGCAAACCAGTGCAGTATTACCAGTAACAAGGAAGAAAAACCAGAAAGTTAAGATCTGGGGAAGTTGAAGGGGAAGATCAAGATCAAGACTAGGGAAGTGAAAGCTTCTGACAAGAAGAAGAACAGGAAAATCACTCCATTCTAATAAGTGTAGTGCCAGGAAAACTTTTTAAGGATGAGTAATAGAAGTGGCTAAGGTGAAGTGCAGGCTAGACTTTAGACCTAGAACACCTTTAACTCAGCAATGACAGCATTCAACAGCAAAAATCTCTCACCATATAGATTTGGGTTAAAAGAAAGCTTTTGAGAGCCTTTATCAAATTTCTGAATTTTTTCATATCCCTAGAACAATATTACTACCTGCTCTCAAAACCAATTGAAAATGTCAAGGCTTTACATACAGGTACAGCAAGTACTTTTAAAGGAAACACAGTCAGTTTCAGTGTAGAGTTTGGTACCAAACTTACAGTCTCTCACTTCTCACTTTTGAGATTTGACTTGTAATGAAAAATTTGCTGAGACAGAGTTTGGCATAGTAACTGACAACAATTAGGAAAGACATTTTGAGTTTCCTGATTAATAGTTTTAAAATGCAGACTCCAACAGCTACTAAACAAGTAACAAAGCACTCTGAAATGCTGCAAACAGCAGAACTAATAGTGGTTTATTTTAAAAAAAAGCAAACCCAGTGAAAACTCTAGGAGATTCTAATTGAAGTGCTACTTAAAAGCAAAGAAACACAACTGCCATATCTTAACAGTAAACTATCAGTCAAAGAAGTCGTTTGGGAGGAAAAATCAGCACAAGTTGGAAATGTACCAACTGCAATGATTACCTTAAATTACAACTTTATGAATAAACTACTGATCTTAAATTCAAAGTGCATTACTGCCTAGAAGCTAGTTCAAGAAAGAGATAGGTGTCTAAATGCTTTTGCTAGAAAATGCCTCAGAAAATTACTTCTAAATACATTTTGAAACATTTTGATTTGTCACAGTTCAACACCTTATTGTAAAAGTTATCTGGAAAAAATGGTAGGGATATATTATTCATGTGAAAATATGCTGCTGCATGTTTGCCAGGTTATTAGCAGTCAGCTGAAGGAATTTCAGTATTCTATTGCATTTAATGATGGCAGCTATGGCACTTGAAGTAAAGGCCCTTCAGAAAATAGATGGCAAAATCCATAGTTAGAGCACCAAAAATCTCCTCAGCCTTCCTCCTTCTTTAAAACCTAAGAAGAAACTTTCAAGCCAAAGTTATAGATTTTTAATCGGGAAAATGAACAGATTTCACAAGTATTTCAGAGGATGTTACAATTTTTTCTACAAATAACACAGGAGGAAACAAAGCCAAAATGAAACAAAACCAAGAGGGTTTGATTCAGCAAAAATTGTGAATGGGAAGTAGTACAACAACTATTCACTGTTTTGTGCTATCACACTTCCTAGTGCTATTGCTTGCATCTGATAATTTTATCTGGTTTGTCCTCCTATAAATTTCAAATTTAACTTTCCCTCATATAATCCATCCATTTACAGAGATAATAGCCTAAAAAGTTAATCACTTTTAAGAAGTAAATTTACTCTTTTGCTTAATCTGATTGATAAACTTGTCCAAAGAAACCCCCTCACACTTTTTTCCTATACATTTGCATAGAATCACAGCGCAATTACTTTAAAGACTGTTTTTATGCTGTTTCCTTACACTTATGTTGCTTCTTCCCAGTTTATAAACAAAACAAAAACATTCAAAACAACCCCCCCCCCCCAAAAACCAAAACAACAACAATAACAAAAAAATCAGAAAAACACACTTCTATGAAAAGTAAAGTTGAATAATTTAAAGCCACATTTTAAATGGCAGTCAAGGACAACAACAGTCTTAAAATCAATATCAAATTTTTTGTCTAAATGGAGCTTCAACTATAAAAGCTATAACATCTTTATGAAACTGAAAAAATAAGCAAAAGCATCTAAACAATAGCATTATTCTTTCTGCAGAGCAGTTTAAATTGTATTGTTCTTCTGCAAGGCACAGGAAGGTATGGTATAACACTTGTTTAATCAGGAGTAGTCATAGCAAGTATTATTCATTGTTACTATCATAATTTTCTTTTCACTTTTCTTCCCATCTCCAGCAGAGAAACATTTTTTACTCTGGGGAGTGCACAGGGAATTACATACTAGTACACAACTTCTTACTCAACTTGTAAGAAGTCTTCCAAATAGATTAAAGAAAGAAATGAATACTGAATCAATTACATCTATTCCAAAGACGGCAAAGGATGGTAAAGTGCCTTCTCATACTTCAAATTGTCAACTTCAGTATTATTGCACTCCATATTTAAAGGACTCTGCAACATATCCCATTGCTACAATTTCACAGATAACACTGATAGCAAACCAGTGTGCTACTTTAGACTCTTTTACAGTTTCATACATGAAAGACAAGTAAAGATAAGCTGCTGTCTGTCAGGAAAGAACGCCCCATAGCAACAAAAAAGCAAACACACACTCCAACCCCCACAGGTAAAACCCAGATTACCTGTGTGTTTGTAAATTAGGAATATTTTGTCAAGGTCTAAACTTACGTTAATGATATGTTGCCTTGACTTGCTATGTTGCCTCTTTCCTTGGACAGTGTTATGACCTCATGTCTAGAAAGATGCCTCTGCCCAAATTAAGGTGCAAACAAGACCATATGCCAAAGTCAGCGGTACAGAATTTGTTTAGCAGTAAATGTTAGGTGAAGAGAGAAAGAAATACGAAAGAGAGGAGGGTGGGGGGGGGAGG
>VZRF01005644.1:6860-18339 GCA_013396875.1 Vireo altiloquus | reverse complement strand
TAACCACACCCAGTCCTGAACTCTGAGGATCAGCTGGAACACAAGGGGCTTTATTTTCTGCCAAATTTCTTACACTTAAAGCAACAGTTTTGCCTCTAATTTTCACCCATGAGCTCTCAACGTGTTCATTGCTGTCTTTCACAGACAGCTCTGTGCAGTCAATCCCTCTTATTTTTGGTTTACATAGAGGGCAACCTCTGCCTCTCTTTTCTTCTGACTAGTTTATAGCCATTGATTGCAGAGCTCTGGTCATTAGAGTCATCCCAGTACAATTCTACTATAGTGATTACATTGTTAGCTTTCCGGCTGCACAGTGGTTTCCAACTCCTCTTTCTTTCACATACTGCGTGCACTGGTACAGAGGCACTTCTGTTGGGCTGTCGACCGCATCAGTTTTTGGAGGATCAAGCCCCATTTCCTTTGTGGTCTTTCTCAGGTATTTCCCTCTCAGTTCCAGATGCCTCAGAAGGCTCTGACTCTTCAAAGTTGCTCAAAAAACCATCCCCTTTCCCTGCTGAGTGTCGTTTAAAGCCCTTGTAAGTCTGGCCAGTTTGCTGGTGAAGACCCTCTTGCCCCTCTTGGTCGCGTGAATTCCATCAGCTCCCAACAGACCCAGTTTCTTAAAGGCAGATCCATGATCACAGAAGCCAAAACTTTGCGTATGGCCCCAGTTATGCAACCAGGCATTCAGCTGTTCAGTTCATCTCCTGCTTCCTGGACCCCTTCCTCAGACAGGACACTGATAGAGGAGACCATCACCTGTGCTCCTGATCCTTTTAACATTGCTCCAAAGGACATAATAAACTGCTGGGAGGGTTCTAAGTTGCCTCATCAGACCCTACTCAGAAGAGTAGGTGTGGACGATGATAAGTTTAGTCAGAGGGAAATTTTCAGCTCTCAGGTCTGTCTGTGAGAAGCAATTGCTTTCTCATAGACAGAACTGGGAACCAGCAGATATTTGTGTAAACCAGCTCATGTTTCTGTAAACTATATATCATAGCTGGTGTTTGGCCCACTTTGTTATTCCTGACTTGTTGCTCTGTAACTGGCCAATGAAAGCTGTTCTTTACACTGTTTCTGTGAATGCTAGAAGAAGCATTCAGGTCTGGGAAGCAGAATCTCTTTCTAAGTAATCTCTTTGCCTTTGCTTGAATAAAGATCTTTGCCTTCTGATGATTCTGAGAATGGAGTCTCTTTTGTCACTCTGGCTCGAATCTGGGGCCTAATTACAACAAGTGGTGACCCCAACGCGTGTCGATCTGAGCTCCATAGATACGGGGGATCAACAAGTGATGACCTGCCCACGTGTGAGACCCGGGCTCTGAAGTAATTTCCAAATATGGAACATCAGTTTTCCATCAAGGAAAAAACTGTGCTTTCAGCATGAAGAACTGTATTAACATATAACAGACACGGTGTCGGATGACCTCCTCCTGCACCTGCTTCGGTGGGGACAGAAGAAGAATGGGACTGTAATAGAACCTCAGAATGCCTTCAGCCTGCATTCTTGGCAGGTGTTTGGATGGAAACTACTGCGAAAAATTGCACGAGGGGACAAGACAGCTCTGGAACCTTTTACAACTTGGGGAGTTTTGTTCACCTCAGTGGACAATTGGAAAGTTGAAGGAACTGGAGGAGCCAGATCAAAAGGGGAGACGGATGCTGGAATCCCAGCGGGAGCGAAAGCCAGGGAATGCAAGGAAGTTGATCTGAGGAGATCCCAGAAAGGTATTCTTCAAAACTTCTCTCCCGCGTCCCGGCACTCCGCCTCTTCAAAACCCTCCTTTCCTGGCGACTTTGGGGTGCTGGGATGTCCCTCGCCTGCTGGTCAGTCTGCTCAAGTTGTGCGGGGCAAGCCAGAACTACACGAATGGGCATTCTCTTCTCCTGTCCCTTTTTTCTCCTCCATTCCCACATGGGCACGGCGCTGCCCTGGCAAGGTTCACTGGCTCAAGCAGCCAACGGGGTTCTGCGCTAGCCGGCCCCGCGCTCACCGGGGAAACTAGATCGGGCGGCGGTTCTAGGCTTCCCTGCACTGGGTCCAGACAGTGTGGCAGGGGAGGCCCCACCTCCCCCTGGCAAGCCTCAAGCGTCTTTGCTGCTCCCGAGTCCGGGCAGTGGGATGGGGCCGGCTCTGCCTCCCCCCGGTGCTCCTCAAGTGGTTTTGCTGCTCTCGGGGCCACAGGTAGGCACTGCTCTGCTGCCTGCTCCCGTCCCTGCACCGCCACCCCTTCCTGTGGGGCCCTTGGGGAGGTTGGGCGGTGCCGCAGGTGAGGTGCCTTCACAAGCCACGCGTCTAACCTCCGAGCGGCTGCTCCCTGGTGCATCACAGGCTGCACCCACTTCTGCCCAGCTGCCTGCAGTGCGTGCTGCCTAGCGGCAGCCGGCTAAGCTCCCCTCTTTCCCCACTCAGCAGCCCATGATCTCGCAGGCTGCCGTGGCCCCTCTCACGGCACCTGGAGGGGTGCCCACACCTTCATCACCCTCTGTCTCCTCAGAGCAGCCTGTGTTTACGGCACAAGCGGAAAACCTCTTCCTTCGCTCTGTCTCAGCATGTGTAACTCATCCATCCCCCTCTCTTCCCCTCGAGGTGTCCCATGTGTCTCTCTCTAAGGATGCAGCCACAGATAAGGGAGGAGAACAGAGGGGAACGATTCCTCCACAGCAGGGGGGTGGGACAGCAGTGGACAGGATGGGGACCACTCTGTTGAAGGGCACACGATATCTTATGCTGCCTTTGTGGTGGCTAGTGCATGCATTTATTTGGAATGTCCAGAGGCCCCCACCAAGAGATCCTCCTTGGAGGTGTTTGGGAGTCCAAATTCTGGATCTGCTTATGTAGCAGACATCTGAATTTGGCCACTGGACCTACTTATGTAGCAGGCTTCTCTGAATTTGGTCACCATTCAACATTTGGATCACTCACTTTTGAAAGAAGTCAACAATGCGGCTTTGTTTCTGCTGTTGAAAATGCTGTAGTGGGCAACTCCAATTTGAGTTCACTCGAAGCAACACCGATTTGCCAGATTTCATGTCAAGAGGTAATGCCCAGGCTGACAAGTTGCCTCACCCTGCATAAGTAGTATCTCAGCCTAACAAAAAAATGCACATACTCTGCAAAAACAATTTCAGTCAATGCCAACTGAGGCTTGTGGCATTGTCAGAGCTTGTGCTGATGGTCACGGACTCGCTGCATCTTTACCAGCAGGGATGAACCCCAGAGGCCTAAAAGCCTTGCAACTTTGGCAAACAGATGTCACCCATCTCACTGAATTTGGTCAACTCGAGTATGTGCATGTTTCAATTGATACTTTCTCCCCTGCCATGTGTGCATTCGCTTACTCTGGAGAAAGGAATTGTGATGTCATTTCCCATTGGAGATTGGCTTTTGCAATTTTAGACATTCCTTCTTCTGTCAAAACTGACAATGGTTCTATCTACATCTCACGAAAGACAACTGTGGGGCGTGGCACAAATTTGGTATTCCACATTATTTTGGAAATACAGAAAGCGGGAATGCATTGGGAAAAGCTTTGTATGTAACTAATCGTCTCACAGTGCCTCCAAATGCAATCTTGTCAATTTGAATCATTTTCTTTCATTGCAGTCTTCAGGCGAGATGTGCCTGCCCTAAGTGAAAGTCAAGGTACGGGATCTAACCATTAACAAGGGGAAGGCCTGTGTAGGCTTGTTGCTTGGAGTCGTGGGTATGTGTATGTCTCCACAGATATGGGGGTACAGCGGATACCTGCAAAGTGCCTGACTTGTGACACCAACTGCTGAATGAAGCTGACAGGTGAATGCAGAGTGAAGCCAACAGGCAGAGGCCAATAGGTAACTGTAGAATGAAGCCAACAAGCAATGTTCAAGTGATGACTAAGATGCCAATTGTTAATCGGATGGTCCTTCTACAAGCAGAAGATGAACATTCTACTCTCTTTGGGTTTTTGGTTTTGTATTAGTAACTGATGTAGAATTAGATGCATTTCCCATGGTATTCGCTGAAGAATTTCCTTGTCCACTTGGTGTTTGTTCTCCTTTCTGCAAGGGACCCCGCAGAGGATTACAAATGCTACCCTTTTGGTCTTAAACAAAATGGGGTAGTTGTGGACGATGATCAATTTAGTCAGAGGGAAATTTTCAGCTCTCAGCTCTGTCTGTGAGAAGCAATTGCTTTCTCATAGACAGAACTGGGAACCAGCAGACATTTGTATAAACCAGATCATGTTTTTGTCCACAATATCTGACAGCTGGTGTTTGGCGCACTTTGTTATTCCTGACTTGTTGCTCTGTAACTGGCCAATGAAAGCTGTTCTTTACACTGTTTCTGTGAATGCTAGAAGAAGCATTCAGGTCTGGGAAGCAGAATCTCTCTCTAAGTGATCTCTTTGCCTTTACTTGAATAAAGATCTTTACCTTCTGATGATTCTGAGAATGGAGTCTCTTTTGTCACTCTGGCCCAAATCTGGGGCCTAATTGCAACAGAGTGGGAGCAGATGATAATCTGTACTGTTCACCAGACTCGGTAGTCTCTCAGTTACACCATGAATGTGAGCTCCTGGTAGGCAGCAGACTTCTCTAGAGGAATTGTCTGGGTGGCAAATGGGTGCCTCAGTGCTTCTCAGGAGGAAATCACCAATTACTAATACCTTTATGTGCTTCTCTGGTGGCACCGGTTCTAACGTGGGCAGGTGGTTTGGTCACCTTTGCATGGTTGGCTTGTCTTGGCTCCTGTCCATTACTCATGCTCTTCAGTCTCTAACCCAGGAATATCCTGTCTGTTATATAGGGGCACTTCAAGAGATGGGGGAGGGTTCTTTCTTCTACACACAAGTGTCTGGTCTCCTTCATCTCAGGAGTTACTTGTGTCAGTCATCTCAAGGTTGGAGTCCGGCTTGCCTTCCGCTTCTGCAGCCTGAAGGCAGGCTATCGCTCAGCCTGGGACAGCGTACAATACCACACATTGATCTCATGCCCGTGTACTGTGCTGCATGTCAAGCTGTAGTGGGTTGACCCTGGCTGGGTGCCAGGTGCCCACTAAGTCACTCTATCACTCCCTTTCACACTGGGACAGGGAAGAGAATAAGATGGAGCACAACCAGCAGGGTGAGATAAGGCAGTTTTATTACAGTAAAAGAAAGAAATAATCAGAGATCTGCACATGCAAGAGCTAAAGAGAAAAGTCAGTCTCTACTTCCCATCAGCAGCGATGTTCAGACACTTCCTGGGAAGCAGGGCTGCGGCATGCATATCTGTTTCTCCAGAAGGCAAACATTGAAAACTCACGAATGCCTCCCGCTTCCTCCTCTCTGCCTTAGCTTATATATCTGAGCTGACATCATATGGTATGGAATATCTCTTTGGCTAATTTGGGTCAGCTGGCCTGGTTGTGTCCCCTCCCAGGATCTTGCCCACTCCCATCCCCTTTGATGGGGGAAGGAATGTTAGAGGGACAGCGCTGCTCAGCAGTAGCCAAAACACTGCTCTGTTATCAACACCTTTCCAGCTACCAATGCAAAGGATAGCACTGTAAGGGCTGTGAACTTTACCTTGGTCAGACCCACTACATGAGCTCCTCTTGTAACAGTTACTTGTCCAAGGAGATCTTACTCTTGAGCACACTTGCAGCTATGACATCCACCACTGCTTTTGGGTTCTAAGGGGAACTTCCAGGTACTGGAACTCTTTCCCTGCCCTTTGCTCATGGACCCTGTCCATCACTCCTGCACCGGGCTGCTGGTTACTCTTTCCCTCCTTGCACCCTTGCTTATAGTTTAAAGCCCTCCTAATGAGGTCAGCAATCATACTGGCAAAAATCCCTTTGCCCTGCTTAGTGAGGTGGAACCCCTCTCTCCCAAGCAGATGCTGATTCAAAAACAGGGTCCCATGCTCATAGAACCCAAAACTCTGTTGCCAGCACCAGCTACACAGCCAGTTATTGACCCCCATTATCAGCACCCTTTCTCTTCAGTGGCATGACTGAGAACACCCCCAGGGTCCCCATGCCCTTGATTACCACCCTCAGAGCTCTGGGGTTGTTGCTACGGTAAACCTTGTGTCATGGATGTACTCCTCCTGTTTGAACTGACTGAACTTTGGTCCAGGCATATGATCAACAAATAGGACTGTCCAAATTCATCCTAGGGCATGAGGCTATTGGTGAGAAACCAGTACCAAAACCAACAAACCATTTTAGTTGGAGACTGTGCTGATAAGTGGCCAAAACTGCTTGAAAGCAGCAGAAACTCTAAGAGTCAACCACTTGACGCTATCAATATGTGCAACCATCAGATTCCAATGCACTCTTCCTCCATACCAGTTGGCTGTGTAGCAATCTTCCCTCAAGTAGGGATGCCTCTCAAGGTTACCCTTCGAGGCTGAGATCCGTTACCTGAAATGCAATAATTTTGTATACCATACTGACATTAAGTGTAGTAAATAGTTATTGACTGACAATCCATCTGTACTTATTAAAAATTTTACGTACATAAATTTACTGATTAGAATTCAATATACTAGTAGATCAGATCACTCCGAGTGACCTCTGACCTTTTTCTGGCAACACCTGGACAGTATCAAAAGCATCCGTGGTGGGTTGACCTTGGCTGCATGCCAGATGTCCAACAATCTGCTCTATGACTCCCACTTCTCAGTTGGACAGGGGAGAGAAAATAAGATGGAAAACAACTCGCAAGTGTAGAAAAGTCAGTTTACTGAAGCAAAGGAGAAAGTTTGTGCACCAACAAGCAAAGAGGAAAAAGAAAATAATTCTATCCCCTGGTTCCCATCAGCAAGTGCTGTCTGGCCACTTTCTGGGAAGCAGGGCTTCAGCACATGTAGCCGTTGCTCCAAAAAGGAAAATGCTGTAAATAACAAATGCTCCACCTTTCTCCTCCTTTATTATGTAGCTTTTATAGCTGAGTTGACATCATATGCTACAAAATATCCCTCTGGCCAGTTTGAGTCAGCTGGTCTTGTGTTGCCACCCAAGATCATGCCCACCCTCAGCCTACCGATGGGGGGCAGAATGCTGGAGAGAGCACCAATACTGTGACAACACTGCTTGGCAGTGACCAAAACACTGGGGTGTTACCAACACCTTTCTAGCTACCAATGCAAAGCATGGTACTGTGAGGGCCGCTATGGGGAAAATGAACTCCATCTAAGCTACACCCAATACAATCTCCACCCCCTAGTCCACACCATTTGAATCATACTCAGATCCCACAGAATTATATCTATCGATCTATCACTATAGCTATATCTATATATCTTCTAACTATTCCACTATATTTATTTGTCATTACCAAAATCCCTTCTTATCAACACTTACAACCTATACTCCATGCTTAAACCATCTTTATACCCAACACATAGATGCATACATTTTCATTAACTACTGTCCTCTGTCCTTTCACTAATAGATATTATTTTCCCATTTCATGGGCGTCCTCCACTCCTACAGATGTTCAAAAAGAGGCTGTGACTTGGGGTCCATTCCATCAAGATGGTTGCTCCTTGCAAAATTGACTCTTCATCAGTTCATGTCACTCCTGCTACTTTACTTCCTGCAACAGACAACTTACATACAGATTATTTTTCACCCAAGGTTAAATCTTCTTGAAGAACACACCTGGTCTCCCCATCCTTCTGTTACCCACCAAGTATACATAGGTCCTTGAGCAAAGACAATCCTACAAATGGGTTTGCCTTTTCCCATGGGAGAAGAAATCCACATCAACCTCCCCAGCCACTTCCCTGTGTGTAGTAAAGGGACCTTATCTCTTCCCACATTTTGTAGGGGTTTTGTTTGTGCAGGACCAGATCCTCTGGTGTTAACCCACCAAGTGGCTTCTGCTAAATTTGCATCCCAATGCTTCCATGCAGCACTGCCTAACCCTCTTGAGTCTTCAGCAGTCCATCATACCTCTCAATCTTTCAAGAGGCTTGTGGTTAATAGGGGATATGATATATCCACTAGATGCGTTTCTTTGCCTAAGACTTTATGAGGTTTTTTCAAAAATGAGCATTATCTGATTCCATTCTTTCTGGGGTACCATGTCGCCACTAAATCTCTCTCAAGGCCTAAGATTATGTTTCCAGCAGTGGTATGGCTAACAGAGCAGTTTTCCAGACAAGTAGTTGCCTCCACATGGTAACTATAAAACTCTTGCCTTGGTGTTTTCATGGTGGTTGTACAGTATAGTGAATTTGCCAGGCCTCATCATATCAAAAACTCAACCATGTCCCTCTCTTCCAAGGAGATTTTACTCATGTGGTTCACTTGATTGCAGCACGTCTTGCATTTATGAGTGACCTCTGTGATAGCCTTCATGGTCAAGTCCACCCCTCAATCACAGTCTCATCTGTAGGTTGCAGCTCTTCCTAGATGTCCTGATGTTTAATGGGTCCATCTGGCTGTAAATAGTTCACACTTCTGCTCCCAGTCTAAGTCTACCTGAGCTATTTCGATTTTGGGTGCCTTATCAAGCTGTTCATTGCTGTGATGTTCCTCAGTGGCACAGTTATTGGGCTTGTAAGCATCTACATGATGTTCCTTCAGAGCCATGTTTTCTACCTGTGCGGTGATGTCCTGCCACAATGCAGCAGCCCAGATGTGTTTACCCCTGCGTTGCCAACTGGTCTTCTTCCATTGCTGTAGGCCCCTTCATAGGGCATTAGCCACCATCCAGGAGCCAGTATAGAGACAGAGTGTAGGCCACTTTTCTCCTTCAGCAATCTTTAAGGGCTAGCTGGATGGCTGGCATTCACTTCTGCAAATTGGTTTGACATGCCTTCTTCTGCAGCCTCAATGAGTCATTGTGAGGGACTCCACACAGCAGCTTTCTACCACTAGGCAGTCATCATCAGTAAATGGAGGATAGCTTCTTTTGTCTTCTAATAACTCATTATATGGTGGTACTTCTTGAGCACAAGTCACCTTCCCAGACAATGCTCCAAAATCTCTGCCTTCTGTTCAGGATTCCAAATGTATTGAGGGTTAGATTTTCTCTAAGGAATTTTTTCCGATTTGTTGTCAAGGATATGTGGGCGGGGCTGAGGAGGCAGCTTCTTAGGTAAAATGGTAGAGATAAAGAGACAAAAGAAATGGACAAGTTCCTTGACATACCACTGAAATAGTTTATGGGGAGTGGAACATGTTTTTTGGCAGTCTGCTGGGAGTAGTGCAGTCTTTGTCCTTCTTGGAGGGGAGACAGTTGCAGGTTTTGGTGCTGGACTTCTGCCCAGAGGCTCAGTGCTGCTGTGGAATTCTCCTTGCTGCCTGTTGGTGAGCCTGCTGCTTGCAGGAGCTGCCGGTTGACTGGGACTTTTCAGCAGCTGCCATCACCAGGAGACCTTCACTATCTGCATGGGTGTTTTCAGGGGAAAACCTGGCCCCCTCACCTCCTCCCTCTCTCTGGAGAGAGGGTCCCAGCTGCTGGTTGACTGGAACCTCAGTGGCTGCTATCGCCAGGATATGCACTGGACACGTGAGAGCCCAAGGAAACCCAACCCCCTGTCACACCTTCTCTCTCTTCCCAAGACCGCCATTAACTCCTGGGGAGGCTCAGGGCTTGCATCAGAGCATGCCCTGAAGCCATGAGGGAGTCACTGCAGCCTCTGTGCCTTTCCTGGGCCAACAGCGCCCCCTGCTAGTTGTTGTCCTAACTACACCAAAGGGGAAATTCTTTAACGGGTGGGAGAACGTCTATTATTGTTTGTTCTGTTTTATATATATATTTTCCAGTAAAAAACTATTATTCATTTTCCCATATTTTTTCCTGGAAGCCCAGTAATTTCAAAGTTATTACAATTTGGAGGGAGGGGGCCATCTTTCCATTCCAGGAAGGTTCTCACCTTCCTTGGCAGACATCTGTCTTTTAAACCAGGACACCAGGCAACTGGCTTTCCTGAGTAAACCTTGTTGTGTGATCAATGCTACCCTCCCACTTACTCCATGTAGCACTGGTTGCATGATGTGTTGAGGGGATACTTCTTTGAAAATCAAGTGTGGTACTGGCAATCAGGGTGCCAAGAGGAGACACACTTCTGTCCCAAAAGCTCCTGAGGATGCTCGAACCCCCTCATATGCTGCTAATGTCCCTTTTTAAGTTGGAGTGTTTCAGAGACTGGATTAGATCAATGTCTCGAGAATATGCCTGTGTGTGTGTGTGGCTGGGGGCGGGTCAAGTCTTGCTTCTGGTAAGACAATGCCCTGCCCCCAGATGCCCCAGCCTGGCAGAGCTGTCAGTCTTTCACACACCAGGAGCAATGCTAACCCAGACCACAATTGGCCAAGTGACCAGAAATCCCACCTGGAAGGGCAGACCCACAGAGTCCCTGGGGCTTAAAAGTCCCCATGAGGGAGCCACATCCTGTCTGGACTCAGCCATCTTCTGGAGTATCCATCTCAGCCATGCTGGAACCCTAGGAGATGATAGCTATATGTGTGTTTTTCTAGAGCTCTTCTATCTTTCTTTTTCTTTCTTGTCCTTGTAAACCTCTTTTCATGGAACTTTTTTGGGTAACTTAACATCTTATGGATTTAAATGTTTCTAGGTTTAATGGGTTTTCTAAATTAATACTAAATTAATGCTAAGTAATGCTACAATAAGTGTTTTATATTGAATCTGGTGTTGTATTTAAACCTTTATGCCTAAGTTCCTTAATTTTCTATATTTGCCAGTAAACTTCTGTGTATTTGTGACCTCTTGAGAACATCTGTTTGGTATTTCTCCTTTGTGTCAAACTAGAGTAAAGGAATCTCAGTTTAATCCCTAGATTTTAGTGTTTGGGGTGTTACAGAGTGTAATAGGCCTTCTGATCCTTGATAACCCTGGCTCCAAAACCCTAATGGTCAACCTTGGGTTTCTCCTGATGTTCCTTGCCAGAGGCCCCAAGTAAGACCATGCTACCCAGCTGCCATGTAGAGTATATTTTGCAGGGTTGGTCCAGTCTGAACAGGACCAAGAGCTACCACACAAGATATTTCCTGTTTGATCTGTTCAAAGGCCTGTTGTTGTTCGAGGCCGTACTTGAAATGGTTCTTCTTCTGGGTCACTCAATAAAGGCAGCTCACAAGCTGACTATAACCTGGAATATGCATTCTCCAGAACCCCACAAGGCCTATGAAAGCTTGTATTTCCTTCTTGTTAGCTCGTGGAGACAGTTTCCATTGATACCGAAATCAGCCCAATAGAAACTTTCTAACAGTTTTAAGTATTAGAAAGCAGGCATTCTTTATTGCAGTGCGCTGGTCACTCAGAAGATCCTTCCTCTAATCAAGTGCCCTGAGCATTGGGTAAAGACTTTTATCGTACACAATGATTACATATTCGTAGGTGTCTTGGTTTGAAAGACAGGTGTCTGCTAAGGAGGGCAGGAGCCTCCCTTGGAATAGAAGATGTAACCCCCTTCCCTCCAAATTGTTATAATTTTGAAATTAAGGGGCTTCCAGGCAAAGATATGAGGAGTATGA
>VZRF01005641.1:383053-423612 GCA_013396875.1 Vireo altiloquus | reverse complement strand
TGATGGTGCCAAGGATAGAAAAGAGTGATGAGAGCAATGTTTGAGCAGTGTTGCGATGGCTTTGGCATGGCAGTAGCAGCTGAAGTGTCCCTGGAGCTGTGGGCTTTGTGGTTTTCTGAAATGTAACCCTAAGTGTAACCCTAACCCTAGCCCTAGGTGGCAAGTTTTGCCTACGCATTGGAGTCACCGAACTCGGGGGTAGGGCTGGTGTCAAGGAATAAAGCGGGGAGGGAGGAATGTTTGGGCAGTGCCATGCTGGTCTGGGCATGGCCTTTGCAGCTGCAGTGTCCATGGAGCTGCTGGCTTTGTGGTTTTCTGAAATGTAACCCTAAGTGTAACCCTAACCCTAGCCCTAGGTGGCAAGTTTTGCCTACGCATTGGAGTCACCGAACCCGGGGGTAAGGATGGTGTCAAGGAATATAGCATGGCGGGAACTATGTTTGGGCAGTCTAACACTGGCCTGGGCATGGCCTTTGCAACTTCAGTGTCCATGGATCTGCTGGCTTTGTGGTTTTCTGAACCCTAACCCTAAGCGTAACCCTAACCCTAGCCCTAGGTGGAAAGTTTTCCCTACACATTGGAGTCACCGAACCAGGGGCTAAGGCTGGTGTCAAGGATTAAAGCATGGAGGGAGCAATGTTTGGGCAGTCTAACACTGGCCTGGGCATGGCAGTAGCAGCTGCAGTATTCCTGGAGCTGTGGACTTTTTGGTTTTCTGAACCCTTACCCTAAGTGTAACCCTAACCCTAGGTGGCAAATTTTGCCCAAGCATTGGAGTCACCGAACCAGGGAGTAGGGCTGGTGCCACGGAATAAATCGTGCAGGGAGCAATGTTTGGGTAGTGCCATGCTGGCCTTTGCATGGCCTTTGCAGCTGTAGTGTCCCTGGTGCTGTGGGGTTTTTGGTTTTTTGAAACATAACCCTAAGCGTAACCCTAACCCTAGCCCTAGGCGGCAAGTTTTGCCTACGCATTGGAGTCACTGAACCCGGGGGTAGGGCTGGTGCCACTGAATAAAGTATGGAGGGAGCAATGTTTGGGCCGTCTAACACTGGCACATGCATGGCCTTTTCAGCTGCATTGTCCATGGAGCTGCTGGCTTTGAGGTTTTCTGAAGGCGAACACTAATCTTAACTCTAACCCTGAGCCATGGTGAAGTTTAGAAGTATGCCGGGCGTAATGCTGGTGGCACGGATAGGAATGTGTGATGGGAGCAATGTTTGGGCAGTGTTGCAATAGCTTTGGCATGGCCTTTGCAGGTGCAGTGTCCATGGAGCTGTGGGCATTTTGGTTTTCATATAATTACCTTATGGTTAACTATCAACCTAACCCTAGGCGAAGGATTGCATGCCACCTGGGTTAACGGCTGTTACCAAGGTTAGGAAAATGTGAATCGAACAATATTGGGGCATTGTTGCGATGACGATTGTATGGCCTATGCAGCTGCAGTGTCCATGGAGTTGTGGGCTTGGTAGTCTTCCAAATGCTAACCCTATTGCTAACTCTAACCCTGAACGTAGGTGGAACACGAAAGCCACCCGGAGTTAAGGCTGGTGCTGAGGATAGGAAAATGTGAATGGAGCAATGTCTGTGCAACCTTGAGATGGTGTTTGCATGCCCTTTGATGCTGCAGTGTCTCTGGAGCCTTGGGCTTTGTAGTTTCATTAACCCTATCCCTAAGCGTAACCCCAACCCTAGCCCTAGGTGGAAGGTTTTCCCTACACATTGGAGTCACCGAACCCGGTGCTAAGGCTGGTGCCACGGAATAAAGTGTGGAGGGAGCAATGTTTGGCAGTTCCCTGCTGGCCCCAATTGGCATGGTCTTTGCTTCTGTAGAGTCCATGGAGCTGTGGGCCTTTGTGGTTTTTTGAACCCTAACCCCAAGCCTAAGCCTTACCCAAGCCCTTGTTGGAATGCTTAGACAATGCATTCGACTCACCAAACCCAGGGGTAAGGCTGGTACCAAGGAATAAAGCCTGGAGGGAGTAATGTTTGGGTAGTGCCATGCTGGCCTTGGCATGGCCTTTGCAGCTGCAGTCTCCATTGAGCTGTGGCCTTTGTGGTTTTCTAAATGCTAACCCTATTGTTAACTCTAACACTGAACCTTTGCGTAGCTCAGAAGCCAACCGGGGGTAGGGCTGTGCCAGGGGTAGAGAAGTGTGAATGGAGCAATATTGGGGCAGTGTTACGCTGGTGTTTGCATATCCTTTGAAGCTGCATTCTCCATGGAGCTGTGGGCTTTGTGGTTTCCTGTGTCCTAACCCCAAGCCTAATCTAAGCGTAAAGGTAGGCGAACCTCAAATTCCACCCTGGCGTAAGTCTTGTGCCAAGGATAGAAAAGTGGGAAGGGAGCAATATTTGGGCAGTGTGGCACTGGTGTTTGCATGCCCTTTGCAGCTTCAGTGTGCCTGGAACTGTCGGCTTTTTCGTTTTCTCAAACCTAGCCCTATGCCTAACCTGTACCGTAGTGCTAGGTGGATAGCTTAGCCTACGCATTGGAGTCACTGAACCCGGGGGTAAGGCTGGTGTCAAGGAATAAAGTGTGGTGGAAGCAATGTTTGGGCAGTGCCATGCTGATCTTGGCATGCCCTTTTCAGCTGCAGTGTCCATGGAGCTGTGGGCTTTGTGGTTTTCTCAAGCCTAACCCTTTCCTGAATCCTAGGTGGCAGCGTAAGCCTAGGTGGAGAACTGATTCCAGCTGGGGTGAATGGTTGTGTCATAAAGAAATGTGTGGGATGGTCAATGTTGGGACAGTGTCTTTTTTGCCTTGGTATGGCTTTTGCATTTATGTGGCTTGTGGCTTGTGGCTTGTTTTGTCTGTGTTGCCTGTCCTTCATGTTGATACCTCTGGGACCGCAATATCTGTGATAGGAGGATGAGGGTGATAGGGGATTGGAGATGTTCGGGTTTTCTGTGCATGTGACTGTATGTAAACTCTTCAAATCAGGTCCTGTAGTGGCACTGCTGAGGTGATGCAACTCAAACGGGAACAAGCAGGGCCTGGAAAGTGAGTAATATTATTTTCTATGTCAGACCCTGAAGAACGGTGAGCCTTGAGAGCATTTTTAATACCTAATGGAAGACAAGTAATTAATAACAACATTAATGATCATAAGCGTTGTTAGTTTCAGCCATCCAAGGTTTTATGAAGTGGAAAGAGCAACTGTACACGTCAAAGGTTGGAGGGATTTGGACTCTTTGCTCCTCCGCTGAAAAACACAAATACTGACTTCCATTTCTCTCCTTCAGCACCTTCCTTCTACGAAAAGACCAAGGCTGACGGAGTGGCAGTGATCTAATATTCCCAGTTCTCTGCCTTCTGAAGATTAAAAAAAAGGAAATACCTTCATTTTCAAAAGCAGGTTTAGGAGGCTTTTCTCTCATGGTGTTTCATTTATTGCATGGCAGTGAGAAACTTCACTTTTGGCTTCACTTCAGGCTGTCAGGGCAGCAGTGCTATGGTCTCCAGGAGGGCTCTTGTGCAGTTCCACTGGCACTGCACCGGGGCCTGTGATGTGGAGAGGCTGGCATGGGGACATTGCTCTCACAAAACAAACAGATGCACTGAGGGCAATGGGCTCCCCTTTCCATGCTGATGGATGGGAAAGATGCCTTAGGGCTATGGGCCAGCAGGCATCACATCTCTATGTTTCCTGCAGGGAGATACACCCAGGGAACACTTAGGGACAGTTGATGAGAAGGGTCAGCTCCACGCACCAGTGTCCCTGGTGGTCACTGAAACACAAACTGTGGTAAGAACTTCTGGCATTAGATTAATCCCTATGCAGATCAGTTTATACACTCATTAGGAGCCATCAGGCCTCAGAGGGCATCAGAGACACTGGGACCAGCCAAGTCCCAGGTCCCAGGCTGCCTCTGGAGCTGGCATGGAGGCAGAAATGGAAATGGGCATCACCAGCACATCCCTAAGGAACATAGCTTTTGCACAGCTCCTTAGCAAAGGAGTGGACTGTTTCTACAAGAGCTATCAGGCATGGGGGAAGGTGTGTCTGGAAAAAGCTCCATTATCTCTAGAACCCTTCTGAGTGCTGTGCTCCCTGACAGAGGGAAGGGAGCAGATGCTGTCCCACAGAAACTGCCTCAGNCCGAAACAAAGCATAAGATCCCCACCCAAGGAGGAAAAACCCTGCTGGCCGCTGGCCACTGCACAACTGCTCTGAACCATGCTGTGGTGATGGGCTCAAGGAGATGATGTCCAAAGAGCTCAGCCAAACTTGCAAGGCAGAGCATTGGTCAGGGGAAACACTCACCACACCCATTTTGAGAACAGTTTGCCTGATTTTTCACTGGGCTGAGGCAGCCTGCTGAGGGACTTGCAGCCAGAAAGAAAAGTGAATAAAAACTGTCACGAATGACTTGTTGCAGGGAGCCTAAACTGACTGAATTGTGGATCTGATAAGGTGCCAGAAAGATTTATTAATTAGTTGACTGGCACTGGGAACCATGGGGGCAGCAGCAGCCCCTGTCAGCTCCCTCTTGGCAGCCCCAGCAGCCAAGACACCAGAAGTTTGTAGGGAGAAAGCAAAAGGAGCATCTTGGGGATGCACGTGTCCATCACTGCTCCCTCCCTCACTTGTCATGCTCCTGTTACCAAGGCTTGAGTCCTTGCCCAGAGGCAGTTCAGGTGCCTTCACATTTGTTTTTAATGAAGGCTACAACTGCGCAGTCCAACAGCACATGGATGCAAAGAGAGCCTGGAAGTTTAAACATAAGCTCTTGAGATATGCCTGCCATAAAAGCAAACATCCCTGACAGCACACGCAGTGTGCAGCACATGACGCTTCCCTGGGCATCATAGCAGCAGCCACCTCTCCCACCCTGCAGCCAGCAACTGCCCCAAAAACTTCTGTCCCTGAAGGGCTGGGGCAGATGCACCACCCTAGCCATGCAGCTGTCCCCAAACAAGACCTCTGACACCGACACATTTTCTCTTGTCTCAGCAGTGCAAATGATGGAGACCAAATGTTGCCAGCAGTCCAACCCTGCACCAGTCAGACTCCGACAAATTGCTACCAATAACTTGCAATCTCCCTGGAACACACTGTGGGCTTTGCAAAGAGTGGGACCCATATTCACAGATGATGATGAGACTTTAATTAATTTATTTATTTTCGCCTCTCTGGGTTGTAATTAGCAGTGTGCTGCTTTCCCTCGGCTATCCCAAAAGTGCAGAGAAAAACCAGAACCTGAGGGGTAGGGAAACACAAGTGGGATTAAATACAAACATAAATCATTCCAACGGTGTAGGACTGGGAACAATTTTATTTTTCACATTTCACTCAGTATTTAAAAAGTACAGCCATCTCCAACCTCCAGAAGATACCTCCTCGAGGCCTTTGTTGTGAAATGGAAACAAGGGTGATATGTGATTCCCATCCTTCAGGCTCTCACCCTGGTTCCCATCAAATTCTTCTCTGCCCCCTCAGATGCTACCAGATACGGCTCAGCCCCAGCCCCATTTGCCCCACACTTGGCCAAGTGCCTTGGTCCAACCAGGAGACCAGATCCAGCCAGGAAGCCACCAGTCCTGTCCTGGGACACCTGCTGAGGGTGCATGTCCCCAAGTAGTTCCTGTTGCTGACCTCTCTTTATGGATACGTGTTTTTCATCTGCATAACTGATGTGCCTGGCTCCCCTTTCCTCTCTCTGCTTTTCTAGCAAGCAGCTGTCCATTGCAGGGCTGCCTCACAGTCTTCCCTCCCTCTCTGCCTTTGCTTCTAGGTTTGTTATGTATCAGCTGCAATGGCTTCTGGAAGTTTTGCAGCATCAGATTTCTCACCCCTTGCCCTTTTTCTCCCGATGCCTCATACCTCAAGAATGAGCTATTTGTCATTTTTCAGGAAATCTGTCTTAGGAAGGTTTTGGCTGCTTCAAGAAGCTGGGAAGCTCTGGGAGACAGCTCAAGCAGGAGCTGTAACTTCCGATGTATTTCCTTCCCTTCCTTCATATGCAGCAAGGCATAGGGGATTCTCACCTTGCACCTCTTCCCTATATGCTCCAGCTCCACCTCATCCCACGTGCATCTCCCACAGCTTGCAGAGATGAGTGCGTGGCTCCTACTGGGCTGCTTTGCTGGCTCCAAAACCTGAGGGGAGCTTTTCATCAGTGGAGGCTGGACCCCCGTATCCTGCCCCACACTGTGGGGAGCCTTGCACTGAGATCTGTTGGGAGGGGAGCCCAGAAGCTGCTCAGGCTGTCGCAGGGAGCTGGGGGCACTGTGGACTCACATCCTACTGCTCCAACAACCCCCAGCTCAGAGTGAGAGCTGTGCAGATGGGCAGACAGCACAGAAAACTCCCACCTCCTGCGAGCAAAGGCCGCTCCCGTGCCTGGGTGGGAAGAGCATCATGGGGATGCAAGCGTGTGAGCCTCCTGCCTCTCCTCAGTGGGACCCTGCCGAGCAGAGCCGGATGGACACACGCACGGTCAGCCCTCCAGCTTCACACATCGCTGCATTTCACACCACAACTCTTGCTGAAAGCTGCAGGGAAAGGTCTGGCAAACACAGTTTTCCCTTAGTCTGTAACACTCCCGTGCCCGAAGTCTTACTAGATTCGTACAGTAAACCCGGGAGGGTGGCTGGGGCTGCTGCATGTAATTACAAGACTGATAATTGTATCAAGTGTAATCTCGCCCTCCCAATAAACACGGGAATAGCTACGTCGCTTTAGGCAAGGAACCCTGCCACGGCAAGGAGGGAAAAAGCAGCAAATCCCCCCTGCGCTTGTAAGATAAATCTACTGCAGCCTTTTATCAGCCACAGCGCAGGGTCCCTGAGCCAGTCTGCACGATCTGGGAGCAGCCGGGGCACTGTGGAAGATAAAAATCAGCGACCCATCATTAACACCACCACCAGAGCTTCGTTCACTCACCAGCGCAAGCACTTTCCCCTGTGGTGAGCCCCACCAGCAGCTTTCTGGCGTCTGTAGGGACCCTGCGCGCACCTCAGCTGTTGCCACCCACAAGATTTTGGGCATCACAGGCCGTATTTAGCAAGCCCCGCTGTCACCATGGCAACGGGTTTTGCTTAAACGTAGGGATGCAGGGGCCCGGATGCTCTGAACCTCACATGGCAGGGGGGATGGCACTGCCAGATCCTCACTGGGGCCGTGCTGCTGCTCGCCGTGCAGCAGCTCAAGGGGGTGGCCATAAATAGTCCGGCCTCTCAGAGTGCTTTTGCTGGATGTTTGAAGGAATTGCCTGTCATGAAAAAAGGAAAAGGAGAAAGGAATTACAGTTCTTTTTTCTTTTCCCAGGAGGTGCAATTCAGTTCAGGGAAGCTTCCGCAAGGACCCCCTTGAGGGATGTACCTTGGCCTTTGTTGTTCTGAGCTACACTCTGTGAAACTGCAGCTTCAGGAGAAGGTTTGTGGAAGGCATCAGGCAGCCACCAACCCCCCTGCACATCCCCAGGGATGGTGGAAACTTGAGGAAGACAAGGTCCTCACCAAAGGCCTGGAAGCCTGAGTGACCAGAAGGAATTATTAAGGTTGGAAAAGACCTCTGAAGATCTTAAGTCTAACTGCTAACCCAGCACCACTGTCTTCACCCCTAAACCACATCCCTAAGTGGGATCACATCCACATGGCTTTTAAACCCTTCCAGGGATGGTGATTTCCAAGCTATTGCATCCCTCAGTTCTCAGCAGCCGCTGTGGGTGTATTCACTGTGATCCACTGATGAAGTAGCAGCCTGCCTGTGGCAAGCCCATCCTGCAACAGCCATCCCAAAGGCTTTAGTACCCAAGCCAATTACAAAACCCTAGGGTTTTATTCCAGTGATGTACAAATGCTCACACAAGCATGACTTAATTTAATTTTCAGTGCTCAGCAGAATGCAGTTTTTGTTGCACCTCAGCTGTGTTGCAGAGATAAATGATGTGTTTAGTCTTTTGACAATTTTGCTAAAGCTTCATTCCCAGCTGATCTCTTTCAAATGATGTATATTTCAGGGGTTTTTATCCTTAATTAATCTTTGTTATAAAAAAATAGATGCTTTGGAAAAAAATGCATTTTCTGCTATTAAATTCATACTTAGACTCTCTCATTCCTCTCTTATTTCCTTCCATTTGCCTTTGCCTTTCACTGCCCTTGCAAACAGGCAATCCCTGAGACCTCTCCAGTACATGTGATACTGCAGGAGACTGGAGGTATTTCAGAGCCAGGAAATAATGAAAGTTATTCCATTAGATACAAACATATTCCTCCATGAGCTTCATGAAAAAAAGCATTACACCATTAATAATATTACCCAAAACTCCCTTCCAGCTCTAAGTAGCCCAGATATCCCTTTGTCCTGCTGCTCTGCACTGTATCACTCTCTTCTCCTGAGAACACCTTGGCAAAGTTTGCTGAACTGCACAGAATATTTTTGCCACAACACATGTGCTCTCATCATCCTGATGTGAAACCCAGAGACTGACCAGGCAGCCTCCTGAGCTCTCACAGGCTCAGATTTTCTGCAAACATGTGCAGTGTGCTCTGAGCAGGAGAGCTCCTGACCTGCCTGCTACCTTTGGCTCCTCTGCAGCATAACCTCACCTTACAGGGTCATCTCTGGCCTCTTGCTTCAGCTGAGGGAAGTGCAGTGAGGGCAGGCAAGGCTGCCAGGCCAGCAACAGTGAGAAAAGTAACAATGTTACCCACACATACACTTTGTAGCTCTGAAGTGCTGTTTGATGGGTTGTGCTCTGATTCCTGAGAAATTCTGGCTTAGCAAGCTGCAGTTATCTCTCCCAGCCCCAGTTCCCATGGACCTGGTGCTGTGGGGTTTGCTCCCACGAGCAGGGATGGGCTGCCGGTTCTTGGAGCTGGTGCTATTGCCACACAGGCTGAGAGGCTTTAAGCCATCACTGGGTCATCTCTGTGCTTCAGCTTTCCCAGAGAGGAACTAGAAAATCCCTTGGTCTTTCTAGGAAAGGGCAGTGAAGAAATCCAGAGGAAGGGCCAGAATAGACATGCGGACAGAGGAGGTGGGGAGGGAAAAGGCAGACATGGCAATGTCCCACTTTTATATCTTGTCTCTTGATAACTGTGATACTGAGACAATCTAAATGCTGAAAAAAGATCATATTCTCTCCCCAAAACACCTGTGCTAGCTAACATATATCTATATATAGAGATATATATATTTATACACACATATCTATCTGTGTAACTTCTTGGAGGCAGAGCCTGTGCTTGACGCTATATTCACACTCCTGACGAAGCTGTGAGGAGCTAGGAGTAATTTTTCTGCACTACATACAAAGGTGAAGTTGGGTTAGCTGTGTTTAAAAACAATGATAAAAGCACAATCCACAGGAAGTGGAGAAAGTAAAGTATTTCCATAGATAGTTTTACTTAGATCTTCATACTCTCGGATTGGCAGAGGAGCAAAGATGCCGACGACTAGCCTGGCAAGAAATTCCAGGCAGTGCAGAGCAACTGTGTGTTCTGGAACTACTGAATAGGTATCTTAGTGGCTATCTATATCTTAACAGTAATTCACTGTAGGTCATAGAATCATAGAATGGCCTGGGTTGGAAGGGAACTCAATAGTTCCAACCCCCTGCCATGGCGGGGAGGTTGGAATTAGATTCCAGTAGATGCCATAGCACATATTCTCAGTCATTGTAGAAGACCACCCCAGAGATGCTCCTTCACAAGGACGACCCCCTTGAGTTTCAGACAAGCCCCATGATGGCTTTGGTGGTTTTAACACAAAATGTCATTTAGGAGCCCCCAGCCGAGCCACAGCAGGAGCTGTGGCTGGGAAGCTGGGTGAATCAGGACCACGAGTACTGACATCATTCCCCCCATTCCCTGTCGGGAAGCTGCAGACCCACATCCCCAGGGAGCCTGGGCCATGGCACGCCTGCTTTTATATCCCTTTGGGTACAAAGCTCTTGGTCCCCACAGAAGCAATTTGCTCTTACTTGGTGGGCTGGATGGTATCTCCTGGTGCAGGCTCTGCCAGGAGCTGCTTCCCTGGCAGTGAGCTCTCCCTGAACCCTCGGCAGCAGCAGTGGGGCTTTCTGGGGACGGGAATCCCTGCACCCCCCCAAAGCCTGTGTGAGTCATCGAGCTGTTAGAGATGGAAGGCTATTTCTGGATTTAACTTTCTGGACTGAGGGAAACTCTGCGGTGTCAGCACCCAGCTGTGCTTTTAGGAGGTGCGTTGTTTGGCAAGTCTTGCAAATCTATTTCCATACGCAAGCACACGCATGAATCACTCCTTACAAGAAAAAGCTGTAGGGGTGAAAGGGCCAAGACAAACTTTGCTGGCAGATAGCGACAGCAAAACCATTATTGTTTTTCTCCGCTATAACTAAAATAGCCATAGAGAGGCAGAAAAGGCCAGAAGCCCCCTTTCTCCCCCTACCCCGAGCTGATCTCTCTGCTTGTTTTCCCCACTAGCTCCTCAGCAAAAATCAGTACTATCACCTCCTGATGCCAACCCACTTCTGCAGCAATATCAGCACTTCTCACAATGTATTTATAAGCTTGTAACCAGTATTATTTCCCCATCTGCTAAGAGAAAATATATATTTTTCTCCTGTCCAGTCACCCTTTCCTCAGAACTATCAGTGTTTTCCTAACACCACCTATTCCTAAGGAAACGGTCCTGGCTCTGTTAATAAACAAAAAAGCTTGAGCCCAGTAGGAAGGCAGCTGCAGTGCCCCAGGGGATCTGAGAAATGGAACCTGGGGCAAAATGGTGCCTGTAATAAAGCAAAAGAACAAGGGACAGAAAAGGGACAAGAGGGGAAGAAAATATGGAACAGGAAGAGAAATATGTGGAAGAAATTTCTCTCCAGCAGTGATCCCTCCTAGGAACCCTGACAGCCCCAGTAATCCTAGTCTCCCAAGGAAAGTTGAAAGTGAACAGAGGCAGATGCAAAAGGGAAGCCTGAAACACCTTACAATGCCACAAGCATTTCTTGCTCTGCTAAATTTCTATCTGCTTTACGGCATCCATACTTCCTCTCTCAACGTCGACAGTTGTGATCTTCCCTCCACCTGGCTCCTTTCCGCTCTGGTTTCCAGTACATGTTCCTAACATTCATAACTTGTTTCTGTTTGGCACACAGTACTGCAGCAAACAGCCCCTCACACACATTGTGCTTGGTAGCTCCTTCAAGATTTAAATCCTTGCATATGATTACGCTCAGACCAATGGCCCTGCGGTTGCTCCTGATTTATTTAAATTTCTGTACTTGCATATTCTCCAAGTATATTTTCAAGTACATTCAGAGAGCTGTTAAAGACCATTGCTATTTGACGAGCAAGCAAATGTGGTATTTTCTGTTGTGACTAGGAAAGAAGCTTTTGCAATTTCCTGGAATAAGTGCTGTAAACTCTTAACTTGCTTCTGTCTCAACTCCTGAAGTCCTTGTTTCCATACCCTAAATCTCATTCTTGGCTTTCCTTCCACAGTCCTTTAGCCAATACTTTAAACCTCTCCTTTATCCTCATCGCATCATTTCCTACTTATTTCACCTTGCATTTTTCTATTCAAGTGTCTGGAAAAGTTTTCTGCTGCTTTTCAGCCATGATCAGCAAAGGTTAACTTAGTTGGACTCATGCTGGTTTTCATTGTATTCCTAGACTTTACTGGCCGTGTCCAACTTACTTGGCTAACGGGTGATTTTTCCATTCCTTGTTAGCTTTTTATTTTTCTCTGAGATAGTGAGTTGCAAGCTGTACCTTGCAAGGCTAGTTGAGATTTAAGGTCCTCGTAATTCCTGTCCTCTTATCCTGCAGAGATGCCAGGCTTAAACCAGTCATCCCAGCTGATTTCACGGCAACTCCCTTGTACCATGTCCAAACCCCTTAGTAACAGGCATCCTTGCACTAAGGCTGAACTGATTCAACTCTTAAGCACGTAATAAATGTACCACTCTTATCCTCCAATCTGTGCTTCTTCCTCTGCCAGGGCTCTGAATCCCAGCTTGTTCCTTATACCAGGTCTGCCCTCCAAAACTTTATTTCCCATGCCATTGCCTGCTCTCCTTTTCTACACGACTGCCTTCAGATCACAGCCTGAACTCCACTGTAATTTTTAAGTGCATATCTAGTCTAAGGAGAATTTTATCAGCCTAGTTTCTGTCATGGCCTACCCAAAGCCCTGGGAGCTTGGTACAGCTTCCTTATCTCATCATCTCAGACTTGCAGTGTAGCACTGCTATCACCATCTCTTCTCCTAGCTACCTTGAAAAAGGAATGAAATAAATAATCCAGTCTCTCCTCCCTGTTCCACTACTCATTCCTTTCCTTTCTCTGGCACTCTGGTCCAAGGCTGCAGGGCTTTCTCAGTCCATCAGCTCTGCAGCTTTATTTAAGCTCAGCCAGAGTGTCAGACCCATATTCCCTTCAGAGTGCTCTTTCTTCTTAGAAAAATGCAGTCCGAGTACAAAGCTTATTAAATACGTACTGAAAACAATAAACCACCAAGTGACAGATAAAAAAATTACCTCCTCCTCAGGCAACCTTGTCAGAAGGTTACTTCTCCCTCCCCAGGGAGGCACAAGATCTCTCATTTATGTGATGTCTGGACGACGTGCAGATCTGCACCACGATGACTTTAAACACATCACATGCTTCAGGGCTTCAGCCACTCGCTTGGTGAATGTAGGAAGGAACTATTCCCCTCTGTACAAATTCGGTGATATTTTTTTCATGACTACTTCACCTTCGGAAGGTTCAGCAGTACGTAGGACACAGTAGTGGACAAAGAGTGAAGAGGGTCCTCCCTAGTGCAATTGATACCTACCTGGATAATTTGGCAATCAATTTATTACCAAATCTGGCAAAAAAAAAAATATTCCAGTCTTTCATTGTACTCTCAAGGCAAGGCATTCGTTTTCTCCTTCCTCCTTGGATCTGTACCTTAGTACATCCAGCTCTGCACTTGCAATGTACCTCTGCTTCTTCCACTTCCTGAGGTATGGCTCCCACCTCTTCGACTTACAATGCCAGAAATGTCTTCACTTGTCTTAAATGACTGGCATCATTAGAAATTTTTCTACTTTGTAGAAATTTAATGGCACATACGGGAAACCAAGTCAAGTCTTTTCACTCCACTGGTGAGACACACTTGGAGAGCTGTATCCAGGTCTGGGCTCCCCAGCACAAGACAGACATGAAGTGAGCACACGAGAGACTTAATGAAGTGAGTTCAGCAAAGACCATGAAGGTGATTAAGGGACACCTGGAGAGATGGAGAGAGTTGGGACTGCTCAGCCTGGAGAAAAAGTATATAAGTACTTGATGGGGGGAGTAAAAGGAACGAGCCAGGCTGGTTTTGGTGAAGCCTAGCAACAGGACAAAAGCCATTGGACACTAACTGAAATACAGCATACTTTTAAATGTAAGAAAAAGTATTTTCTACTCTAAGAGCTGCCAAGTTCTGGCACAGCTTGCCCTGACAGGTTGCAGAGTCTACATCCTTGTAGACACTGAAAACCTGATGGTACATGGCCCCAGTCGACCTGCTCCAGCTGATCCTGTGTGAGCCACTGGGGAGATGGGAGGAGCCGATCTCAGCATTGCCTGCTGGCCTCAGTGACTCTCAGTGCTGTGACATAACAGCAGTTATGTTCTATACCAGTCTCCTCTGGTATAGAACACGGGGAAATTAGCCCAGGTCACAGTCTTCAACTGCTCATTTAAAGCAAAAGAAATTATTAAATTTTTGAGGTTTTGGTGTAAGAGTTTTGGGAGATTTGATGTTACAGGTTTTTTTTAAGAGGGTGAAAAATGACGTAAGTTTGTTATTTGTGATTTTTAGAGTTGATTTAGTTGATTTTTTTTAAGTGTTGTAAGTTTTGTAGATTGTTGATTTTTGTTTTGACTTGAATTTTTTGTTTTATTGCTTGTTTTGTGATCTTCTATTTTAAGTATTTTTATGGGGTGTTTTTTTTAATTTTTGAGGTGGAAATTTTTAATTTTGTTTTTTGAATTTTTATAATTACATTGTTATGTTTTTTTTGTAACTTTTGTTGTGTTTTTGTTGTAATGAGCAAGTTATTTATATAATGAACAATTTTTGGTTTTGGATTTTTTTTTGTGTTGGAGATAAAGTTTGTGTTACAAATTATTGGTAAATTGTTGGTGAATTTTTGAGACTTTGTGGAAGAGAGATTTAATGGTATTTTTGTAGAGGTTTTTGTTTGTTGATGTTTGGGATAGAGAATGTAAATTGAGGAGTATTTTTTGGATGAAGTGCAATATTAAAGAGATAGTTTTTGAGATTAATGATTACAAGTGATTAATTTTTTGGGACTATGGAGAGAGACGGAAGAGAGCAATGGGCTTGCTCAACCACAGCATGGTCATCAGCTTCAACTACCTCAGGAATGCAAAAGCTAAAATATGAGCCTCCTGCTCAAGTCTTGCTGTAAGAATTGCCTAACAGGGTGTCCAGACCCAAACTTCCAGCAAACAACCATGCCAGACTTTGCCCAAAAGGGAAAGGAGGCCTTGGGGAACCCCAGAGCAACAAGTGATGGCCACTAGCAGGGCTTCAGAAAGGAGCAGACACTGTCATGTCTGTCACCACGCCTGCAAGCTTCCCACTGGCGGCAAAATCAGTCCTTTAGCACTTTCTTTGCCAAGTTACTTTACCTAAAACAAGCTTCTGACAGGGATGAGAGCCAAGGCAGCCGTTCCCTTTGCAATCATTGGCAGAATACTGCCCAGAGCACACAGCTATCTGTCAGCCTGATGAAACCTGGTGTCACATGTAAAACTGAAACTGTTCTCAAGTTATTTTGTAAAAAAAGGGCCTCACAAAATCTTTATTTTAAAATGTTCAGCAGGTCTGATACTGCAAAGTCAGCTCAGCAAGACCAAAACCCCAACCCCTCTCTCTAACTCCATCAGCTCTTTTTTTACTGCCATGGAAGTGTCTACAAGTATGAACATTTACATATGAAAATGTGAATGTAGATATATTTTTTCTTAAATCACTGAAGACCAAGAAAGTTGGTCTTTCTTCTCTTTTTCATGCCCAAAATGGCCACTTTTAAGGGGATTAAACATAATTTCAAAAGCAACTAAGAAAGCAAACTGTAAACTATTTTTCAAATGGTTGTTTTGGTGCTTGTGGTTTTTTAACATTTCGAATAGCAAATTCTCACATCCCTCTCCTAGTCAAAGAAGTGGGAAGACTCATCAATCTGACTAATCTGAGCAACAGTATCTTGAAAAAAGAAGGAAAACTGATTTCTAAGGATTAGAATTGTAAATTCAGCTTGCACTGAGAAAACATCCCCAAATTTTCATTATTTTACACCCTGAATGACATTTCATTAAAAACAATAGCTAGGGAAGAGAGAGATCAGGACTCTTCTAGAGGCTCCAGAAGAGGAACATGCTGAAAGAATTTCTACCTGTGCACAACATTTGGCAACGTTGGCATAGGCTTAAGCGGGGTTAAATCTACTGTAGTTTTGGAGGAAAACCTGGACAAAACTTGAACGTTATTCTGCAGAAAATGTACACTAAGAAATAACATCTGTTGAAAAACAAAATTATGATAGTGCATAAAATATAAATATAGTATCAAACACTATCTCACACAGCAAGACTCAAGTGGTTAAAACACACAGTAAATCTTGAAGTAGTCACACAATGATGGTGAGCCTACTTCAAGAACTTATATTTGGGAATTAAGATGGGGTATTTGGTAAGAAGGAAGAAAGCTATACTAGGAGACACAGTCCAGTGCACGACACATCACTGGTGAGGCCACAGAATCCAAAACTCAGCCTTCAGTGGCACCAGGGTTTTTCTTCAAGTTCATCCAGAGTTTCTCCTGCATTAGGAAAAAAGAAGGAAAGCTGGAAGAGATTGGATGCCCTGAAATAAGCTTTGGAATTTTGGTCCTTGCAGGAGCATTTGAGTGTACCTGAGACTATCCCTTGGAGCCATCCAGAAACAGCCCCACAGTAGGACGGTGGGACTCAATCCAGGAAGGAGCCAGGCCATCTTACCTGGATACCCAGGACACTGTTATTTTGCATGCTCCAGACGTTTTTCATTCTCCTGAGATATAAAATGTTCCAAAATCTCCTTTGTGACCAGACAATCTGTATATTCCCTAATGGATCACTCATCCTGGGCTGACCTGCTTATCTATTAAACTCTTCAGCAACTACAACAGACATTTCCAGTCCCCTCTCTGATTTGCAGCACAGATCTTTTGGGTTAAATCTACCAACTGAGAGGCCTATGCACAGTCACTGCTGAGCAAAAAACCCCCTCCCTTACTGTCAGATTGGTTGGTGGAACTGCCAGGGCCCAAGTGAAATGCAAGCAGACAGCACAGGCTGCTGTTGTGGCACAGGGCACCTCCACAGGAGAACTTACCTCGGGTAACCCGTGGTGTTCAGCGAGCACGCACGCAGGGCTCAGCGGGCAGCAGAGAGCTCACGCAAACTGTCACCATTCCTCTGCACACACCGTGCCCGTGAAGCACAGGGACAGACAGCTTCACCTGCCTGATGAACACACAGACTCTTGTGTGCCTGTGCTGCACCTCTACACAATCTGAAATGAAACATTAAATCTGAAATAGCCCCAGATATCATGAAGCCTCTTTATTTTTGCACCCTGTCATATTTTGCAATATTAGGGAGAGCTAAAGTGGGAAAAACATATAAGAAAGTAAGCACTGAGCCTGTATTTAATAATGGTACCTCAAAGGAGGACTAAGGCAATACCCACATCATTGCACCACTTGGCATCATCTGTAAGTTCTTCGCAGGATGATGGACTTGGGAAGGATGCTGAGCACAGTTAGGGAGAAAGTGAGAAGGCAGAGCTTTGACAGTTCTTCTCGGACTAAAAGAGAGAGCAGTTAAAATGTGAAATTGTCATAATTGTAAATGATACTCATTGACCTTTTCAAACACTCCAGAAAAGTGGAAAGCACAGAGAGGGCATTTGTTTTCTTGTGCACTCTACTTGTGGGTTACATCCTACTCATTTTAGTGACGCTCCTTGACACTCTAACCAGACCTTGGGGGAAGTCTGCAGACATTCAGTAGCCTAGAAGAGCTGGGTAATAAACGGGTTTATTTCTTAGCAAAGAACTGACCTTGAATCCTGAAACAAGTCACTCATCTCTTACATCGTTGGTCTTCTCCTGTCAAAAGCAAAAGAGAGCAAGAAGCACAGGTGTGTGGTGCCCGTGCACTTCTGCCACTGAGACAGCAAGAAAGGGAAGAATGCTTAAGTTCATGCACATTTTTATTGAGTAGTAATATAAAATGCTTCTTTCATTGTTACAAGTGCATGCTTTGATTGCCAACATTTCGAAGTCAAATTACAAAGGCAAGGCTGTAGGCTGTAGTGAATTACTTGGGCACTTATACAATTGTTAAAAAATATCAATGGACTGTTTGTTTTGTTTCCTTTTCTTTTTCAGAATGAACCAGTTGAAACCCGTAACTGATATACAAAGGGAAAAAAGTGAAAAAATTACACATTTTGTGGCACATGACAAAACAGAACAAAATGACTAAACCATTATGACATTAACAGTTATCATGCATTTAGAATTTCACATGTAACTACAAACTTATTTAAATTTCACAAGGTTTGCTAAACATGCTACCCATCTATATGTGCACTGACAAGCTTATGTTAAAAACTTTAAGAATACTCTCCCCCCCTTAGATTTTTCAAAGCTTTTTTTGATTACAAAATTTCAAAGGCATTAAGCATTTTTTTTTAGAGAATATAAAGTACGCCAGTATACATACATTTCCAGTATAAGTCAGACCACTAAGCGCATTACAGTCCCATACAGGCCTATACAGCCATTTTTTCTTAAAAAACATGCATAGGCAGATTTTTACAGAATATAGATGCTTTTCACTGCACTTAATATGGTGTCTTGTTCACTATACTTAAAAATGCACCACTCATAAATATTTAAATTCAGCAAGCCACAACCAAGACTTGTTTTACCAAAAAAAACCCAGAAAACCTCCCAAACCAAACCCCCCTAAATATAAACAGCAAAAAAAGATAAATGTTATTATTCCAGTTTTTTTTTTAAACAAAGAAAAAGATAATTGCTGCCAAATTAGTAAGATAAGTGTTATATTTAAAGAAGGGCATTGAAGCACACTAAAGAAACCTGAGGTAAGCATAATCTGTACAAAATTAAACTGTCGCTCTCGCTCGCTCTCTCTCACTCTCTCTCTCTCTTTTTTTTGGCATTTTAAACAAATTTCCAACATTCTTTTTTTTTTCTTTTTTTCTCTATATTTTTAAAGAGTGCCTAATTTATTTCATAGCCATTGTCTGACAAGAGTAGCAAAACATTATCAATAAATAGTCCTTATTTAGTTTGTACATTTTGTTAAAAATGCTTCGATGTTGTAGATGTTGAGTGCTGCAACTGTAAACGTACAATAGTTAGTAAGAAATTAAACAAAGTTTTCATGTCCAGTAACATAATAAAAGGCCTTTCAGTAACATAGCTAGACGTTCCCAATGTAGTAGGAAAACATGTTCATTCCCCTACCTTTGCAATATATACCAGCATGAGCTTTCATTTTTCTACAAGCATTTAAAGGCATATCCAAAGGAGGTGTCTCTCCCCCACCCGCCCTCCCACCAAATTAAAGTTGACGATCTCTTTGTAGATGAATTTTGTAAACTGAATCCAACACCTGGCCCCCAGAGCAAGTAAGCTATTATCAGAGGCAAGAACATCCCAGTGCTGACATGCAGCAACCCCATCGCGCCCTGCAGCTCAACCCCCCTTCTGGACAGTGGTCACTGGATATTGCTGCTATTACTGCCGTTGCTGTCCGTGCCATTAGTCTCTGTGGAGATTGCCTTGTTGATGGAGTTAAGGTTGGCATCGGATGGCACGTCTCTGCGCGGAGGCATTCGCTCATTAATTCGATCTAAGCCTTTGGCCTCTTCGAAGCTAGTGATCTTATGCTGGGGTGAAAATCCTTTGATAGCTAAATAAAGGATTATTAAAAAATAAAATTAGCAAGATAAAATTCTCAGCAGCTTTTCCCCCAATTTAGCAACAAATGTGAGAGTCCTTCTTTGGGAAGGCGGCAACGAGAAGATCTGACACCACCACCAACTCCTTACCGCACTCAGAAAGAGCTGGGGGGTCACCACCACTGTCCCTTCCAACACAACTACTGTTTTCAACACCATCAACTTCCAGTATTTTGTTGTCCACTGGGGTTCAGCTTAGAATGCTAAGATGCTGACACCAAACTAGAGTTTGCACTTAGGAACCATGCGGAGGGCACAGCCACGAGCTGGTGAGTTGGCATTTGCTGTCATTGCTTACAGCCTGAAGGACACTGTGCCCTAATGCCCTTCAGCAGGCAAAACTCCCACCCGACCTTCAAAGATCGTGTAAAAAGTGCTGGCTAGTTCCAGATGGTGACGACATAGTGAGGCCACTTTGTGGGATATACATTACAGCTAGGGAAGATCTGGGGTGACCCTACAATAAGCTGCCTTCTGTTCTCAACAGAAGTGAGCTGTTTGTTGACTGTTTGGGACAATTACCCTCCCTGATACAACCCTGGACTTCTAGAAAGCAGCTTGAGTCAAACAGCAGTAACACTGTGCAACACGGATCAGGGATACTGTCATTTTGGCATATTTGTACATATTTGCACTGACAAAGGACCAAAGTTCCAATTGATCCTGAGGATTTCTGATCTGCCTTTTAGAAGCGTCATTGGTGAGGCCACACCAACCTCAGAAGGAAGCCACAGGCTGAGGAACGTATTCACAGACTGTGATTTTTATTTAATTTTATTCTCTCTCTAATTGAAGTGCTGAAGATCTTCAGATTTAAAGCAAAAGAGAATAAAAGCACTGTAGGCAAACAGCAGGTCACAGCTCCGTAGATAATTTGTCATAGCCTTCCGTGTGTTTTTTCTCTTATCTGCACCAAATCAATGCACTGTACTTCCAGAACTGGAATTTCTGCTAAGTGTCTTTTGTAACATGCCATAGAGCAGAAATGGTGAGCTAGTACCAGAAAACTGCAAACTCCGAGGAGAAAATGGTAGGGGAGTTTCAGAGATCAAAGATAGTATTCCTTCTCCCCTCTTCTCTTTATGCCCAAGTACTCCTGCTGTCCTTCCAATATGCAGTCCTGATTCTGGACAAGCTGGTAACTTCTGTTAAAAAAAAAGCTAACACACCCAAAACCCTGGTATGAAGCTACCACTTCTTGTATTTTGGGGGGAGCAAGAAAGGGTATTTCATGCTGGTTTTGCCAACTTTTCCTGTGAAAATTGATAGATCCTGTTTGCCTCAGGATTTAGTTCTTTAGGCAGTTTCACAAATGGTATATTGGAACTTTGTGAAGTGCATGGTTTTAACATGTATTATACTTCAACTCAGAAAAGCAATAACATAATGGTGATGAGTCAAGTGAGCAGGGACAGAGCAGTGAAAACAACAAGTTGTACAGTGAATTTTCTTAAGGTTTGCCTTTTAGGTTGGCTTATAAAAAATTTTTTTATTTACCTTCTACCACAAAATGAAGATGTCTAACAAGCACCCATGCCAATCCCTTAAAGCAATAGTCTAATGGATGGCTGCATTGAAGCTGAAGCACTTGCCATGTCCTGGAGCTTGCCAGCAGCACAGCCCCATCGGTGTTATTGGGCCCTGAGGGACAACTGGTCAAGGGTGAAACTTCTCCTCCATCAGAAGCTTCACCTGTGTAGAGCAGTAGTTGTGGCTATGGTGACGGTGTCTAACTAGCAAGGATGGCAAATCAAGAATTAACTTGAGGGTTGTGTATTGCTGGCACGGGGGGACGTTCAAGGGACTGTATTTCCAGTAGACACATTATTGTCTGTAGCACTAAGGAAGGTGCTCTGCTGTAGTTGCTGGTCAGACAACGAGTATTAGCAGGTTACATTGAGAGTATACTAAAACACAACACATAGTCACAGAGAATCACAGAAAACAGCCAAACTGTCAACAAGAATGCACACTGCAGATTAGAGATTGCCGATAGGAATAGGTAATTCCAACATAAATAGCAGCTTACTCGCTGCTATTTAGAAAGCAGTTGTATTTTCTCTTACTTGTTTGTTCTGTAATTTTATTCACTGCTTTACAAAATTCAAAAACAAATTCAACTGGCCAAAAGGGCACATCTTACCAAAGGACAACAGTCACCAGATTTTTTTTTTTTAATTAACTAAAAAAAAAAAATACCCACAGAAAATTTGAGAGGGGCAAGAACAAAATACAACTGAAGAATTTTGTTTTAAAGGGGAATTCTGAAAATTCTTCATCCAAAACTTTGTAATGCTGAACAAATACTGTACATCTGCATCACAAGACATGGCTACTTAGATTTTAACTGTAGCATTAAAAATTGTTAAGGGTTAGAGGTCTGTCAACAAAACACCAGTTTTCAATACTGAACGTTCAGAAATCTTCTAAGGCAGCCACTCACTTCATATACAGCTAAAATGGTGCCTGTATTAATGGTTGCTTTAATGTAAACATCCAGTGTGTAAACTGCCACTACCAAAGGAAGCAGACATCTTGCAGACAAATGTCTCATGTTGTTTTACTTTTAAAGGGAAACAGAAACATGCTGAACTGTAACAAAAGACCGATAAAATTTTTTTACTAGTGACCTAAAAGAAAGGAAACAAACTGAGGCAAAAATAAAGAAAAAGAGGAAAAGAAACAAAACCAACAAAAAGAGAGAATATATAAAAAGCTATGTGTTTTCCTTGACCAGAAATTGCTGAGGATAGTTTGAGCCAGCCTCCAGCCCACAGCTTTTGAGCTATGTGTCACAAAGCATTTACGAGCTGCTGCCAAGTTATGTCCCATGAAATCCAAGTTCCCTGATCATCTCCTGTGGCATTACTCAGTGCTTAGTTCAACATACAGCAATTCCAACGTGTTTGTAACTTACAGAAAGAGAAAAACCTCAACAGTAGCAACAGAAAGAAAAACCAAAAAACACTTTCCCCTTTAAAGCAATTACATTTTGGTTAATACCGAGCCACAATTGTTAGCCCAACACCCACACAATCTGTACAAGCTACAGCAAAATGAATACACCCAGCAGAGCCCTTATCTGTTGTGGCACCAACAGAAAGGGGACTGGCCAATTTACCTTCATCAGCCTCAATAGCCTCAACAGTAGCTGAAGAGAAGAAAGGGGTAGCAAAACGAATGAGAAAAATGAGTAGAGGATTTCAACTCTAAGAACAAGTCAGTGAATAGCAAAGGAGCTACAACACTAATGTTACTGTAAGTGCTGGATTTTGGCAAAACAGACACACAGAGAAATGTTTACACAAAAACAGTAATTTGCAGACTGAATTAAGCTAGACTTTGTTCTAAAGCAAAAGTTTCACAAACTAGAAGTTTTAAAAGACACATTTAAGAAGTTTTCTTTTGACTCAAAAGAACTACAAAATGTAAATGTCTTCCATATTGCACATCTGACCTGAAAAGGTCATTATATAACTCTCCCAGCTCTGAGTAAAAACAATTTCACTTGCCCTGCCCAAAAGAGAACAAAAAATGGCATAAAGCCATCGCACAAAGTTCATACAACTTACACCATCAGCCTGAGAAGTACTAATGCCAGTACAAGGCAAAGGAACTCCATATACAACTTTTCAGAATTATTTTTTCTCTCTCCTGACTAAAAGAAATATCCCCATAGCATGGGATGCTCAGAAAGCTTTGCCTTTGCTTGCAATCTTGCCCAGTCTGCTCCATCTATAAGGTTTTTTTTGTCAACCCAGTCTCTGAAAAGCAGCATTTTTCTAATATTTTACTTAAACCAATGGATATGGACATAAGATTGACTGATGGACCTCTGAAGTTGCAAAAGCCTGGTCAGAGAGAGCAAAGCTTGTAACCGGGAGATTGCTGCAATGTTATGAATACCATTAATTGTTCTTAAAGACATACTTTCATTTGAATTTTACCCATCAGCTTTGGTATGCCTGGTTTTTTTTACAGATAGAGATTTAGATGCTGATGGAAATCATTAAATGCAATCCAATATAGTAAATATTTTAAAAGAAATTCTGATTTTCAAGAATTTCTCTGGTTTAGAGATAGCTCAAGAAGTCAAGTTTTTAGGAAGTCCTCTCTTCTTTTTTGTCTTGTTTTCTCCCCTACATAAAACCCAAACTTTTTTTTTTTCCCCAGTTAGGATGTTAAATATGGATTGAGATATATTCTAAAATATCTATACTATTATCTTGCTGCATGGGGAAATGAGAGGATTTAACCCCCATGTGCCAAGGTAAGCCTATGCCTCTCAAGCAGCAGAGCAAGAGAGATGGCAAAAAAACAAGGAACAAAACTAATGCAAACTTAAAAAGCAAGAAAACATGATAACTAGGATGAGAAATTAAAATGAATAACCAGATCCAAACCAGCACTGACACATTAGAAAAAAATGACGACTAAAATGTACTTCCACAACAGAACATACTACTCATATTTTCTGTTAATACATATGGCAATATGTGTGCTTAACAGAAACTATATGGACTTCAGAGTATTTGGTGAATGGGGTACTACGTGTTAACTAATGCAGAAGCTTGTGTATAGTAATGTTTTACTGAGCCAGAATACTGCAGTATGAGGAGATTTTCCTTTTAGCCATTGTAACAAGCACATTTGTCAGTTTTCTCAAATTCTTTTCTATTCCTAATATTTTGCCAGGGCAACAATAGCAGTTTCCTTGGACCAAATTTTCTGTCAAATGACAAGCAACTATGTGGAGAAATGCGCAGGTGAAGACCACAAACCCATTAAGAAAGGCCTGTGAAATCATATTGCAGCATTTTCAAAGCAGAACGTTACTATGTCCATAACACACAAGTCACCAACAAGAAAAAAGAGAAGGGAAAAATGAGGAAAAGGAGGTTTACCACTGTATACCTGAATCTTCTAGGTAAAAGAGACAGTAAAGGGAAAAATACAGAGAAAGAATGCTCCAGGAAGGAAACAGGAAAACAAGAGGCTGAGACTGTGTCAAGGTTATAAAGCATTTCTATTTCTTACATCTACTGCCAACAGAACCTCAATAAATGAGAGACCTTTATGTGTGCCTGCAATATATTCTACACAGAAAAAAAAAGGAGAGCTTCCAGTAATAAATTAAATACTTTGCACTCCTTATTTCAAAAGGAAACAAAGGCAGCCCTGCTATAGACTTACCAATTTCCTGTAACAAGAAGCACTTGGTATAAAACTGACAATCTGTATTGTGTTTGTGTACAAGGCAAACACAGTGCTTGTAAGAGCCTTCCTTCACTTGGGCTTAAACCAGAGTGGAATTGTTCTCATGCTGTCTCCTAGAATTTCTAGGTGAGAAAAATCTAATTCTAGAGCTATTTTCCATTGGTGATTCTCTATGAGGAAGAACAAATCAGATAAAATAAGAGTTTTGAGTGTCATTATCCAAGTCGAACCTTCAATACTCCATATATCAAGGGCTGCTTTTAAAAAATACCCCAAAAGATGCTCCGAACAATGAAAAGAATGTACTTCACACACAATCCTGAGCTACCATTCTGAACAGTTGATTTTCAGGGGCGCATGGCTTTTTTTTTAATCTGAAAATCAGTGGTATGTAATAAGTCGTGAGAAGTGGCCTAACATGAACTGCTCACAAATGCTCTAGCACAACAAACTGCCAGGTGCTTTTCTTTTCTTTTCTTTTCTTTTCTTTGTTTTGTTTTTTTTTTTTTCCTGAGACTGCTGATTACTTTTCTTAGGTTCTGCAGTTGAAAATCAATTGTTTTTTTTTTTACACAGGACAAGACACACAGTCAAACAGGCTTACCGCTTTGCAGTGTTTGTTTTCCTCCAGAGAGCACACCACTGGGCAGCATTCCTGTTGGAGTCAAACCTTTCAGTGTCAGCACACTCTCACTCTCTTCTCTGCAAAAGGTGAAAAAAGAAATGAAAAATAAAACCACCAAAAGTAAGTAAATGTCTTTTCAAAAAACATGGGATATGTATGCCCTGCAATGATTTTGTGATCTCCAACATCCTTGCCAAGATAGACTGAATTTGGTGATAACATCCCCTTCACTGCTGTGTACATGGTTAACCTTTGCATCACACCATATGCAACTCCTACTACAGTTAACCTATAACCTGCACCTATGGAACAATGTGTCTGTAAACCCAAATCTGAGAGGAGGAGGACCAGAAGGATCAGATATTGCCAACAATGCATTTAGGCATTTTACACTGTGTGGTCCAAAATCAACTTAAACTGTTAGTTTGCTCTTGTCTACACTAGCAGGCAGGTGCATTACTTATTGATGATCACCAGCCACTTAAAGGCAGCTAAAAGCTCATTAAAATTAATAAGCACTTCCATCCTTGTTAGTACTGTCCTTAATGATTTTGTATGCTAAAAATAATATGGATTCAAGAAAATTGTTTTAGGAAACCGAAATATGCTTTGCTGGTCTCCAAATAGAGAGTGTTTTAATACATGGCAAGAGGAATACAACGGCTCTATCCAAAGAAGCCTTTAAATAAAGCTTTCTCCAAGGACTCTAATGCTGCCTGTGATGACATACTTTCTCAGCAGCAAAACTGACCCCAATTCCTTAAGAGAAACCTATTTTGAAGTGCTTTACTTTGAAGTATATAATGACATTAAGCTGGAGGAAGCAAACACAAAGACAGAATTTAGTTTCACATTCACTTGAGGATAATGTGGTTTTGTCTATAAAAACTGTCTCTCAGCAATTCTACCACTTACAATTTTCTGTAGACCTACATGCCCTGAATGACTCATGTATTTTAAACAACTTTTGTTTGCCTACTACATATACTCTTTAAGTTCTATTTTTAGTTTGAAAGTAATTCTGCCTGCACTCACTTTTCAATATGTAATAGTCAAATTCAAATTGTGACCATTTTCCTTTCAAGTTTCCCAAGCAATTAGAACTAATAAAAGAGCAAAATATTTTCAAAATTAACACAGTGTTTTCATCATCAACAGTTACACACCTAAACTTTTGCTTTCTCTCAATTAGTTAGTTCATTACACATAATTTTTTCTTTTTTTAATTAAACGGCAGTGGCACTTTTAGCTTCACCCTCATGGAGTAAGTTTCTTGACCATATTTGTATTATCTCTAAACTGCATATGCACAAGAAAGATGTGTGTTACAAATATCTAGATGTTTTCAGCCTTCAGTGTTCCTTAATTTCTATTTGATGTCATTTATTTCCATTTCAAAAAAAGGCTAATAGACTGTTTAAATATTTTATCTACCTCTCTCCTGTCTAAATATACAAAAAAAAAAAAAGTCAGACTTGAGAAACAAAACTGGAGAGAGGCAATGACAAGGAATCATGAAATCTTCCATTTAGGTAGCAAATCTTTCTATGATGGTTTTTTCAGCAAAGCTCATTTTTAACATTTGAAACTCAATACAACACTATTTTGATACCTAATTTTTAAACTAAAATGGCTGAAATTATTTCAGCTTTACATTCAAGTTACATCCTCGAGGAAAGGGACCACTCCAGCCTGAAGAAGAGATGATTGACTAAGTCCTTTGCAGGTGGTCAGATCAGGTGCTGATCATTCGGAAAGCTTTTCAAGAATTATTGAAATAAACTTCATAAAACACAATGATTCAAACAGGAACTTCAAAGGTTTCCAAAACAGGTTGGTATCTAGATAGATGATAGATGATGGTGCCACTGCAGTCTTCTTAGGGTCACACACAATTACCTGACACTTGTGTCTTACATGTGGATTATGATGTCAAGACAGAGAAAATATTCCAGGCTTTTCTAAAGGAATAGCGTTTGCAAGATTAACCTTGTGAAATTTTTGCTGTCTAGCAGTCTGGCACCTAGCTGAGGAGAATTAGCCTTTCTCAGAAAAAAAGAGATCAGGTATTCCCGGGGGGCAGTTGAGGCTGGGGCAAAATGCCACTCATTCCCCTGAAAGACTGGTCACCAAAACCATGCACTAGAGGTGATGCATGATGATTTTTTGCCTTTTCTTTTATATACACCTTTTATACACCCTTTTATATAGCTTTTGTGTACCCTCAGTGTTTTTAGCGTGCATACTTCTAATTCCTTAAGTCTGATAATTTAGCATAGATCTGATATTCTGTTAAGCCAGGAGACCAAACATCCTGGAAGCCTCGCAGTTGGAGGCCAGAAAGCCCTAGAAACCAAGGTGTTCCCTAAAACACATCCTTTAAGATAGGCCCATCCAGGGGGAAATTCCTTGGGAAGGGGGGTTCATTCAAGCCTCTCATTGGGGAATTTCTGACAAATATGCTAATTTGCAAGGCCTATAAATTGTATGCAATCTATAGTGTGTGTGCATTTCGGTGCACTTCACCCGGACAAAGCGGTGCACCTTTAAGGATCCTTAAATAAATACTGAGGTAAAAAACCTCCTTTTCCCTTAACTGTGTTTGGCTCTTAATTTTAAGACCAGGGAAAGGCAACAGAGGTACCTGTTCATTTGCTGAATATGCCTCTGATCACACTGAGGATTTGCTGTATTTGCTGGTTAAAGCTAAGGGAGAACAAATCTATTCTTCATCTTTCTTGTAAAGTTTTCAGGACCATCAGTAATCAAGAACTGTAAAAGGCTGTGCTGGTTTTGGCTGTGGTAGACTTAAGATATGAGGCTTATGCACATCATTTTAGACAGAGCACATGCAGGAATTACTCTGTATCCCTCTTCCATCCTTGAAACTATTGAAAAGCTTCTGCCCTACAGATCCCTTTGAAAAAGTCTGACACATAGCTGATGTCCATCATCTGCAAGTTGTAAAACCCCAAATATATCAGCTGATCATTCAATTTCTTCTGCTTACTGAAGTTCACATTTCTTTTGAAATTAATCCTACATTTAAAAAGGTTGTTCACAACAAAACAGTCAATCCAGAAGCTGTGGTTGAAGGTTATGGGAGAAAGCCAAGTTTTCCAAACTTTGTTTGCTCACCTATCATTAGAGATAAATAGTTGTGCTGTTTTATGAAGGTGGCATCAGTCACCTCCAGGCTCTCTGCCAGGTTTGGTACAGAGGAACAGGTGGAAACATTTGATTGCTCCCCCATCTTGTTTAGGGAAAAGGCATGATGCCAACCATTTTTTTTTTTTACAGGCACCACTTTGAAGTAGCTCATGTTTCACCAGTAACTCACTTGTAACACTTTGGGAGCCCCAGGTACAAAGCCCTCCATCTCAGTTTGCTATTTAAAGCTATGCTGCTGCAATCTGCAAGGTGTGGGCGAGCTGCTGTGCCCATGCAAAGCCCCACAGAAAACCTGCCCACTGCTGACACGCTGCATTCAAAGAGAGCAAGTTGGAGAGTTTCCACTGAAATGAAATACTACATTCTTCAAGCAACTATTTTATTTATTCTTCTTACATCAACCATGCAATCATACCAGTAAATGTTTTAGAACTCCCTTGATTTTCCACTAAGCATAATAGCCATCAACTGACTACAGCAGATCAACATACAGTTTCCTGAGGAAAAAATCCCTCTGCTGAAAGGAAGGGAGAACTGTATTTTCTATATTTAGGCTTCAGCACAGTACAGCATGTTTTCTCTTCTGCTCAGAGACATCAAATGGAGAGTTCTAAACATTGGGTAGCAATTAGTTACTCATGTGCATGTGTTTGGGGGAGTGCAGCCTGAATGAACGAGCTACTGTTGCCTGCACAACCATTTTCTGGATTTCTAGGTAAATGACCCTAATGCTTTCATCTTTAGTCATCTTTACTTGTGGCTGTAGCAACATCTGTGGGTGAGGAAGTGTGACAGCTGACTTCATTTTTAATGAGAGGTGATATATAACATACCCTTTCCCCACATTTAATGCTTGCCTCACAGTGGCTAAAAGTTAATTAGTATACCCGGTGAGCAAAAGTCTTTAAAAATGGTAATTGGATTTTTTTTGCTGATGTCTTTTGTTTGTCTGCTTTATATTCAGCAAAAGCCCTGAGGAAGAAGACTATTCAGAGCCAAAATAAATAGCAGCATTGTATAAATAAAACAATCTCTAAAAGGTTGCAGTAGAACTCAGTTGGGTGGTATACTAAAATAGCAAATTTGCTGTTTGATTAACAGTCGAGTGCTCTAAGTAACCATTCAAAGATATCCCTTAACACTAAAAAAATCGAAAACGGCATATAACCTTACCTTAACACAGAGAAAACTCTAGCCATTTTTCCTATTGCTCGTATCTTGTTCCTTATAACCTCCTTTCGAGCAGCAGCTGTTGCTCCTATGGAAAACACATTAAAAACAGTTACAGGGATTTGGAAACAATTCATCACTAAATACTCTAAACACTAAATACAAGAAACATCATACTAATGCTACAAGTTTGCCAAACTAAGCCACATTTGTAGTCAAAACTGAAAACACTGTTTTTCCCATTCTCAGCTAAAAATTATTTAAAAGAGAATAAAACTTAAGGGCAGAGTCCTGGAAACCATAACGAGATGGTAGGGATTGTGTTGGTTGGCAGTGGGTAAGAGAGTTTCACGGAGCAACTTCCTTCTCAGTACTGCTATGGCCTGCTCAAAATTACAATTGCTTTGCAATTTGTGAACTCACACAACACTGTGCCTTTAAAAAAACCTGGAGTGCAACACAGACTACAGTTCAGCTGAGTTTGAGGTGTACTTGTTACTTGGATATCATCAAAATCTGTACATGCAAGAGAGAACCTCCTAAAGGGAAAAAGTAAGTAGTTCCTATTAGAAAGAATTTCTTTTAATAAGAATCCCCCACATCCCCAAGAAAATGCTCTGTTATACTCAGAAAACCAGTTTCATTTAATTATTGCAATCATAAGTGCATACATCATGATGAGTTCTCCTAAACGTTTCTGAAGCACAGGTAACCTTGACTTGCATGGATGCTGCCTGACAACTCCTGGCTGTTTAGGCACCACAATAACACTTCCTCCTTCTTTGTTACTCCAGAATTCAAGGGCAAAAATGAAAATTTCTGTTTTCATATCCTAGCAAATTGATCCAATTTGTAAAGCCCATGAGCGAAGCTAAATGAGCAGAAAGGGGCAGAAATGAGGAGGACCACATTAGTGAAGAATAAGCTTTGATGAAATTGGACAAATGGTGATGGAATCAGAACTGGCTTCAGCATGCAACAATCTAACACCTCACAACACCACACACCATCTTTCCTGCCCTGAAAAACTGTTATGACAGGAGCTCAAGGTCATGGAATTAATGAACTCAATGGACTTCTTTAGGAATAGCCCACAGACTAAGGGGAATGATATCTGTGTGTTTATCAACCAAAAACAGGAAAGGTGATGGTGTATTGGAAAATGTAGGACCTGATAAGATGTAGTACCAGGATACTGTCCTGGTTTCGGGTGGAATAGAGTTCATTTTCCCCTTAAAGGATACTGAGAATGATGGCTTTCAAATCTCCCACATATAAAGATAAAAATATAAAGAAATATATAAAACCTACAAAGATAAAAAAAGATGCGAACACTTGGGCATAAATGTCTAATTCTAGACAATAAGGAGTGGGAGAAACAGCTGTAATTCAGCTGTAACTGAATTAAATATACTTGTAACAGCTTAATGAAAAATTTAAATAAAACAGCACTGATTCAGATGGATTCTTCAGGAATAGTAGGGGGTATCTTCCTGCTTCAGTTACTAGATATCACAGAACTGTACTCTCAAGACACACAAGACGTGGTTTTCAGCCTTTCCTACCCTGAAAACACTTAAGCATGATTTGTCCTTTTTTTTCCTCCCCAAGCATCACCATCTCTACTTGTTTATTACAAATCCACACCGTTTTGGTATATCTTATAAGGATATTCAAAAAGTTCAACAGCAACTAAGACTACAGTCTAGAAGATTAGAGAACTGAAAATATAATTTACGATTGAAGCGAAATACAATGTCCTACACTTAAATACAAAAAAGAACGGGGAAAAAACCCCTAATCATAAAACACAAAAGGCTCAAAGGGAATATTTTATATCTCACTGATACATGTAAAGGTTACTAAAAAATACACTCAAAAGATTTTGGTCTCCACTGAATTTCCTAATGTAACAAATCTGTGAAAATGACATAGGTTTAGTAAATATTAGTAACAATTTTATTTATCCTTTTTGGCTTTATTAACATAATTTGCTAAATAACACACCTGATACTCACAATGTTTTATTGCTTTGTTAGTTCTGATGGAGAATCACTAACCTCACAGTACTTGGATTTCTGAACTATTTATACATAAATCTTAGACTCACATTCCAAGGGTGTTTAGTTTGATATTTTGAAATTCACTATTACTGCAAATCCTTATGAATTACTTGAACTACACTTAAGCACACACCTATGCGAAAGTAATTGGGTCAAAACCAGGGAACTGGCTACAAGTAAACATTGCAAATATTACCTGATATCCTCTTAAGATTTTACCTTTCTTTTGTACAATCATAGACTCATTTAGGCTGGAAACCATCTCTAAAACACTTTCCAATATCTAAACAAACCCTTTTCGCATGAAGGAACTTAAAAAAAAAGTTTAAAATTGAAGTGTAAAAATTATTTAGGGGTAAAATAAAAACTTTGAATCTTATTTCAGTAATTTAACAAGTTCTATTGGATTTTGGAACTGTATCATCCAAACACAGACCCTGCAATATGGATATGAAGGACTTATATGAAATGTAATTTAAATGTTCAGATTAAGAAGCACAACAAGGAAAAAAAAGAGATTATAAATGCTGACAGTACTCTGAGATGTAGGATTGCATAGATATAAAACAATGCTGAGTAAAAATGTTAACCCCAGATCTCTCACTGGTATCCCAATATGTATTATGTAGTTAAGCATAAGGAAAATTAATAAAACTTAAGCCTTCCAACTTATTGAATACCTTTCTTCTGTGCATAAATGGGATCTTCTTATGAATTCCAAAGAGGGGGAAAGAAAAAGATCAGTGATGTTTGTAGAATGAAAATAAAAAATAACAGAGAACATTTGACAACATCAATGGAAATGTAATGTTTAAGTAAAGTCTGAAAAACAGAAAAGAAACAAATTAAGCAGAGAACATACAAAAAGAAAGAAACAAATTGATAGGAAAAAGAAAAAAAGAAATAAACATTTTCAGTTTAAAACCTTGTTAGTAGGTTTTGCAGGAAATCAACATGCAGGCAGAAGACCAGCAGTGGTGTTACCACCTCTCAAACACAGACTTTCTCCTACATTATTGCTGATGCTTTGATAAGGCTTAATCACTTCTCAAAAACAGCCCCACCCTGACCATATGGGGTGTGCCTGCGTGATGATGCCTCTTTTGTTAAAAGGATTGAACCAATTCCTCCAGTTTATCTACACTTGATATCTCACAGAGAGCCTACTATCACAGCCATGGCTGCTGCTCCTACCAGCATCTGTGCTACCCACGGCATGCCTGCGTTTGTCCAAATGGTCCAGCAGCTTTCAGTGAGCAAATTCAAATGCCACCACTGTACAAGGTCCTTCATTTTAAAACCACCTGTTTGAGGGCAACACAAGTGCAGCACTTGGAGCCCAGGCGCAATTGCACCACAGTACGTGTTCTGGGGACACTGGGCATCTCCTGCATGCTGCTAGGTTGGTCCAGAGGCAGAGCACGCCAATGTGCCGTAATAAGGCTCACAGGAAAAATGCTTTGGGCATGGAAACAACCACATCTGGCCAAATCACAGAGTGAATAAATAAATACAAAGATCACATTAAAATGCCACTCTGTCACCAGCTCACAGAAATTAAATATGCACTGCAGCCCAGCCTTGCTGGTTTGAAGGAAGAATAAACAAAAACCACTGGGAAAACCCCTCCATTTCTCTCCCAGCTAAAAATCAACTCATTGGCAAGCTAAGACTCTCTCATCAGGCAGTACCACGAACACCAGTATCAAGGCATTGGTAAGTAACAGATCTAAGGACAAGGTCCTTGCTTTTGCTCTATCAGTCTCTGTTAGTTGCTGCTGAGCTGGCCCCAGGCACAGTTTACTGTACTGAAGAGATGTGGCCAATGTCATATACTACCATTCACAGCAGAACCAGGTTGTGATTGGCAGGAGACACTTGACTTGGGAATTCTCTTTAGGCTGGAACTACAGCATTGTACTGGGAAGCTGTTTCCCAAGGAAGGAATAAATGCTGTAGCTAATGGCTCTGACAGCGGCTTTTCTGTGAGAAGGCTGAGAGCTACAATGTTAAGGCAATACAAAAAATATTGTAGGCAATTTAGGAGTGTTTCATGCCAAATCATGATAAGGATGCATACAAAGCAAGCAGTGCATTTGTGTCAAGTTGTTTATTGCATTATTGTACCCTTTTAATTAGCAGTTCAGTTTATTCAATCAAATGCACAAGGCCAGAAATATTGCTAATTAAAACAAAACAGAACTCTGACTATATGCTGGCTAGGTAGAGGTATTTGCAGCTCCTGTTGCTAAGTGACATGTTTGATGCACAAACATACAGCACACAAACTAACATTCGCCCAAGACATTTTTTTCTGGATCAGATTATATTGCAACCACCACAGCAAACAGGAAAGAGAAAGTACAGCACGAGGAAACTACCAGAGATAAGGAAACTTGACCTATCATGTTCTCTCATTTTTAAAGTGAGTGAAAGCAAAAGGCCAATACAGGCCAGCAGGGACATATGGGATAAAGGGCATTATGATATTTAGGCTTTTTTCACAGTAAGCTTACACAGAAACTGCCTACAACAAATTGATCAGATCCCCATGATGTGTTTCCTTAGGGGAAAGAAAAAAGGTGGGGGGGGCTGGGAGGAAAAAAAAAGGAATACATGCTGTTGAGCATCCTGCTCATGGCTAGATGCTACATACATGACTCAGAACTAAAAATAATAATAAAAAAAGAAAGGGCTCACAAGAACACCATGCAGTGAAGTCAGGCAATACTAATGAGGCTTTGTTTTGAAGGAAGGAGTGAGAGGGGAAGACCGAGGGCAGGAAAGTGTAGAAGAAGGTAACAAATGAATGATCAGTGCAAACCATAGTGATGGACCATTCTCACTACATGTGGGAACCAGGTCAGGGCATGTTCAAACTGCAAGGAGAGAAAGGAAATCAGCAGCGAGCCCCGAAAACTACTGATGATCTAAAAATAGCGATGTCTTTTAAGAATCATTCAATAAAACAAAATACATCTGCTGCTGCAGATATCAGGCATTTCCTTCTATGGGAAATACTGCTAAAAAAAATATCAGCAGGTAAAGAGGAAGCTGGACAGAAATTACTGAAGAACAGTGAAAATATTGAGCCACTACAAGACTGTCAGTAGACAGTCCTTACAGAAACAGTTTTGAGCTGGTAATCATTCTGTTCTGTTTCATTGAGAACACAAATGGAATACATCTTGTACTTCTCTCCCTCAAAAGGCAAGGCTTTCAGAAAAAAAAAATAAAGAAAAGAAAAAAGAGAGGGAACTCAATTATCTCTGAGAGAAAGAGGCTTTTTGTTTGCTGTACAGATAATAAATCAGAACCCACTAAGAAATCATTACAGATATCAGCTTCTATTTAAATTTAAATCAACCTCAAATGTACTTTAATGTCTGAATCCTTCAGTCTCTTCCATATGCACGAATCCCATGAGCCTAACATGTCCAAGTGGGCTGCAGATAAAAGTGAGCCCACAGCAAGCTGCAGCACTGGTGCCACAGAGCCCCATTTTACAGCTCTAAGGGGATTATCTGGGAAAGCAGACATGAACATATGCCAGCTCTAGTTTTTAGCTACGCATGCTAAAGACAACTACATTTCTAATATCTTCCTTACCATAATGTTTTATACAGAGACATCATTCATACAGAAAAAACTGAAAGCAGATTTAGATAACAGTATTAGTGTTAGAGTAGCAGGAATGGTTTAGCTATTCCTCATCTGAAACTTTACTGCTGTTAGCTATTGTTATGCAGTACACACACATGCGAGCCCAGAGGATTTCAGCCTTTCTCCCTGCTTAGACACCTGCAATGCTGCAAACTCCAAGTCTGGAGGAGTACCATGGCAAAACTCCCAGGGAGTTGGGATAGGGGTTCACTCTCCTCTCAGAAAAAGCACAGTAGATGCAGCAATGTCCTACAGCTGGAGAAACCTGCTGTTCCCCAAGACTCCTAACACCTCCGTATTTCTGATTCTGCTCTTGAAAACGTGCTCCTGAACTGTAACTTAAGGATGGGAATGATGACACTCCAAAATTTTAGAAAAAGACTATGGGCATTGGCCTGTCTATGCTCAATGGAAGCTTACAGTACAACTCTAAGAGGAAGTATTAGGCCAAGGCTGAATTAATTTAAAAATCTTTCCCATAAAGTCTTTGCTTTGGCATTGCATTCAGTGGGATTTCAGGCTGTGCTTAAGTGCTTTCTTGAGCCAAGGATTTTAAGCACATGGTTTGTTGCTACTGTATTTAACTTGACACAGTTTTTACTCATCATATGCCTCCATACAATTTCACATGCTACTTTAATTACACAGTAGTGACTTATTTAAATTTCATGAGAAAAAAAATGGGCACAATATTCAAACAGGTGTTTTCTTCTCTTCACTGATTACTGGTTTCAATAATTCAGTCTTTGTCCCGAGTCCTGTAAGATAATTGTTCATGTCCACACTCTGTGGCCGATGCAGAACAGGGAATTCCCTCTGGTTTTTCAGAATAAAATCAAAGCACTATCATCCATACCAGTCAGCTCCATCACAAAGGAAACATTTTGCAAAACCTGTGATCTAGCTTCCTGTTCCAAAGATTAAAAATAAATACTTTGAAAGAGAAGCTTAATTATTAATTACAACTTCATTAAATATTTGTCTTACTTGAGAGTTCTTCGTTCTCCATGTTCAGTTATTCTGCCTAAAAACATCTAGAGAATATTCAGTAATGCTAGATTTTTCCAGGTTGTTCTTTTTTAAAACGATTTTTAGTATTTCTGTTCTTTTCATAGATTATTTTTATTAGATAGATTATTTATTATTACTTTTCATAGATTTTTTTTTTTAACACTGAAAGCATTCAGAGTAAGAATGTCAGGGATGCATGGGATTTTTTTCAGCTTTTTTCAGTTGAGAAGGGACATTTTAGAGAGGTGCTATTTACTCTAGCACAGCCTAACAGAAAATTATGTCTAATAAAATAAATTGACCTCTAAGAATCTACAAGTTATAAGATACAAAGTATCATTTACAGTCAAACCAACAGGTACAAGGCAACTAATAGTCATAAACTTCAACCCAAAGGGTAACAGAACTGACCATTTCTCTCTTCTTAGCAGAAATCTCAGGTCAGAACATTTTCTGTCTGTGTTTAGATGCTAATTTTTAACGATTCTATTGCTTTTTAAAGTCCTTTAGACGTTCAAGCACATCAAAAGAGGCGACTAAAGAAATACCTCAAGTCTTCTAAAGTCGTAGTACAAATGTTTTGAGAAGGAGTTCTGCGAGAAGCTTACTTCATTGTAGGAAGAATAATTCACTGACATAATTAAACTCACTATGAGAATACCTGTGATCTTTCGCATGAAATCATTTGACTCCTTTGTGACAACACATGCCAGTTTTTGTGGAGGAAAATACAGGTTTTTAACCAGAAGACTGAGATGAAGAAAAGGGTTAGAATAGGTTAGAAAGATCCATTAATTCTTTCTGAAGCATATGGTAAGCAAATCCATTGGAGTCCAGCACAACAGTTGCTTTCGGTGGCATAGAACTCAACTGGGACTCAGAAAACTATTTCACGGTTAGTAAATAAACTTTTAAAGTAATTTCAGTAAGGCAGACAATCTCAACCAAGGGCAGAGGCTCTTACCATCGAATCCATCTTCCTCTGTTCCCAGTTCATCGTCTGAGCAGATGTTCAGCACGTTTACCAGCATCTCTGTCACTAAAATGGAAAACAAGTGCAAAATGTTGATATTAAGCTTCCCTGGTCTGTCGGAGAGCCAACTCTAGCTGCAGTAGTGTGAATGAAAATTCAGTGCAATAACAGCATCCACTTTTTAAACAACAGGGCCTGTAGTAATAGAAGTTGGAAGTGTCTCATGGAGCTAATAAAAAGTTCAAGTTTCCATAAATATTTTTCCAAATACAATGAACACCACAACAAATTGACTTTAAAAAACTCGAATGATCTCTCTTTTTGCAACTCTCAGTGAAGTAGCTAACATTTGTTTTCTTCCCCGCAACACATTTTTCTGCCTTTCACTCGACTCGGGTAACAGAACTGACCCCTCTCCTCTTGCTCCTAAACTGCAATAGTATTCCCTCTCCAGAGAATGGGAACAACATTCCAGTGGAAAAATGTACAACAAGAGGGAAAATTTCTTTATTTATCCAAGTTTTGGACACTACTTCCAGTTCAACAAAACATTAATCTTTGTAATATATCCTCAGTGTCCTCTGAATTCCAGGACAAATAGACCAGACAGTGCCCTTATAGTTCCTTATAGGTTGAACTATTCTATATTATTGGAGAATTTAGACTATATTCAGCTTGCGTACTTTGCAACTTGGGCACAAAAGGGTCAGCCACAGGCTGTCCCTACCCTGGTCTCACTTCTTTCCAAAAAGACAACTGTGAGACACTAACCAGAGAGCACACAGAGTAAGAAGAGTGAAAAAAACAACCCCACCAAAAATCAAACACAAGGAAATACAATTTAGAGAACAAAAAAGCCAAAGTTATGAGGTAAAATGTGAAGCCATTAGCAGATTAAGAAAAACTTCACTACACCTACATGTAATAAGCAATATTAAAAGTGTTACCAGGCTTGTCTAGCCTTGTACTAGCTATACAGGTTGAAACTTTACATTTTTTAGTCGTTATTAAAATCGTCTTCTGTGACTACTATGAAGGCTTAGAACATTAGAAGGGTGGGACAAAGCTAGATTTTTTTCCTACTTTAGTGAAGGATTTAATATTTTCCTTTGACAGTATTAGTGGAAAAACTTTCCACATTAACAACAACCAGTGTAACTAACAGCTTCCTACCTTGGTTGGCCTTTGAGGGAAAAAATCTATATTAAAAAAAAAAGGAAATAAATAACAAGCTTACATCCTTGAATATTGTTTTGCATAGAAAGGAAAATACTGATTTCACTTCTTTGGGCTCTAAAATTCCCAAGAAATTGGTAAGTGTGACCACTGGAGGACGAGTAGAACAAAACACCCCCAAGATGTAAGAAGAATGAGGAACACCATGGTCTCAAAACCTCAACAACTCTGACCACGCATCCTGCAGCCTCACCTGAGCAGGCTGCTGGTGGGAAGCCTCTGAACAAGTGACCTTACAAAACATCTTACAGGACTGTAACATCTGTGGAGAACATGCCCAACCTAAAACCAGCCTGGCTGAGTTTACGGCCAAAGAAAATGAAAGCATTTTATCTGCTTCACTAGAGTTTGCAACACGCATCAGTGAGGATTATGTAATGTCTCCATTAGTGCAAACAGCTGCCTATTCTTTGTTAATCCTTGTTTCATTGTCTATCTGCTTTGTTCACAGAGACCTCAGGCGTCTCACCAGCAGCTTTCCTCAAACAAAAGAGTAGCTCAAAACAAAGCTGGTCATGACTGCAGGTAAGAGCCACAGCTGGCTGTGTTTCCAGTTCCCTATTAAGAGGGAGCTGTTATTCCAAGCAGCTTTTAAGAGTTTATTATAGTTTTCTGGCAGTAATTGCTGTTGCAGCAATACTCTGTAATGGATGGATCAAAGCAAGCTTCATCTCGGGCACTGAATAAAATGACTTGGGGTTTAGGCAGTTTGCATTCTGTATTCATTTAATATGCTAGACCAAAGTGTTTTCATGCCCTTTGTGTGCTTGCCATTCATAGCATGAAGCTGCATTCAGGCAACATCAAGAGCATCATGTTTCAATAAAACATCATTTGTGTTCTTTAGACTCTTCTTGCCAGCGATGAGGCACCACATGTCCTGTGCACAGAAGGGGCTGAGGAGCAGGTTTTCCTTCCTAGTGGCACCCCTTCCTTCCTACTGGCATCCCTCTACTCTCTCCAGGAATAGTTAGCCAGACTGGGTCTTAATATCACTAGCTCAGTATTTGCTGATGAAAAAGCAACCCACTCATAAAGTTAATGTGAGTGAAGATGTAACCACATGCAGTGAAGTCTGTTGAGATGTCCCTTGAGCAGTAAGCAATATCCAAGGGAATGTTCAAGAGCTTAAAATGGAAAAACAAATCAGAATTTTGTTTAGTGAATGCACCTCTGGCCTGCAATGCCATAAAATCTATTTCTGCAGCAAAAACATAAAAGCATCATCACCAGGAAAAAGTGGAAATTATAAAAATATATGGCAAGTGTGATCAACCACCGGTAATTGCTTGTCCCTCTCAGGTCCGTTTCTACAACTTGGTCCTCAAAAGCAAGACATCTGTCCTCAAATTATTCTTGCCCTTTAAAATAAATGAGGCCACATGCACAGTGACTACGAAACAGTTTTGTAGTTTTTATGAACACAACCAGTTTCCATACATACCCTTCTCACCAACAAAGGGCAAGGACCAGGTAAACACATCCATGAAGTTTGGAAGCCAGTACGGATGAGGGGAGCAGTTGAACTGCCTGATATTCATAACATTGTTCTCATATTTCAATACTGCAGCTAGAAGGGAGAAAGAAAAGAAATAAAAGAGACATCAGCCATGTGTGTGACTGGCTACCAGACCAGGAATGCTGACAGCACGCACAGTCCACAGAGCTGCTCACCAGCTTCCACCCACTTGATCCAGTGGCAGCACCTGAATGCTAGCTACAGCAGGATAAAGTCTCAGTGAAGTGGAAAGCTATTTTCAGTCTGAAAGCAGTATCATCAGCTTTCCCTGGAACTAAGATGGGCTGGTAAATGAAATTAACATCTCTGAGCAGTCAAGAACCTAAGTTCCGGGATCTGTCACCAGTGAGGAATGCAGCAGAGAATTCAGAGCCTCCCATTTCAAAAAGTTATCTGAGCTCCTCACAACCATATCTCCATGCTTTGGAGATAATAGAAAAAAGCATTTATTACTCAAGAGTTTGAATACAGCTCTTCTGATGGACATTTATTAAGTATTTCTTTCACAGTATACACAGTGTACAAGAGATGACACTTCTCACATTATTCAAACTCTAGGCACACAAGACCATGCTCCCTGTAATATGAATCAATAGTAATACAATTTGTCTTGCACCATTTAACATTCTCATCATTCTTGTCAACACAAAAACACACACAGTATGTCTGCTCACAAGCAGAAATATAGATATTTATGCCACAGCCACTTTTTAAAGTGCTGCACCAAGTTCTGTATTAACTTTTGTTAATGGACTTCAGGCTCATACCTGAAATGGTAATCTGAAAAGGTAATGTTGGGGTTTTAGAAGTTCCCTGTTCTTTCTTTTTCCTTAAAAGGAATTTTTCCCCATGTCGTGTTGCTAAGGGAATCTCTAAT